>LOEQ01001638.1:780539-810142 GCA_001685075.1 Bramus lutescens | reverse complement strand
TTGCATTGGCGCCTGCCCATCTCTTCCTACAAATGCTCTCTGATAGATCTTCTGGCACAGGATCAGGGCCCCTTGCTGGCCAGGGACCTAGAAGAAAAAAGGCCTACCTTGCTGCCTGCAGGCTATTGAAACAAAGGTGCCTGGTTGTACCCACCACCAGGTCCCAGCGCCCAAACAGGCTGAGTTCTCTATCATTCTTCTTATTTATTTTCCTTCAGACATGATATCTCACTGAACCTGAAGCTCATCCGTTTTGCCTAGGCTGGCTGGCTAGAAATCTTAGAGATCTGCCTTCCTCCCACTTCCCACAAGAAACCTGGTATTGTAGCCAGGTGTGGGCCTACCGGGCTTTAACATGGCTATAGGCAACTACACGCCAAATTTTTACATTCACAGCAACTACTACCATCTCTACAGCCCCAAATATTGTTATTTTAAGCAGTGTACTAGTATCAAATTGCTCTAGAAGTCATTGTTGTATGTTAAGTTTTCAGATCCTATCATTTATTCACATCTCAATTCTTAATCACGGGGAGGAGAGTTACTGCCTATGAAATATTAAAAAAAAAACAAAGTTAAAACTGAGATCTTCACAATGATCATTTTGCTCTAACTCACTTTATATATTCTCTCCTATATAACAAAAAGACCACAGTGTGAGCAAAAGACCTAGTGTTTAGGAGGTATCATGAGGAAATGTGGGAACTACATATTGAGAAAATGTTAATTATTCTAACACAGACTTTTTCTGTTCTTCCATTAGGTGTATCGCTCTGAGCCATATGCATGTATCATTTAGTTTACGCCTCACAGAAATCTCATGAGAAAGGTACTTTCTCTATATTTTGCAATTTATAATATAAATAACTGCAGTGAGAGACTATAGCTTGTTCAGAGTCACGTAGCTCAAGAGTCACAAATACAGATATGCAAATCTAAAGCACTATCAAACTAACACTCTCATTTGTCACCAAAACTTTAATAGGAAGGCTCCTGATTTGAACATTAATTAAAAAGCTTTATCAGTGCATGCAAACACCATGTCAGAACAAGAAAATAGTGTAAGAAGCAGAACTATCAAGGAGCGGGAGATATGATTTGCTGTGATTGCCTACTGTGCACAGGCAGGTTTGGTGAAAACTGAACATGGGAGCTTCTGTGTATTACTACTTGAGGGTTTCTGCGCTTCAGCAGAGGAGGCTGGAATTCTATTCATTAGCAAAAAAAACAGTGCATTTTCTGTTCTGTGTGTTTGGCTTAAGGTTAAGTAAATAAACAGTCAGGATCACCATGCTGATTTCGCCAGTCGGTGATTCTCCCAGCACTGTTCACTTTTCGCGGATTCACTTTCATTCGCTGACATTTTTTTGTGCTCCCGTATAAACTGAAGATTGCTTTCTCTTCCTGTGAAGAATGACAGTAAGATGCTAGTGGGGAGTGCATTGAAGGTAGAGATGGCTTCTAGTACAGTCACCATTTCTCAATATTAATTCTTAAATAGTGGTCATTCTATCTTCTAGTGTTTTCTACAGTTTCTTTTGTAAGTGTTTAAAGTCTTCATTGTAGGGGAAATATTTCAACATTTCAGCACAGGCAAAGTCTTCCTGAATAGAACAGTTTCCAGGAATAAAGCTAACAACTAAGAAATGGAGCATCAGGAAATTGACAAAAACAAGCAAATAGAAACAACAAACACAAAACATTTCTGTACATCAAAGGAATCAATTAATTAGGTGAAGAGTTAGCCAATAGGAGGGAGAAATTATTTGAAAGAAATGCTTTGAAAAGGGCTAATATGTAGAATACAGAAAGAACTGAAAACTAAAAAATAAGAGCTGAAACCTACAAAATAAAGAAGTTACTAAATTAGTAGAAATCCAAAAATACTAGATTGAAATTCCATCTTCCTGTAGTCAGAATAACAGTCATTAAGCAAGCATATGAAACAATGATCAGACTACAGAAACTCTTACATAATATTTATGGGTACATAAACTAATCCAGTAAATTTAGAAATTAGTATAAAGGATTCTCAAAAATCTGAAACAGAATTATAATGGTCTAGATATGCCACCCTTGTGCATCTACCCAAAAGATCCACATTGACATATCAGAGAGTCACTGGCACTTAGATACTTGCCACTGCACTATCCCCAATTACTGAGTACACAACTAGGTGTCCATCAAAACAAGAATATAAATAGAAAATAATATGTGCACAAACAGTGGAATTCTCCATCCGTGAAGAAGAATAAAGTCAAATCTTCTCGCGGAGAGTTATTACAATGGGACATAGTCAGATTCAGTGAATTAAGTTTGTCACAGAATGAAAATATGGCATGTTGCCTTCCCACTGTGGCTCTTAAATTTCATAGAGATATGTAACATCAGCTATACACAGATGGCATGAAAGTAGAAGCAAAACTGCTTTGGGCAATAGAGGAAACTATCAAGAAAATAAGAGAGGGGTAAGGAAGAGGAAGGTAGTTCAATGGTTAAAAATTTCAAAATACAATATAAACTTCTATGAAATGCATTTGTGTAATCTGCTATAGTGAAATAAGATGAAAAATTAAAACACTTTCCATGTCAGGCAGATGAAAAGGGATGAACATGTGTCAGAGTGCAAGGAGAAGGCTGTATCTGAGGTAATGATGGGCAGTAGTCATAGGAGTGAACAAAATTATAAACTTCAGAATTCATGGAGAGAGCTGTTGACTGAGACCTGCATGGACAGGGGTTCAGGTCTCAAAAAGGATGTGTGGAGTGGGTGGGGGAAAAGGAGGACACAATCTGAGGGTGAATCAGGATGACTGCCAGAAGCATTGGGTTGAGAAAAGATTGCACCTTTTATATAGGATTAAATGGGAGCAAGAGAGGCAAGAGCAGGGATATGGCTTAGTATCAGGGGTTGAGGAATCTAGCAGGACAATAAGTATCAGTTATATCTTAGTGGAAGATCCATAGTCCCTTTTGCTGGAGATAAGAAAATAGACTGTTTTAACAAGCAGGAACTGTCCTCAAGTTTCCTTGGGAATGGAGACCCTTATCCAAATGCCTGACCTTGGCAAAATGGCTTCTGTGGAGGTTTCTCAGTCTTACTACATGGGCCTGTTCCCCTCATAACACTCTCAAAAGGGAAGGTCCTGATATCTTACTCTTTTCCCATTTTGCTGTACCATTCTGCTTTCTCTGTATTTATTAACTGAACTCTTGACCTTTATGGCCTCAGGCTCTGGATCTCAATTGTAGGAATTTCATCCTTAGGATCAGCTGTGCTTAGTAAGTCTCTAACTTTTCTGTTCTTGGTGTAATTAGGAGGGTATGTTGGAATTCTTGGTTCCACAGTGGCAGGGAATTTTTTTTTCAAAGAATTATTTTGTTTAGAGAAGCTACCATTGTACTTATTTTAATCTTTTATCAAAACACATACAAATGTTCCAAAAAGAAAAGGCATTACCAGTGAGAATCATTAAAAATAAAAGTAAAAATGAGAAGTGTGGCCTGCAATATCAAAATACTGGAACTTTGGCAAGCAGCAATGGTCACCGTGTGGTCCAGGAAAAGTTGAATCATTCTTAATACTGATGGGTGTTGGAGGTATGCAACAGGAGTGGACAACAGGAGGTGGAAATAGGTGAGGGCAAAGCTTGGTCAGGAAACCTTACACCTTACTTGCAATTGTTGCTGCGTGTGCTTGGTGCCAGAGGGTCTGTACGACATGAGTGGGAGTAGAGGTCAAAGAAACACAGCAGGCTGCATAGGGCAGGGGGGAAGAGCAGGTTTCACTGAAGATTTGCTCCATTTTGACACAGGTAATAGTATCCATTCATCCATCTGCATCCAAGGTAGTCTAAAACCTTCTGGTTTCAGAACCCTCTTTGGAGGCGAGCTACCCTGGATGCTCAAACGTCTCCTATGAAGTGGTGTGGGGTGTGATTTGCATATAATATAGTCACATCTTCTTATTTATCATTGGTCATCACAAATTTATTAAAGTAAGGAATATAATGCAAATTCTCTTGGTGTTGTTCAGGGAACAATGACAAGAAGACTCTACATTTGAATCCTATTGATTTAAATATTTTCTATCTGAGATTAGCTGAGTCCATAGATGCCAATTCCACAGATATTGATGACCAATTGTATATCTTAATTATTTAGTACCATGAATAATTAGCACCAGGGTTGTGATTGATTGACAATTAGATGTTTCTGGAAAATGTTTAAATAAAACTGTCAATATGAAGCTATTACTAGTAGAATGTCAATAAACATTTCAATATGATTATCCCACTAAAATATTTTCCAGGATTGGGGAACTGGCTCATTTGGTTAGGTACTTGCCTTGCAAGAGTGACATAAAAAGCAGAGAGCACTGGCATTTGCTTCCAATGGTATCAGTTAGGGCTCTCTGGCCAGCTAACCTAGCCTACATGGTGGCTTCCATGTTAGTGAAAGGCTTTGTTTCATATAAAAAGATGAGTGATTCTTGAAAAATATAATCTAAAGCTGTCTTCTGGCCTGTGAACACACATGCTTTTCTGCATTCCTACATATATCAGAACACACAATGATGGACACACATACAGAGAGAGAGAGAGAGAGAGAGAGAGAGAGAGAGAGAGACACACACAGAGAGAGTTAGTTCTAGGCTCATTTGGAGGTGCACATCTATAATTCCGGAACCCAGAAGGTGAAAACAGTAAGATGCCAAATCATAGGATGGATACATAATGAGACCATGTCTCAAAATCATTAACTTTTCTGCTTCTTCCTCTGTTTCCTAGCATTTCTTAACTCCAGCTACCCCATTGTCTTTTTACAGCCAATTTTCCAACTTGAGTCTCAGTGAACAGCTACTCTAACTTACTTAGTGAGTTCTAGATTAGTGAAAGAACACACACACACACACACACACACACACACATATATATGAGCAGTTCACAAACAATGACACCCCTGCTATTGCTGTGTTTCTTGATAGAAATTTGTCTTTCAGAGCAGTAGCAGCCCTGTCAACCAACACATGCAATATGACATCCATCAGGGACTCAGCTCATCACCACCCTCATTGATCCTCTGAGGATCTGAGTGAGTCTAGGTTGGTGCTGTATTGCCCTTCACCACAATGCCTCTTCTGTTTACTATAGGCGAATCAGGCTCACAGGCTGCTATTCTGTTCTTTTGCTGGATACCAACCAAGAAATATCTCTGAGACTTTGGTACTTTGTTTTATGTACAGTCTGGTGCTTCAAACATAAATAAGAATAATTTCTGCCAACTGAGTCTATTCTCTCTGCCCTACTAGTGCCAGCTTCCTCATTGCTCAATTCAAACCCCTTAGCAGGATATCCACAGTGCTTATTGCCAATCTTCCTTCAGCTGACTTCTCCATCCCAATCTACTTTAAAAATTCATTGCACTTAAAAGTCATAATGGATGTGCAAATCCCTGTTTTGGCTAGTCTCTCACCAGAGCTCACAATCATTGCAACAATTACATTTAATCATCACAGGAAAACTCTCACTAAGTGCACTGTAATCTTGTTAAGTACAACTTTGCTTCTGGTCTTTAACCACAGTGATATTTTTATAGTGAAATATAGTTTTATAAAGCTTGTCAAATGCCAATAGTTATCATTTAGACCAGAGAAACTTACAAATGGGTGTTTGGAAGTTTGAATGTTTGACTCCAGTTGGTTTACTATATCTCATCTTTTCTTCCTCTGAATCTGGCAGAGTTCTGCCCTGGTGCCTATAATTCCTTATGTTGTTTATGTCCTCACCTCTAATCCTCAGAATGAGTTAATCATCTCTGAATGTGCCAGTCTGGTCCATGTATTCCAGATTCAGAGAAAGCTGTGCTCATGTCCAGAATTAATTACATCCCTAGATAGGGTTGACAAACACCTTGAAACCTCCCTTCTCTTTTCATCAAACCATTATATTAAACCATGATGATACTGCACACTAACACTTCTTAGCAGTCTTGCAAATCTAAAGTGAATATTTCATAAACTGAAGGACTGCAGAGAGGCAGACAAATTTTCTCTTCTTAGCTTGGCTTCCTTTGCCAGTAAATTTTAAATATTCATCCTGCCCATCACTACCAGACATAATAAAGTCTGTACTCCTGGTATTGAAAAAAATATTTTCAGAACAGCACATAAAACACCAACAGATAGTAACTGCAGCCTAGAGTGTCCTTCTTGATCAGGAAAAAATGATAAAAACAGTTCCTGCGTGCGAGAACAATGATCCACACCTCTGTCAGGCCGTTTCACAAAGCCCACTGGGAAATTAGACCTCATCAGTGTCAAACATCAATTCCCAATCACACAACAAAGTGGCAGAAGTTTCTGGAGTGACACGCTCAGCTGCTGAGGCCAGGACTCTTGTCACAAAGAAACGAAGCAGGAGAATTATCCCGAGATTTAAGTCTGTATAGACAGTCACCTTGTATCATCTAGGACCTCAAGTTTCATTATTAGAACTCCCTGAGGACTGTCCCCAGCTACTGTCACATCAGTTCCCATAGTTTACATTACTTTTTAGAGAGTAAACAGGGTCTGAACTTGGACCACCAAGGAGCAGGGCCACCACCCAATCACACTAGGAAAGTCTTGACAGCTTTAGGCAAAATAAGAAGCCTGGAGCTGTTGTCCCCTTGGGCCCCCCTCAAAAATGACACATGTACTTCATGAAGATATCCTAGCAGGTAGCATTTAAAAATAAATAAATAAGGTTTACCTCAGAACACTGTCAGATAGGAAGAGTGGCATGTTTTCACTCTCTGGGGACTCTGCTAACCTGCTGTGTCTGCCGGAAGGAGGACGGACTAGCCGGTGAAAGTGTGTGGCTGTCACTGCCTGCAGCCAAGTGATGGCTGAACATCAGACTTCAGTTCAGATGAACTCAGTGTGAGGATCTGTTGCTTGGGAGGGGCCATGGAGGAGGAAGTAAGCTAGCACAGTTACAATGCACTTCACCATGGCAACCTGACTCTGGGGTGGTACCGTGTTTTCATAAAGGCAAGAAGGAAAAAATAGGAATTTGGGTCAGAGCTGTGCATAAGATAGGCTGTCCATAAATGCTAGCATGGGATGAATTCCAGCCTAATGTAATGTTACTGCATACGGCAAACAAAGAAGTGTGCCAAGAGGTGTGTGCTTAGAAATAATTAAAAAAAGGGTTCAGATTAAGATCAAATCCAGCCAAGCACGAATTTGAAATTCAGGCCAATGTTGAGTATTGCTGTGAGTTTAAAGCTAGCTTGGGATACATAGTGAACTCAAGGGTAACCTAGGCAACATAGTAAGTTTGAGGCAGCATGGACTAGCTAGTGAGACATTATCTAAAAATAATATGTATTTATTTATCTCTCTGTCATCTACATCATACATATGCAATTTGACATATTTACTATAATAATATCTATGATAATGATCATTATAAGAAATTGAATAAGTATGTTTGTACATTCATCCATACACCTGCATATTGAAGATAGAAGTATCTGTACCATACTATGTGCCATATATTTTAGTTTTGAGTGATTTCTATTATACATTAAGCATGCATTTTTTGAGACTGAAGGAAAAATACAACTTAACCTTAAGACACAATACAGTTCCTTTGAGAGTGTACCCTGAGATGATCCTCATTCTGATAATAAAATGCTGATTGATGTACTATGTGATTATATAAAGGTAGATTAGTAAGAATTCTTTTAAAAATTTAGCCAAATACAGTAAAAAAAAACCCAGAGAAGACACAGGCTGACAGACTGGGTATAGGTGACAATGGCCTCAGAAATTCTGGAGCTTTTCAGTATCATTGTCCCCAGTAATCTTCAAAGAAGGGACATCCATTGTCTTTCTTCCTTAGATCCTGCACTTTGCACTTTGGGGGAGTAGGTGACTTTAAAAGATTTACAATTGGAGCTGGACCAGAAGAAATGAAATCTCAATCTCTTTCACTCTCTGCACACATATTCATGTACATACTCATAGAGCCATTACTCTTGTCATTTGAAAGAAAAAGACAAGTAGCCATGTATTTCTTGTATTGTGAAAATGTATGATACAATTTTAAAAGTCTAACACAAAAACTAGAAAACAATCCTCCATTGTAAGTCATAATCATGAGCCCATAGATAAATAAGTAGGTAAAGGCCAGCTCTGTGTGTGTGTGTGTTTGTGTGTGTGCCTGCCTGTGTCTATATACCACTATATGACTCCTTTGTTGTTGATATTAACTTAAATATTGTTTATTTATATAATGTTCAAAGATTTTCTATATTTATGAAAGGCTGAATTCATAAATAAGTATTTTTTTCTTTTTATTACCAATTAAAGCACAAAATATTACTTATGTCAGTAGATCTTTAAAATAAGAAAGGAAAAATTGACTTTACATTGCCCAAGTTAAAAATAGCTTCCCAATTCACAATTCAGAAAACACATGAACATATTGAATCATTGGAATGAGACCAGGTCTCACAGCACAGACCATTACCTGGTGAAAACTTCTGTGCCTGAAACATTAAAAAGCTAATAACTGACCATCAGTAGTAGTACTTTAGATCACAAAAATAATCAACTAGAAATATTAATTTATACTGACCCAGTGAGGGATGAATTCCTTAGTCACAGATTTGACACCCTCTTCGTCTGCCAAGACTAACAGCATTGTGGCCTCTATGTTGTTTTTTACAATAGAAATTAGAACTACTATTTGAGAGCCCCTATGCAGTCTTATCCAGCAGCTAGTTACAGAGACCATATTCAACCAGTCTTTGTGGTCATTCTTGCACCAGAGAGCAATTATACTGAAGAGCATAGTGTTTGAATACACAGACTCATATCTTCAGCCCCGGAATTCCACCCTTTCAATGACAAGGATGATGTTCTGAAAAACTCTGTTTTTACCAGTTATAAACATCTAGTGAAAAAATACACAGTGTGTGTTTTTAACTTCTCTTGACATCTTACACTTTGGCATTTCATTTGTAATGCCACAGCTCCTATAACCCACTTGTAGGATTGCATGGACATGTTTTGATGCTTCAAGGTTTTAGTTTAGATGTGATTTTATTATTACTACTAATTTTTGTTATTATATAAGGAGGAGAAAGAAGATAAAAGTGGTTTCATCTGTGACTGGAATCTCAAAGGATGAGAAGTGATAAGAATTAAATACAGACTAGGAGTAAAAACAACACACAAGACTCACGGCAGGGCACTGCAAGACTAAGGCCATTCATCTTATTCCAGAAATAAAAAGAATGGAGACAAATTTCTAATTCACCTTAACTGTGAGGGAAGAAAATGTCTGACATACCCAGATCTCTGCAAGTTAAAGGCAAAAATTAATGATCACTGTAGTCAAGAAGAGGCCAGAAATGGCAATGTCCTAAGATCGAGATTTTAGGCTTGCTGTATCCTAAGGCAAGGGGCTCCATGCCATCCTTTATTTTTGAAAACCTTTGGAATCTTCTCATTAGATATTTTATTATGATCTACATGTTTCTTATATAATTTAATTGAATAGATTGCATAGATCCAACTTAATTTTCTTTGGAAAATTTATTTAAGTAAATTGCATTTTTGAACCTGAAAAATTCTTAGGCTAGTTTCTCAATATCAATTTATCTATAAAACCTATGTTGTAAGTTTCAAATGAGCTTTCCTCAATATTCTTGAACATTTGATTACCTACTCCGTTATTGGTGGCACTGTTTGGACAGTTTAGGAGTTGTACCTCTTCTGGAGGATATTTGTCACTGATGGCGGGGTTAGTGACTTTAAAGACTACCTCCACTTCTAGTCTGTCTTCCTGCTTGTGATTTGAGATCCGAACTCTCCTCTGTTATTGCTACCAAGCTGGCTATCTGCCTCCTGCTCCCCCAGTTCTCTACCAGTACAGACTCATCCCTTTGGAACCACCACTCATGTAACCTCTTTATTAAACAAGTTGTCATGGTCATGGTGTTTTATATCAGCAATAGTAAGCCAATGAATGAAGGTGACACAGTTCTGTATAATGATCCTCACGGTGCCACATAAGGTTTTTTAAACCTCTCTGATGCATTTGCAATTTGTCATGCCCATATTTAACACCTGACTTTGCATAGGAAGCATGAGCCTGTCATACAAGTCCTTGGGTACCATCAGAATTTCTATGTGATATCCCTGGATTATACTTGGTCATCTGTGACAATTTTTAAGTTGCTTTTTAAAGAAAATTCTGGACAGTCAATAATAAGGAAGTTTATTCAAAATCTTTGTGATGAGTTATTTTGAAAGAGTGGTTACAAATGTCAGATTAAGAAGTGAATGACTTAAGAACCTAGTATCACACCTTGTGATAATTGAGGACCAGCCCCCTTATTACTTTCAAAAGTTTTAATGACTTTCTAACTGAAAAATAATGTTTAGAGATAGCATTTCTTTCTCATTTAGTGACAGAGCTTATTGATGTGGAATAATTTGATTTCATTCCCTGATTGGGGTTTAAATGTTCAGAGACCCGAGTGTGATAAAGAACAAGTAGAAGAACAGTAAGATTGTGTGGAGAACCTGAGTGAGGGAGCGAATGGGGAGTGTGGAGCAGTGTAGTGGTCAGTCAACACTGTAGGTTAAGTATTAGATGTCCTCCCAAAGCAAAGGCAGGATAAAGCTATCTGGGAGGAGGCTTGGTTGTCACTGACAGATTATCAGATACAGACAGCAAGGGAAAAGCTTTCCCATGGCATGGCATTTATCCAAGGGGACTTGGACTATGAATGGAGACACAGAAAACATAATCACTCTTTCACCTTAAAATAAGTGTCTCTTTAGAGAAGAACAATGTTGTGTTAAGATGGAGACCAGTGTCACTAAAATGCAAACACTGAGGTCTGTATTACAGAGAACGATCATTGCCTTGTGTGTCTCTGCCTTCTATTCTTGTTATCAACCACGCTGACCCTGACAGCTTGACCTGCTGAGTTCTAACCCAGATGTATTCTAGAAGGATGGAGTCAAAACACAGAGGTGGCATTGACTGACTATTCTCCCTCTTTTCTCTGTGCACTGTTTGCAGCAGTGGCAGCCTCAGTCCATCTGCTACCTGAAAGAGCCATTCATGTTAGTAGTGTCCTGTTCTCCCTATCTGATCCAGACTGTCCAACATAGCTACATCCTAATGGAACTGGTTACTGCTGTGCTTTACCATGTTCAGCTGGCTGCTTATACTCAGCATCAGTTGTACCACAATATTTCAGATTCAATGATCCTGTTCAAGGAAGAGAAAGGGTGTCTGTTTCTCTTGTTTAGATCCTCAATGAAAATGATTTGTGATTCGACATTGCCATTTTTACAGAAATGAGTAGTTTATCAATCCCCTAATGATTAATATGTTCGTATACATTCAACTACTAAAGTTAAAGTACAAATAAAACATGAGACATGACAGTCACAAAAATAATTCAGAGCAAAGTTAATTCAATTTTTCCTTAACAAAGCATCTAAATGTTTAGACTGTGAGCATGGTTTCCTCACCAGTTCAGGTCCTTCAGTGCCTTTAATTGTGATGTTTTAGTATGTTTGCTTTTTATTTCTTCTTCTGGATTTTGAAGTTCTTTAAATAAATATACATCTTGTTAATTATGAATATTTTACACCGTATTTTCATTGTATTTTGATAATATTCACCATATCTCCCAAGTCTTCCAAGATATATACCCCAATTCCATACCAATAACAACTTCCCGTACTGTTTTTTAACCCATGGAGTCAAAGTAGTTCTACCTGTATACATTAAGTAATATGACCATTCAGTGGCATAATAATAGCTCTCCAGCCTTGGGTGGGATCACCTCCCCTCTCTATACTGTCATGTTTTTTCTGGCTTAAACTTGCCATATATGTTATTATAACTGCTTTGAGTTCATACACATAATTTTCCTGTTGTGTCTGAAAAACATGGGGATTTTTGTTTTGTCTTTGTGTTGCTTTTTAATCTAAGTTTTGAAAAATGAAATCCTTGGGATGATATAGATGCAAGGAAATTCCCATGTAGTGTTTCTTGCTTCTGATCATCACATTGACCTTCAAAATGCTCTCACATCACTGGCCTCTCACATCTCATTGATGGAGATGTGAGAATTTAATGAAAATCATTTATAATATAACATAATGTTGCATTATAAAATTATAATGAACTACACATCTACCTATAAAACTGCATTACAGCTTTCAAATACAGTTTAGTATTTTGTGGCAAAATCAATAGACCCTATTCAAATTATTCTTCTGAAAAAAAGTGGAATTGCTTAGCTAATTCTGAGAATGCTCATTTCAATGTAAGTCGAAAGTTCAAATTGTTTTTTCTGATTTCTCTTTTTATTTAAGGTTTTTCAAACATCAAACAAACCCTTACAAAGTTACATGATCAGAAACCAACTTTCACTATGGAAATTCGTGTACAAACAGCTTGAATTTATGATGTAGGTGCAACTTTGGAAAAATTAAGTATGCAACCTCAAGGAAACAACCTTTAAGAATACGAATCCCTGGGGAGGCATTCTTACTGATTATGCTTCTTAGAAGTGTTTGAAGTTTAGTTTAGTGAAACATTCACATGTTTTATAATCTCCAACTTCTTGTCTGAATCATGTTTCAACTATGACTTGAACTTGAAAAAGTCCCCAGGACAGCCTGTATTTTGAAACTTGTTTACTAAAAGTTTTCTTTCTCTGAATCTAAAGAGTAGAAACAAAATCTTTCCTTATACTCTTCTCCTGTACTCTGATCCTGGAAGATATTCTCTTTTCTCATGGAAAGGAAGTGCTACTTTAGGTTTGGGAGTACCACTCGTCTCACAACCCTCTACACACATGCTGATGCTCCTCGCAGCATAAAGGTTGCAAAGTGGGCTCAGATTTCAAGTCAGATGCAAATGTATGGTTGTTCAGTGGATTCTGAGAAATGAAAAAAAACTAAGAATTGCTGGTCACAATAGTATGAACCTGGAGTTTTCACAGGATATGTGTCTGAAAGGTGATATGCTTTCTAGTCCATTGGATAGAAAATTTTATGCAGCCATATCCATAAAGGGATGCATACAATTTGCTTATACATCCTTGAAGTTTATTACTCATGTTGTATGAACATCTCTTCACATTGGATGGTCCACCAGTGACAGATCACACAAATGATTGACATAAGTCTAGCTTGAGATGAAACAATGAGCTTAATGAAGTTATTTACAAGAGCATAGATGACAAATGGGTGTCTATACAACACAAGAAAACAGTCTCTTAGCCCCAAAGACTGTTAACTGTCTATAAATGCTTAGAGGAAGGGCAGACCTCGTGATCTCCTTCCTTCTACAGTAACAGAAAGTTAATGGGCACAGTCTTTTATAGGTTGTCTCCAGACAATCATGACTGTTAAGAGTTCAAGGGGACAATAACCTGTAATGCCCTAATGACAGAATCCCACAATAGTCTACTTCTTAAAAAAAAGATGAATAAACTTGCTTTTCATAAAGTGGGAGAGATAAGAAAACACAAGCAGAGTGTTCAATAAGTCATCAAGATGGGAGAGAGGATCAATTTTGCTATCAGTTCTACTGATCGTGCTACTGAAAAATAAGTTTTAAATCTTCAGCAACTATTAAACTAGTAGCAAGGCACTGGGAAGACAGCAGACCATTTTCTTTAGACAAAAATACAATTTTACACATTTTCATATAAGACAAGATTGCATCTGGGGATTTTGGAGTAACAGGTGCATGCATCAAAGCTTTCAGACCTATAATTCAAAATTCTGAAAACTTAAGCAATTTTATATTAAAGTAAGAAAACATCTTATTCTAAAAACTATTGAGAGGTATTTCACTTTTGGAAAAGGAATGAAAACTTTAGAATGTATTATTTTTAAATAAAGATAGATTAAAGAAAGAATAAAGGATGTAATATTTTTTGCTTAAGCTTTTGAATGCCAAGATGATGGCTGAGTGACTGTGAAACTGATACACAGCATCCCAGACTTGCCATGTTCTTCCCTTCAAACTATAGACTAGACGCCATCTGCTTAACTGTTAGGCAAGTGAATTAAAAAAAAACTATAATATTCTCAGTCTAAATAATACATAGATAACTTTCTTTTAAGCAATACAACACTTGCCACTTGTAGCTGCACAGTTTGGAATCTCAAAGCATAGAAGACTGATACAAGTGGATTGCAACAATGTCAAGACCAGTCTGTACTGTGTACTTAGTTCAGGAAACACCCTGGGCTTAAAAGTGAAACACTGTCTCAAAAGATAGAAAAATGAATTATGCCAGGATACACATTTGTGTATTTGTGTGTGTGTGTGTGTATAGAAAGGGGGATGCAAGAAGTGAGAGAGTTAAATTTTATGAATAATAGGCTGTGAGGTTTAATAATATTTTAACAATAGGCTTTTCAAATAATCCAAAATGCAGTTATATATCACTGGGTTTCCGAACACAGATTGGAGGACACAGTGTATTATTTGCCACACGCTTTACTAAATACTGAAAACTTGGACACATTTTATTACTTTTTGAGAGACTTTAAGAACCAAAGAAGGGTAACGTGTCCTTTGAAAGAGGCACAGGTAATCCAAGCAAACAACCAAACAAAGCCAGTAAAACAAAAATATTAAAAGAAAACAAAGACAAAGCAAAATTCATGAAGTCCATTTTGTGTTAGCCAACTATTCCTTGGAATGGGGCCTGCCTGGAATGTGGTTGAATATATTCAATGAAACTCCATTAGAGGAAACTGGTGTTCTCTTTTTGGGGCATATATCTTTTGGAAGCAGCTTCTTGATTAGGTGTAGGAGCCTGTGTCTACTTCTCCTTTTTGGTGATGAGATTTTTGTCTGGTTTGAATTTGTGCAGGTCTTGTGTCAGTAGAAAAAACAACAACAACAACAAAAAACATTTTGCTATCCCCATTTTCTTTGAAATACTCTTTTAATAAAGATCTTCATTTTATAACAGTAAAAAACAGAGAGAGAAACAAGTTAAGTCTTACCAATCTCCCTTGTGCTAGAAGAATTTTCCTTCCTTTATACCTTTCACTTGCAGTTAATAAACTTTCAGCTCGATCCTGCTTCTGGAGTCTTGAATCTTCTCTGTGTTTCTTGGGAGAGTGAACTAGTTGATGTTCCTTGGCTTAGGTAAAGGAACAACAAGGTTATTTTTATTTAGGGAGCATGACTGCACATAATGCATAGAACATTTTGCTGGTGACTGGAAGGGGTTTGGGTAGAGAAAAGCAGTTGGACCAAAGAGCCCACAGTAGAGAAACTGGAGAACCTGCTTGATTTAGATTCAAACATTTGGCTGAAATCTTTTAGTGTGAAATGCAGTTGTAACAAACAAGTGTGTTGAGCAGAGAGAGCTAGTAAGTCTCAAAGGAAGGACACGAAAGAACAAGAAGAACTGAGCAGATTTCCATGACTTATCCATAAGCCATTTCAGCATTGAGAGATTTTAGAAGAGATGGCAAAGCACTTGGAGTGTGACCTCAAAGGAACAGGGTGATGGAGCTATGATCACAAGACAGAGAGCCTTGTATGTAGCTCTAGATGTCATGAAGCTCACAGCAGTGCTCAGAAAACAAGACTGGCCCTCTGAGAAAGGGAGCTCTGACCTTGTGCAGTGAAATTTTTACTACACAGTCAGTATACAGTCACTGTCCTACACAAAAGAAAAGGTTTTTAAACTAGTCAAAATTTTTTCTTTGCTGCATCTCCCACTGACTGATGGACCATAAAGCCTGTTTTAAAGAGCAGGATGAGGGCTGATGGGAAGTAGATCCAATTAGCTTGATGGACAATTTTTAGAAGAGAAAGGTTAGGCATTTTTATTCTCTTGTTATTTGATCTTGACACAAATAAATCTATGCTAGCCTATATTAAATCTTTCCATTATTGGCTATTCTGGATTACTGGGCCGCTTCAGCTATGCCATTCCTTGAAATCTTATTACAGACTTGAGGACACTCCAGTCTTCAGTACTGTCTATACCCACTGCCACAGTGGAGCCTACCACCCTTTATGGTCAGCTCTGTAAATTTTACACTAATCATTGTTCTTCTAAGTTACTGGTGGAGAATTTAGCAGATTATACAGTTTCCTCTAATTTATGAAGACATGAACATTCCCTGCTTTTCTGAAATGTGGAATTTCTTCAAAATCTTTTGCTCTATTCACATGTCATCAGGTACCTGAATGTGGGACTCAATAGAGAAGTTTGTCTGATTCAGCAAAGATATAGACAGTGGTTTTGTCTCTGCACAACTGGTGTGTGTGTGTGTGTGTGTGTGTATTCAGGTGTGTCTGTGAAAATGCATGTGGAAGCTAGAGGACAACTTTGGATACATTCAACAGGATATTGTTCATCTTACTGGCTAACACTTGCCAATAAGGCTACCCTGGAAATCCAGTGAGAACCAGGAATTTGCTCATCTCTGCCTTTTTAATATCGAGATTACAGGTACATGCCGCCACCTCTTCTTTCTTTTTTTGGAGTTATTTTGCATAAACATTTTTTGTAAGAATGCATATACTCAAAATAATGTTAACAAGTATATCAGGGTAGATACCTAAAATAGAAATTTTATCTATCTTAATCAAGTATTATGAGTTGCAAATATTTTTATTACTATATTTTATGTAGCTGTCATTACAATAGGCCTGTTGTCTTCAATATCATAAACATGACACAAGGGAGGAAAGCTTTGCTTGTAGCACAGACAGAGCTGAATGCTTATCAAATAACATGGGTTTTTGTCTCTATTATAATCATTTATGCAAGGTGTTACTCAGAGCATGAATGTCCTTGGAAACAACAGAAGGTCAAAGCCAATAGTTGATGATAATATAATTAGATTTTCATTTAAACAAAACATTCTAAAATGTGTATGAGAGGAAAGACTATATAACCAGAGACCAAATGATATGTTGTTGATAGTGCTGAGTTGAGAAAAAATATGGATGTATGAGTGTAAAGAGAAATAGATGGTATAAGAGCAATTTAGAAGGCAATAGCAATTGGAATTGTTAAGTCGTTAAATATGGAAGCTTATAAGATGAATGTCAAGCAATCTGTATTTTTGACTTGGAGGATCAGTTTCTTTGAAAAAAATTGAATTTAGATGTTTGTTGAGCAGTTGAGTTCTTGACACTGATCTCAGGCACCCACGATTGCAAGGCAAGAGTTATCTCTGCAGACCTGCTGATGTCTGTTATAACTTACTAAGGCACACATTCCTTTAGAAAGTTTAGCAAGGTAAATTATAATAATGATTTATGTCTAGAAAAGGCCCTCAAGGAGCTGAGAGCCTCTGACTCAGCATTCTGTTGCTCTGGAGAAGCTATCAGAGGTCTAGGCCTGCTGACCACATATTAGGGGATGAAACAGGAAGAACGGGGAGAAGCCAGCCTTTCCATGTGCTACATAGGTGGTTAACGTGCTGGTCAAAGAGAAGCACATGGAGCTTTAACTAATGATAGAAATAATGACCACAAAATAGTCAGCATACTTGAATTTCTATCCATTTTCAGTAACATATTAAGGGGATTCTGTCTTGATGTTATATAGGAGAATTTTCCCTTTGGGGACCATAGTTATTACTCTTACATTTTAATTTATTCATGGGAATCAAGTAACTTTTTTATTGTACTTGTCATATGAATACCATAGGTTCCAAAGCTACACAAAGAAGACCTGTCTCACATAAAAAGAAAGAAACAGTGAAAGAAAGGAAGGAAAGAAAGAAAAAGAAAAAGAATTGCATATAAAGATTTAAAATGAAATTTCCTGATCTTTCTCTTACTGCTCACATTCTGGTCCTTATACTCTCCCTTCAAAAACTATTCTTTATTGCTACAGTTAAAGTGATTTAATCATTGCATCACTAATGACAAAGAATGAAGAAATTTTCTGAGTTACCAAGATTAGATGTTAAGAATCTCATTGCCCGAATAACTAAAATCAATATTACTATTAATCTTTAATGCTGACATTTATTTAAAATTAACAAGAGTATAGTTTCATGAAAGATGTTTTCTCAGTACTTAGGCACTAGTGTTCATTATTACTAATATAAATTATCAATACATTTGCACTTGCAATTCTCTGTTGAGTTGTGAATGGTCTTTCCTTTCTTTGTTTACTCAGTTTCCCTTCAGATACTAATTGTCCATCTGTGTTATGTAAGATGCTTCCTTCAACATTCAGAGAACCTAGGTATGGTCTGAATCTACGCTAACCCCTAAATCTGCTCCCTGCTTTACACACAAAGAGGATGCAAAGAAACATGCCTTTCTATAGAGGGAACGATCTTTGCTGTGGTTTGAATGAAAAACATTCCCATAGGTGCCTAGTTACTTGAATACTTGGTCTTGGTGGTGCTGTTTAGGGTGGGTATACTGCCTTACAGCTGGAAGTATGTCACTGGGGAATAAGTACACAGTGCCATACTGTTGATATATTAATTCTATCTCCAGTTCAAGACATATTCAGAAGGTGTATCTTCTGAGATCAATTATAGTAGATAAAAAGCAGGAAGTGTGTTCATTGTTCATTTATCAGCAAAGACTGATAAGTAGGTGTAGCCTTTGTTCAACAGAAAGGCAGAACCTAATTTAAAGGGTAGAACATAGCAGCCATCTACCCATCCTCATAAACATTGAGGAACACATTCAAGTGGACTTATATTTTGTGGAGATCAAACTAAATTATCTTGACATAATTCACTGCAAAAGGATTTCCCCCTAAAATTGAGAAGACATATGGATTTCCATTAAAATTCTATAATCATATTGACCATGAGATGTAACTGTTGTTCACGCTACCTGTTTTGAATTTGTTGACTTGGGCAGGCAACCAACACCAGAAGCAGCAGGCAGGAGTCCTGAAACTGTTTGATGGTTTTTATTTGGTTATTCTTGTGGACCCTTTGGCAGGGCTGCATGCTGTAAAACTTAAACCTGTTCATTGTCCTGGAAGCTTGGTTTAGTAAATGGATGCCTTAAACTGTAAAGCACCACAGACAGCTGACACCCAAAGATTTCCACGTACCTAAGCGACCATGTAGGGTACAGTATGATTATGAAGCATATTCTGATGCAGAAGGGTATGAGCTAAATACAGACAAAAATGTGCTATGTGGCTTGGGCCCATTGGTAAACAAGAGGAATGTGCATTCCCAGAAGGTGTTTAGACTACAAATGAAGCAACGAAAATTCTAAGGGTTGTCTTTGGGAGTCAAGTGGTCCAAAGTTTTACTGATAGGAGGTAAGTGAGCATGGAAGAGCACAGGATCAAGGAAGAAGCTAAAAAAAGAAATTTGATATTTATCTTGTGTCAGTTTATCTTATTTGTGTTCAAACATTGCTGTCTAGATATAGGTCAGCATAATTTAGGTAAAAGATGTTTTTCATTTTTGAAATTAACTGAGTAAAATACTTAGAAATTGTATTGTTGAGGGGATACATATTTTTTCTGTGTACAGTTCAGCTCTCTTCTGAGTGAAAAGTGTACTGATCAACTCCATAGGCTTTATTTTTACTCAAAAACAGGAAGAGGCACCTGCTATTCTAACAGTCCAGGAAATGACTTACAGTTGTACCTGCAGTATATAAAAGGAGCCAGACAAGCTTCCGATGTCTTAGTATTGCTTGCTTCTCTAAGATGTAGACGAATGCTACAATTTTAAAAGCTTGCCAAAGCATTTCTTAAACAAAGTCAAGTCATAAGCTATAGTTTGTTTAACATATATAGGAACAAAATATTTATTTTACTTTATTTTTTAAAAAAGAAAACAAACTATATCTTTTCATTTTATATACCAATTCCAGTCCCATTCCCTCCCCTCATCCCATTCCCTCTACAATTCCCCCCACCCCATCTACTCCCCAGAGAGGATAAGGCACATTGCTTTGAGGACGGACCGAGTCCCCACCCCTACTACATCTAGTCTAAAGAAGGCATCCATCCAAAGAGAATGGACTCAAGTAATTACAAGCAGTAGGGATAAATCCTGGTGCCACTGCCAGTGGCCCTGCAGTCTTCCCCAGTCATACAACTGCCACCCATATTCAGAGGATCTAGTTTGGACCTATGGTTGTTCCTTTCTTGTCTAGCTGGTTGGTGAACTCCCACTAGCTCAGGTAAACTGCTTCTGTGGGTGTCCCCATCATGATCTTGACTTCTTTGCTCATATTCTCATTCCTTTACTGTGGAAACTCCTTCAGCCAATGGCCTTTGAGATGCTGGACTACTTTAGGTGTACTATAAATGCAAATAAAAAGCTTGCTTGTCTCACTTCGCTGATGGATTCAGTTCCTGTTTCCTGCTCATGCAGAGAACTATTGATTTGTGTGTGTACACCTAAATAAATAACCCTGTTTTTATACTCCATTCTGAGCTTGGGTGGGACTACTTTATACTTTATACATTTTATTTGGTACCTCCCCAACCCACATGGGGCCCAAGTCCACACCTACCAGGAGCTACCCAGAAGGTCCATGCATGCTACTTGCCCTGTGGTCCACACACAGCAAGCCCACCAGTGCATGATTTTTTTGTTTGGTGACTTGTACTCCCACCTACTATCTGGGAACACAGATTTTTCTGGTTTGCTTCATGGCCCAAAACTGACTGAAAACATTGGCTTCCCTGACAGTCTGGCTACCAAAAAATCCTCTCTGTGTATGGAATTTAATAAATAGTTCTCAATTTGGCAAGCATATTTTAGCATTTAAAGCTACTGACAATGCAGAACAGAGAGCCACCACCATGGAAACAAGTGGGATTATTGCATATCTCTGTTGTGTGCTCCCATAACTGTGACACCTGCTGTCCAAAAAAGATTATTACACCTACAACAATTTACTGAAGTCTCATAATAGAGATAAGTACATTGACTAATCAATAAATATATAAATTTGAACATTATATAATGGCAGACAGTATCACCACTCAGGAAATTTATAACCTTTTCATTTAGACTATGTATGGTATTCTGCAAGGCATATGTGGTTTTTCTGATACATCTACACTTGTGATAGTGGGACTTAGCTTTAGTTCTCATACTGCTTCCTTAAAACATGGTTTGATAGCAGAGTCAAGAATGAAGCACTTTTAAAAACGATACAGTCTTTACAAACTAATCATGAACAGCTAGCTGACAGGATTTATACCATTGAAAATCAAATGTTAGCTAAAAAATAGTATTACTGAAAATGATAACAATTTGACAGAAAAACTTCAATCCATATCAATGGATTATGAAACCTTACAAAAATTTGATAAGAAATTATTTGAAAGAATTCATACTGCTGATTTGACAATCAAAATTTGTTAAAAAGTTATGATAAGTTAGCAGATAAAGTATCACTCCAGAAAGGCAATCTTTATACCATCCAAATATTATCCAAGGAAGAGAAGTTTTCATTAACAGAAAAACTTCATAAATTGGAATCATATGTGTAGAATGAAGACCAGAAGTTATTTGAGTCAATGAAATCTTCACAAGTCAAGAGATCCAGGCTTTACAAAAGACAGTGGTAAAAAGATTTGAATAAATTGAGGAAATTATTGAAACTGTTAAGTAAGGAGAGGAGGTACAAGGAAAGGATTTAGCATCATCAGTACCTGTCAAAGTCAGAGATGACTTACCAAGAGTTTTAGCTACTTACTCCATAATCACCTCTGACAAACCATCAAGTACTAAATACCCCAAAGGATTCAAAGAATGTAGATGGAAACCTATAGTTATGAACAATCTAAAAATTAAGACAAGACAGCAGTAGTATCTTATGAATTGCGTTCACCATTTGTTAGGGAGATGATAAAAACATGGGCTTTAAGCAATTGAAGCATTGAATAATTGAAGCAACACCATTGGCTTCAATTATCCTCAGCAATACTTGAAGACTGACAACAATTTCTATGGAAATGCTAATAGTGAGAGGAGGCAAAAATAAATAGAACAACAGGGAAAGGCATAGGGATTTGAGGCTTCTGAAGATCAAATTCTTGGCAAGGGCTCTTATGCTGACCCACAAACTCTTTATGATGAACACACCTTGACCCTATTCCATCCAGTAATCTTAAATTCTTGGGACAGGATTCAAGAAAAAAGGAAAAAGTATTAAATCATATATTAGGGTTAAACAAGGACAAAGAGAATACTTTACTGACTTTTTACAAAGATTAACTAAGACTATACAAATAACAGATCCAAAAACTAGACAAGTACTTATTCAATCTCTGGCTTTTGAAAATTTCAACTTAAAATGTAAAAAAGATACTTGGGCCTTTAAAGGTTATATCAGCACCAATGAATGAAAGTATCCTGCATACAATTAATTTTGAGGCATTTTACTATAAAACTGAGGCTTGGGTAGGAGAAACAATTTCCAAAAGTATGAGGAGACATCAAAATGCCAAATGTTTCAATTGTGGTAGAATAAGACATCTGAGAAGTGATTCTAGACAAGGAATTCCTAGGAATAATGTTTCCTCTGGGAATGACAAAACAGAAGTTCTCAGTCTTCTGGATTATGTTGAAGATGTGACAAAGGCCAACATTTAACCAATGAATGTACATCAACAAAAAACAGACAAGGCAATCTGCTACCATTGGGAATCTCTTTGAGGGGCCTCTCACAGGCCTCCAGGTCAAACATGGTCTAGTCATTCCCAGTCACTATGGAGGACATGTCTCAACAGGAAAAAGTAAAAAATCCAGTGTTTGCTGTAAAAAAAAAAAAACAGGCTAGAACTCAATGTAGTAAAATAATGGCATTGCACTGGGATCTGAGAATCTTGATTCTGCTGTTGATAGTAATCCAAACTGATGAAAGACTTTCACCCAGTGTCATTTACCTTACTCAGTTACTGAAAGAGGTAAGAGGAGTGGAGGCAAGCCTCCTTATTTTGTGTATCTTTATTTTGCATAAAAATCATGTGATAAACAGATTGTTAGTGTGAATTCTAAACTATAATCCTATTTTAAGAAAACAACTTATTTCATACTTAGCATAAAATATTCATTCCTTTAGTGTTCTTCTGACTTTTCCCCAAACATAGGAAGTTCCACATGGTATATATGGAATCTGGAAGTGTCACATCTCCAAGGAAAAGGTTTTCCCAGTGGAAGTGTTGCAGCTCTGAAGAGAAGTTATCCTCACAATCAGAAACAAAAGAAAAGCACAAAGTCATACTATATAACGGACCTCCCACAAGAGATTTATTGAGAAAAATACCTAATCTCTGAACTCACCACAAATTCAGTACCTGAAATAACCACCATTATCCACCTTGGAAAATTCTGCCCTCAAGCGGTTTTATATAAAGCCTGCTTTCTTGCTCAGTCCTCTGGTGTTCTCTCCTGAGAAAAGGCAGCAACCCTCCTGTATCTTTCCCAATAAATAAATCTCTGTGTAAGGTTTGCTATGAGGTGTGACTTGTGGTATTCCTGGGCTCCCAACTACCAGGATACCTTTCTCATCTGAGGTGTAACCTATATAAAAAAGAAGTAGGAGGCATTTAGAGCAAATTTAGGTTCCTAGAATTTAGGTGCGAGAATGCTATGTAGACAAAAGAATCTCAAGAGATAGTGAATGAATTTCTAGAGACTTTAGCTCAGGTAGGATCATCACAAAACCTCCCCACTTATAAAACAGCAGGTATATATGTTTTATATATCTAGACAAAAATACAAATAGTATTCACTATATTCCTTAAATTTGTGTTTGAATATGTGATCATGTAAAGATACAAGATTTTATTTATTTGAACATAAATTGTCTTCATTGATCTCAACTAGAATTTAAGAAAACTATACTTCAGATTTTATGGAAAGGAAACATTAGATGCTTAATCTGTTTTAATCAAAACTGTTTCATAAAGAAAATCCAACTGTTCTACGTTTAAAATTCTTATTTTGACCTCTTATATGCCTTTTAACTACATTTATCTCACGGTCACAGATCTTTAGAGATTAACCAAAATTGATCTTTGAATAGTAGCCTGTAAGCAAGACCATGTTCAGCTGTTGTGTTTGGAGAATGGAAAGGGTGTAGGGTTACTGGAAATGTTCTAATTTGTAATTTAATAATGTCATTCCTAAGCAATTAGCTGAGCACACAGGAGGAAATTAAGGAGGAGGTGGAGAAAGAACAGCAATTGATAAACAACAGCCTAAGAGACAGCTGAATGGGACTCAATTTCTTTCAACCAGAGCTAAGGCACCCAGAAGGGATAGGGTAAAATGTTGACCCTCTACGCCTCAGCAGAGAATCATTGTGTGCTCTATGGAGGAACTTTCAGCTCCTCTCCTTGTCTAAGGCTCTTTTTGAATATAGATATGATGCATGGTCAATGCCCTTAGCATCTCAGTTCATAGTCATCTGTCACGTGCTTTTTTTGTTTGTTAGTCTGTGTCTGCTAATAATTGAGATCCACACAACAATGTGTGTCTCTATGTGTAAATGCATATACAAAGTAGGTAATAAAATAATATTATATATATATATTTCTCCAAAAGTCTTTTATTGAAATGCATGCATGATGTAAAATAGACATTTCTCATTTCCATAAACAATGACTAATATTCTGAAATAGACAGAATTTTGATCATTGTATTGATTGATTTTGTGTCAAGGAAATGTAGAAAAGCCAGCGAATGCTGGAAAGTGGGTGACTATTAAATAGACTGTATAAAATCACAGAGAGCAAAAGTAAAACCAAGAATGAAGAGATAAGCCTAAAGGTATCTGTTATAGACATTTTGTCTCTTGGTAAGTGCATATTGGGGTGTTGAGAGTAAGGTTATGGACATATGGTTGGGGCATACCTCTGTCAAGAATGATTTTAATAACGTGAACTAAATCCAGAAAAGACTGAAGGTGCCATTGCCTTACAAATCCATTTTCCTAACGCTGGAATTCACTTTTTCCAATGGTCCTTTTAGAGCATCAGACTTTTGGTATTCTCATTAGTTAGTTTATTTATCTGGGACGCAAACCCTGTGACTACTGGGACTGAAAAAGGCAAATATTTGCAGAGCTGCTACTGATGCTTAGGGAGCTGGGTGGCAACAACACCCTGCACCTCCTCCTGTTCCCAGGTGGAAACTTTATTATTTACACCAAGACTTTTTTCCAATTATGATTGTTTTAAATATCAGCACCCATTTCCAACCAAGATCTTCAGAGAATGTCATGGCTCATCTCATTTTGTCCCTAGTCTCAGGGTTTCACTTTTGTTTTATTGGTACACACAATCTTACTTTCTCATTTTCATTTACTCTGTTTCCAAAACAAAGTTTCTGCTTAAATTTTATTATTTTTGTATTTGCTTTTGCCACAGCTGTGGGATTATATGTAGGAAAAGATTCAGCAAGGTAATATGGGTTGGCCCTTTTCAATTCCATGTTGAAAAGAATGGTGGCCAAAGAGGGCTATGTTGGCATTTAATTGTTAGGACAATTGAAGCAACTGTGAGGACAGCAGTCAGTATCCAAGTCCTTTCCTCACTTGCGAAGATATCGCTAATTCTGTCCATCCTTTATAACCCCCATGTTTAATATACTAACTAAAATTGGGGAAGAGGAAAAAACTCATTGGCTAGTAATTACTCAACCCATCTGAATGATATCAGTGCCTGGTTTTCTGGGCTTGACACAATAAGCCCGTGTGAAGACTTCTGTGTTCTTAAATGCTACAAATTTTCTAATACAGTAGACAAATTATTTTAAAATGTATATTATCTACCCACTAATAAAGATAGTGAAAATGAACCAAGTTTATTTTAATGTAATTTAATTGTTTTTAAAAGAAATATGCATTTATCAATATTTTTGTATCTTTCTAAACCTCCTTTCAATTGAGTTAATATGATAAAATGGAACAAAATCTTGGATTGATATCAAAGAGTTAAACTATGAAAGATTTCTAAGAACAGTAGATATAGGTTTTGTTCAGTGTCATTTTAAGAAATGGAATCCATAAAAAGAAGTTAATGCTAAGTGACTAGCCAACAGGACTGTTCATAGTGTCCATTCCACTATATTCCTCATCTATAAAAAAAAGTTAAGAATGTATCTCCCTGGTCTCTGTAAAGGACATGGCTTATGTCTTTTCTGAAAACCCAGATAAACATTCCTTAAATGTGTGAATGGCTGCCACCACATCCTAATTCAACACATTGAATTTATACATGCCAATTAAAATTTCAGTGTTTACAATGGAGTACTATGCAGAAGAAAAATATAATGACATCTTGAAATTTGTGGGCAAATGGATGGATCTATAAAACATCATATTGAGTGAGGTAACCTAGACCTAGAAAGACAAATGTTATATGTACTCACTCATAAGTGGCTTTTAGACATAAAGCAAAGAAAAACCAGCCTACAATTTACAATCACAGAGGATGCTAGGAGAGACATTCATGGATCAAATCTACATGGGAAGTAAAAAAAGACAAGATCTCCTGAGTAAATTGGGAGCATGGGGACCATGGAAGAGGGGAGAATGAAAGGGGAGAGGAAGGAAGGAGAGCAAAGAAAAAACATATAGCTCAAAAAACAATAAAACAATAATTTATCTAAAAAAATTCAAGTGTTTAATACACATAGACAATACTGTAAAGCAGAGGACTATCAAGTTGCTTATGTTATGTTTTCAAAGATATATTGTTTTGGGGACTGCGAGTTAGACTCCAAATACTCCCAAACCTACATGAGCCTTTTTCATGGACTGGGCTAACTAATCTTCTATAATGATAAAGTTTCTTGATTTCACTTAGGAAGAACCTGGTCAGAGGATATCATGCAT
Source organism: Bramus lutescens (assembly GCA_001685075.1). Taxonomy (NCBI): domain Eukaryota; kingdom Metazoa; phylum Chordata; class Mammalia; order Rodentia; family Cricetidae; genus Bramus; species Bramus lutescens. Next base: position 783,263 of record LOEQ01001638.1, on the reverse strand, counting down.
TCTGTTTGACTGAGAAACTATGTAATTTTATGAATTCTTCCTTCACTGAACTTAAATTTAAAGCTAGAAAGAGAAAAAGTATTAAAACGCCATTGAATTACTTTTCATTTCCTTTTAGTCAACATTGCATCAGTGAAGTTTCTTTAAAAGGGAGACAAATAAAACAATGGTAATTAAAGTGAAATAATTATTTGTAGCATTCATAACAGTGTCAAATGCCTGTGTTGCTCCAAGGGAGTGTACAGAATGCAGAATACATTAATTGTCTGTCTTGGGAGACTTTACATTTTTAAATGTCATTGGAAATTTATTTCAATTACGTAAAGTAATCTTTTGACACCCATGAAAGGGCTTGTTTTCTACAAACAGAATGACTGAGCCTGAGTGTTCTTCATTGTAAATGTTCCTGTAGTCTAATATTTGTAAATGTGACAATTTTGCTTTTGTATTTGAATAATGAGATTACTTAGATAAACCATAATATTTTTATGATGAAAAATATTTTTGTACTCATTTTTGTGGGGAACTATTTTAAGATTTCTGTAAGAATAAATGTGATTATATTATTCTACATTGATTTTTTTCTCCAGTTTAATTTTCTAGTAATCAGAACTCTATCTTTTCAAGCTAAGAAACAACTACATTTAACAATCTCCCCCTTTGTTTCTAAGGACAACATATATAAAAATGGCCTAATGTTTTCCTGACCTGCTGGTCATTCTGTGGTTTATACCTCTCATATCTGAATAACACTCTTGATCGTCTCACTCTTTTAGAGGATTGCAAGGTTCCTTCTAACCAGAAGACTGGTCCTCAGGCAGGAAACTTTCAAATTAGTTGTAGCTCAGGGTCCTCTGGGTCCTGTTTCTGAAATGCATGATGTCTTCAGCAAAAGGAACTTATCTTCCATCTCGGGAGGCAAGGGTGCTAACAGCAGTAGCAATAACCTGCAATGTTCTGGGAGTCTCCTTGAAAAGAAAAAGAAGGCTTACAATGCCCGGGGTTGGGACTTTTGTAAGATAGTTTTTGACCCTTGTACAGAGAATTGTCAGCCTAGAAGGGAAACTTTGTGTATACTGACTTATGTGTATTATGGGTATTTTAGAGAGTTAATAATATAGCTTATTATGCCTTTTTCTTTTGTGTTTTAACATAATGATATAATTATTTTATATTGTTCACCCTTTTTCTTTTGTCCTTTATTCTTACCATATACCCCATCATCCATCTCTTTCAAATTCATGGCTTCTTTAATTAATTGCTGTCACACGCATATACATATATACATTTACATTCCTAAATACAACCTGGTAAGTCTGTAGATGATTACTCGTATGCATATTTTCAGGGCTGACCAATGGGTCTTGGATAACTAGTTGGTGTACAAGTCTATTTCTCCTTCTCCGAATATCCCTTAGTTGCCACGTGTTCTTTGTTTAGGGTTGAGGTTTGGTGGTCTCTCACCCATCCACTTTGGCATGTCTACTGGTGTCATCCTTAGTTTATTCATGATCAGATAGTCATGTTGGTTAGAATTCATGGGTGTAGTCTGACATTACTACTTATGACTTTTAAAGTAATCATTACCGTTATTTTTTATCCTCCTTATTTCTTCTGTATTTACCTCATGTGCTGTCTGTATAATCCCCCTTGTTTTTCCTACCTCTCCCCTTAGAATATATTAAAAGAACTGGTCATACCAATGGAGAGAGATGATACAGCATTTCCCTGTTCAATCATACTTGAGGAAATCAGTGTCTACAAAAGAGCATGGGGGAAAAATTACAACTTCATCTTACAGTTGGGTAGAACACTTCACAACTGTTTGACTTCTTTACATTTCTGTTTATTACAACAAAATAGCTTAACCAAAGAACTTTAAGAAAATAAGAGTTTCTTTTGACTTATACTTTGAGGATATAGTCTATCTTTGTGGGGAAGCCATGGCTGTAGGGGGATGAAACAGCTGATCATTTTGTCCATAGTCAGAAATTAGATGGTGGCCTGTGCTCTAGGTTTCACTCTTTTATTCAGGCTGACATTCCAGCCTATGAAATGATGTGGCCCACATTGTATATTGGGTCTTTGTACCTCAATTTAGATAATCTAGATAATCCCTCACAGATATACAGAGTAACCCTTTAGAGATTCTACATATCAATGGTCAACAGTCAGTATTAACCATCATATTATTTTAAATCTATCCCTTCTTAAATCAGTCAAGGAACTCTAGGAAACATAATTTGCATGAGACTAAGATGTAGCAAATGATTTGACTCATGATTCATATAATCTACCAGGTAAATATTACCAAGGTTCTATTTATGGATGCAGATACTGATGTTCTCTCTTGTCCCAGGTATGAGGATATTACACAACAATTACTTGATAGAAGATGACAAAACCAATAGCAGAATCAGTATCTTGTAGTTAAGCTGTATAATATTTACCAAGAAACTAAAACCTCAAATCAGTCAGTCAATCACATATGGCAATGGGTCATGAGAAAAGGAAATTCTTAGTATTGAGGTGAAGAATAATTTCTTTGATGGCCAGAAACTGAAAGCAAATATTTGACCATTCAGAGACCCCAGGGAAATTCCATGTATATTTATTTTTAGTTTTTATCTTTTACTTTAATGCATTTGGTAATCAGACTTAGCTGATTAACATAGATGCCCTAGTCTAAGGTAGTTTGAGTATATCATCCAGTGTCAATTTCCC
>LOEQ01001638.1:744233-762542 GCA_001685075.1 Bramus lutescens | reverse complement strand
GTATGTATGTATGTATGTATGTATGTATGTATGTATGTATGTATCTTCCAGCCTGGCTATATTCTGCCCTGCCATAGGCCAAAATAGATTTTTTCATTAGCCAATAAAAGCAACACATGTATAGAAGGATATTCCACATCAATAAACCATTTAAAAATAAAAATAAAACCACATCCTCATCTGAATCAAGTCAGTGGGCTCAGCATTCCTAGTTTCCAAGACTCACCATAGAAACTAAAACTGGTGTCCATGAGACGGCCATAAGACCTGAAACTCTTTCTCTCCTCTGACGAGCCTATTTTTAAGTAAAGTCTTCCTTGGCAAGGTCCAGTGAAATAAAGCCTTTACAAAGAATCTCAAAAACAGCCCTTACTATGTTGTTTAGGCTTTTACAACTTGATATCTTTTATTGGTCCACCGTATCTCTACATAGCTCTCCATGCTCCATCAAACTGGTGAGTGAAAATTCATTAAAATTATATAGTAATATTGTTATTGCTTGGGGTGTTATGAGTACAACCTCCAAGGTTTTGCAATACTGGAATAATAAAGTATGGTTGGTTACTTTTGTCCCTATATTTTAAGAAAACGCGAAGATTACTCTCCTTTCCTGCTTGATTCATAAACTAGATGCATGCTTTTAACTTACTAAGTAGATTATATTTTCAAGTTTTCTAGTTATAATAGATCAACTTTCAATTTATTACAAGTTGAACTAGGATATGTACTGGGGTATTCATAGAAATTTGGCTTCTGGTCCTTTATTGAAGAATTCTGAATATATTCTATATATGTCATCTACTCTTGAGTTATATTTATATATGTAAGGTCTGCTGATCCACAATTAGTGAATATAGCCCATATATGATTTTTATTTTTAATTAATATGTTAATTAACAATAAAACAATTTAGTGTAATTTAGAGATATTTTTATTTGTTCAAATAAGTTCAATCTAATTTAAGTAAATGATATTAGAGACTCAGAATTAAGATCACATGCCATTCTATAAATTAAGTTATTTTCACAAAGTTCATGATTTTACCTTTCTCTAGTAATGCTTATTGCATTAATTCTGTTTAAAGAATATAATGTAAATGACATTGTTTTTGCCTTATATTCCTCTCACTAAAACCATCCAAACTACCTTCCTTGCTCATTTTCAAATTTATGGCTTCAGTTTTTATTAGTTGCTGTTATACACATTTATATATTTTCACATACATAAACATCCCTAAATAAAACGTGCTCATCTGTATAATGCCATGCACACATATACATATATGCCCAAACATATATGTATGTGCGCGCGTGTGTGTGTGTGTGTGTGTGTGTGTGTGTTTTAGGGGATGGCTTTTCTAAAATTACTTCTTTCCTTGTAGCTGAGGCTACCCTCAAACTTACCATCTGACTATTTCAGCCTTCTGAGTGTCCACTTCACTATATTCATCATGGTGCACAGCTTTCCCTGAAAATGTTTATTATTTATTCAGTTGCATATTATATTATTGTGAAGATATTCTTCATCACTTTTGAACCTGGTTCTGTAAAATTTTGTTATAATCTTCTCTATCCTCCCACCCCTCTCATTTCTCCTGTGTTTTCTTTTCCTCTCCCTCTTTTTCCTGTCTTTCATACCCCTTTAGAACAAACTTTCTTCATTTCAGTGTTGCTTCAATGTGGCTTTTAAAATTCTTGGGAAGGACTAATGAGTAGAGGATGCTTAGCAGCAATTCTGGCTTTATCCAGTAAATTCAAGTAGATACAAGCCCTGTCCACCAGCTCCAAGTTGCAGGCTCTGTATCTCTAGACAAACCCACAAATTTTTTGAGTTTGAAAAGTGCTTAAATTTCCATATAAAAGTCTATATCTTAAAATTTGTTATGATTGTGTTTTTTACGTGGATATGTATATGTATTCATGTGGATGTATATTTGTGTATGTTTGTATGTATGTATGTCAATGTATATGTGTATATGATCAGAGGACTAGAAATGGAAGTTTCTGTCCAGCCTGATCTTCAGCCATTCAAGTCCCAAAGAAATGCACATTGGTTTATATTAACTATATACTGTTTTGCCTATTAGCTCAGGCTTATTATCAACTAGGTTTTACAACTTAAATTAACCCATACTTCTTATCTATGTTTAGCCATGTGGCTTGAAACCTTTTCTCAGTGAAGTATTCTCATCTCGCTTCCTCCGTGTCTGGCTGGTGACTGACTCTCTGCCTTTCCTCTTCCCAGAATTCCCTTAGTCTTGTTGTCTTGCCTCACAACTTGCCAATTAGCAGTTTATTAAAACAATATGAGTGGCAAATCTTTAAAGTATACAAGAGCATTATTCCACGGAGGACAACATTATAAAGCCAGGTTTCTTCTTTTATCATATGTGGATTCCAAGTATTGAAAAAGATCACCAGGCTTGGTAAGCCCTTTTACCACAGACATATTCAGCTATTTTTGCTTCACTTTCCCCTATCTCCCTATTATTCATAGATATCATTAATATCTCACTATGGGTGTTATATAATGTGTTTCCATTTTAAATGTTTTAAAATGTTGTATTCTATAAAGTTTGTAGTAGATCTACAGCTTTGTTTGCTGTCACTATAAAACAACTAATAGACAGAACTTTCTGTGATCACTGCATCTCAAATTACTGCTGTTAATGTTTGTTACTAGTTCTATCCTGTCTCCTATTTTGCATTTTTCTCATTTTGTGTCCCCAGTTAAGGACGCTGTTGAAGAATATGCTCCTGATTTGCACAATAGACACAGTGACTGATTCCAAGAAATATTCCATTACCCTTTGATCATTGCTTGAACCTGAGCATGTACTTACAAGAACCAATTCGGCAATAGGAAATATATGCACCCACTGCCTTGCGTGCTCGTGACCAAAATGAGGTTATGCTCAAGTGACTAGAGCAACAGGTGTTCTAATAGCTAGGCAGCATCATCTCATCTTGGGTTTCACTTGGGAAACTCTAACATCTAATGATGTTGGTTGTTTGTGTTTGCTTATTATCTGCACACGTTCTGAGCCAATGCGTGCTCATGTGTTTTATTTTGTAATTTTTATTTTATTGTTGTTGTTCTGTGGAAAGTTCTTTGCATGTTCTGCACAGGAGAACTTAATCAGACACACAGTTAGCAAATCTTTTCTGTGTCTAGAGCCCATTGTGCTTTTTATTGGCTTGACCAAATTTCTAAATTTTGATGCTTTCAATTGTGGATCGTATTTTTTAAAGTTATGTTTAAGAAAGCTTTATCTAAATTTGATTCATGAATGTTTTTAATTTCCCCACGAATTTTTTGCTTTTAAATTTAAAGCTGATCTGGTTAGACTATACTGTGGGCAATTCATTCTTCTTGGTTGTCCCACCTCATAGAAACCCATCTTTAGCAAAGATATTTGGGGGGAAGCAAATTACTCAGTAATCATGTAAAGTTTTATGCTTTCTTTTGTATCAAAGTGTTATTGTTCAATTTTGTATTTCATTTTCTAACTGTTCTATCTCCTCTGAGTTTGTTTTCCCTGTTTTTCAGTAGGGGAAGTGACAACTCAGTTGTTGTTGTTGTTGTTGTTTATTTGTTTTTGAAGAGCCTGTAGTTTCTGGAGCTTTTTAAGTAAAACAAAACCCTGTACCCCTTTTTTCTTGATTGTTGGTTTAAGCTGTTCCTCTTAGATTAGGCTTATAATTCCAGCTATTTAGAGCTGAGACAGAAGAAATACAATTTCAAGACTATTTTGCACAACATAATGAGATCTTGTCTAAAAGGGTGTCTTGGGGGTAGAGTTAATTCCCAGCTTGTATGAGGACATAGGACCAACCATAACTGCAAAACAAAAATACAGTAATAAATTTCATCACTTTATATTGAAATGCTCTCTCTTTCTTCTTGGAATCCTTTTTCTGCAGTTGAATCAATCAAAGAAGTGTCTGCTTTTGGTTATTAATGTTTTAGGTTCTACAGCAGTATTTTGCTCTTAATTTTCCCCCATAGCTTTTACTTAATATTTGTCATTATATTTATTTGATACTACTGTATTTTTCAGACTACATCTAATCATCTATAATATACTAATTTTTAAAGAAGTATTTTGACTATGATGACATTCTTACCCCTTCCATGTTCCCAGTCCTTACTCTCTTTCAAATTCATGGCCTTTTTAAATTTTAGCTATATATATNTATATATATATATATATATATCTTAATCAATCTACATGATATAACTTGTATGTATATGATTTCAAGGTTTTATATATGTATATGATCACTTGGTATTAGATAACCAATTTAGGGTCTATTTCTCTTTTTAACATTCATTTGTTACCTGTAGATTTTGTCTAAGGATGAGACCACTGAGCTCTCTCCCTTTCCATGTTAGTATGTCTACTGCTATTATCTTTGTTCAGGTCAGAGCACACAGTGAAATTTTTGATATTTTCTATGCAACCTTGGATTTTTTGGATATGAATTATTTTAAATTATCCTAGATAATATTAGCTTAATATTCTATACAATAAATGATTCTAAACATTTTATTAGACATTTTGATAGCCATGCCATAACAGTTTATTTCATAGCAGCACCTGTTTGCTTCCAAGCTCCTACTGAGATTGAGAATATGGATCTACGTCATCTTTATGTGTCTGTGGTTTGGATGACATGGCAGTTTTCCATGGACCTGCAGGGTTATTCTGATTTGCCTCATTTGTGCATGAATATATCCATTTGAGGCAATGGTTACATCTCATGCCATAGTTTTGGTGCCAAATTCCTTCTTGACCGGGTATTTATTAGGAATTCATACACAGACAAATTGGTGGTGGCTTTTCTCAATGATAAGCCTCCCAATGTTTACTATATTTTCAGATGAAAAAGGTAGATCTGTCATTTTCTATGATTCCTTGGATGACATGGGTTGAAGTAGCACTCAAATTCAAAGGATTTAATTGAAAGGAAGGTGCTGCAATGTGGCTCATTCTTTTAGGATCCCTGTCTTCTGGTTTTCTCTAATATCTGTTCTATTTAGATAGTGGTATTATTTTATATGGAGAAGTCCACCATAACTATAACTGCTATAGTTTCTATAACTAATCTGTCTTCATTCCGTGACAAATTCTAGGGTATTTTATTTATCTTTTGTATTCTGCAGGTTTTAAAAAAATAAATTTGGAGACTAATGTGTACAAAAATTTTCTTGCTGGATATTAAAATAATACATCATTTAACAGTTGTGAGGAGTCTAATTTTTCTTCAAATATATTTCAGTACACTTCTCTGCCTTATTTGTTTTATTTTATTGCTTTGGCTTTTGTTGTTTGGTTTTTCTTTTGTTTGAGACAGGCTTTCTCTGTGGCTTTGGAGCCTGTCCTATAACTAGCTCTTATAGACCAGGTTGGCCTTGAACTCACAGAGATTTGCCTGCCTCTGCCTCCCAAGTACTTGGATTAAAGGCATGCACCAACACCTCTGTTTTATTTTTTCTTTGACATATTGGAGACTTTTCTAGACAGTCTTCCATTTCTTGTTTCTTCATTTTTCTCAGTTTTTAAAATTTATTTATTATTGTTTGTGGGTTGCACACATGTATTATGAGTGAATGAACATCAGCCACAGAGTAGGTAATGTCAGAGGACATCTATGTTGAACTGGTTCTTCTACCTTTAGGTTGGTTCCTCATGATCGAACCAGTTGCCAATCTTGCATGGCAAGAGTTTTACAAAGGGATCTATCTCATTGGTCATCCTTACACTTCCTTATTTTTAATTATTTTGTACTGTATTAGTGACATTCTAAAGCTGTTTCATACAGAATTTCAAGATCTTCACATCCATTGTTCAGAAATCATATAGCAGTTTTCATACCACCTTGTAGTTATAATTGATAACTATAATCACAGGTAGATTTGGCCAACATTGCTGATACCTCTGACACAGTAAACCAGAAGTCCTACTGATGTTGTCTTGTTATCATTGTTCTACTCCTGTCTGTCAACTATATGCAGCTGGGGAATGCAAGCCAAAGGATACCACTGTTCTGTAAGGACAAACAACCCCAGGAGGACGAGGTCACTGCAATTTGCAATCTGCACATAGCCCTTCAGTCATTATACAAAGCTACACATACCTAAAGACCTGTTCCACCTTGATGAGACCCTGACCACACCTCCACAACAGCAATGGAAGGTTGTTGCCCCTGGATGCATATGCTAATAAAATCAGTTTTATCTGTTGACCTTGGTCTCTTTCCTGTCTTTTGTGTCTTTACTTTTAAATTCTAACAATTACACTAAAATCTGAAATAAAAGTGTGATCATTTCACCAGCATCATATGTGTTATTCTAGAGTATTTTTCAAACGTGTATATTGTTTCTCCATGTTTTTTCTTTCCGTGGTATATATTGTATATAATTGCTATTCTTATCTAACTTTTGGTAAATGCTTCAGCTGGAAATTGAGAAAGATCTTGTGTCCAATCAGCCTGTTATAGCTGATAACCTGTTGTTCCTTCACCATTCTGAGGCTTTTGCATATATCAACATGTGTGTGTTTCCTTCGCTGAGTCTAATGGCTGCCAATTGTCATGAACTTTCTTTTCTGCAGTGTTTATTTTTTATATTTCATTTAGTTTTTATCTTTCAAGCCTTGTTATAACTCCACTTATAGGTCACAATAAACAGATTGATAGCTATCATAAGTGCTATAGCACTTGGTGCCATTCTAGTACATTATTTTCATTTTCAATACGTTGCAAAACATTTTGCAATGTTTGAAGAAATACACATAAATATACAGGTAAGAGATTTTTGCTACTCCAGAGACATTAATTAAAAAAATGTGTTTAAGTGTCCCTATGTGTAGATTTGTGAACCAGTGCACAGGTGCTAACAGAGACCATAAGGGGATGCAGGATGCCCTAGAGCTGAAGTCATAGGCAGTTGTAAGCTGCCTGCTGGAATAGCTGGGAATAGAACTTGGGTCCTGTGGGGGAGCAGCACATTCTCTTAAGGATGGAGCCATCTTTCTGACACTTTTATTTTTTAACAGAAGATGTTCTGCATGCTTATGATAGCACAATGCTTACAAGCAAAGCTTAAATTAGCATTTGAATGTTAATTTAAAACATATATTCATATATGTGAATTGCTTGAATCAATATTAGCCAACATTATAACTATCATCGATTTTAGCAGCATAAAATTTACCAATATGCAATCTGGATATATACTAAGTAAGAACAGTGATAAGCAATGATCTGCGTTTCCTCTACACCTTGGCAAATCTCTCCCCTTCTTTACTGGTGGTACCTACATTTATTATTCAACAATAGTGATATTTTTAAAAAAGAAAGATAGACAGAGAGAAAGGGTCATTTCCAAGTCCAAATAGTTCAGAAACTATGTGTCATTGTCTGTGTTTCTTTTAATCTGGAAAGAGATTTGAGTGTGAAAAAGCTACAATATTGAAATATCTTGGAGTGAGGACCAGCCATGGAGGGTCAAACCTTTAAAAGTTTCTTTTTGTAACACTTTGGAGCCTAACTGGGGCTGTGCTTATGTTGTGTGTAGTACTTAACAGCAAGTTCCTGCCTCATGAATATTTATTACATTATCCCCTATGCTGTTCTTGTTCTTTTCTCTCAAAAATAAATTCTCCTGGGCCAAAAAACCTTCTAAATCATTATTTTATGGTTTAACTTTCTCTGTGTAGGGTTTTTGAAAATAATTTATACATTCTTAGAAATAATGACAATACCTTTTTTTCATTTTGCCAAGTTATAATCTACAGTCTATTTTAAATATTTTGAGATAAAGTTTCATTCAAATAAAAAAAATTTGGGATCTACTCTCCATTATTTCCAAGAACATGTATTGCAGAGAGACCAGAGGAAGGATAAAGCATAACATGCAGATTTTGGCATTCCAAAAAACAATATGAAAATGTGGTGAAGTATAGCTCTAGCTATGGCAGTATATTTATAAAACAAGTAATTTACAAGAAAAATAAATTATTTGGATTAAATAGCCCTTTAAAAATAACAATAAAAGCAGATTGTGCTCATTCATTTGGCTATTCATTCTTTCACTTCCAAATAATCCTGCCTGGTTTCAGTCTGTACCCCAGAGCAATTGCACATGTTTTATAACAGATGTTTTATTGCCTGGAACTTTGCAAAACTCATCCATCCACAGTAGTATAATAATATGCCCCTGACACAACCAAGACTGGAGATAAAACAGCAAGATTTCAAAGTAACCCAAAACAAAATCAGTAAGTCATCCTGGAACTTAGTAAGTCATGTAGGTTTGAGTTTCTTGACAGGACAAGTTTCTCTTTCTTAATTAAACCTTGGTTTTAAAAATTGAAAGCCGGACGGTCATGCTCTTCCAGTTTGTTTTTGTGCTGGGGTATTGTGCTCATAAAAATGTCAATGGCAGGCCATCCCACTTCACTCCTTTGATCTGTGCTAATAGTTTAAGATTTCTTCATATTCGGGGATTCATGTAAACAAGGAAGCTAGTCACACACCTTAGTGTGGTAGTGAGGACCACAGGAGTAGTGCAACAGAAGCGTTGGGAGATTCCTATTCCAACAGAGTCAAACAAAAATGCTTTTGCTAACAGAAAACTCTGTCTTTATGCTGTAAGTTGCAAGTCAATTTATCACCTAATGTAAATGGATATTGATTTCTGTAATTATTCATATTGAAAAACTTGTTTTTCATTGAAATAGTTGGGTATTAGTACTTTGGAAAATAAATGGGATAGTTTAATAAACCATGACCTATTCATAAGGGCCCTGGGTCCTGGGTTCTGCCGATTTATGTCCTTTACTTTGTATAGTACTCATATTTTATGAACACATAAACAACTTCCTGTTTACCTTCCTCACTTCTGTTTCTACTTCTTCTAATCATCACCCTTTTATTCGGGATGCTCAGAATGTGAAGGGAAGGATGTCTAGGTCTGGGGCACTATGCTGCATCTGTGGGCACAATCATTACAAGAAATAGCATTATGAAATCATAATGAGCATATATTCTTTGAGGACATTTTAATTATCAAACTCCTTTTCACTATTTTTAGATAGAAGGTCCAATTGGTGGCAATCTCATGAAACAAAAGCAAAATGCTGACTGTAAATTTTCTTTTTGATACTGGCTGTACTTCTTTAAAATAAGAATTTAGGGAGAGGGAGAGGCAAAGGAGCCAACACTTAGCTTTCTAATCAAGCTGTAAGTAATTGTTACAGGCTCAAGCTCCAAGAGATTCAGACTTTACTCTGCAACAGTGATCACAGTACTCTTCAAGAAACACATGCTTATGAATACTTGACATAGTACTGTGTATTTGAGATTATTCCAATAAATTAGAAAGTTGTGCATTATTTGAACATGACCACATCTAAATGCATGCTTCATGGTCACTCTGTGACCATCTGTACTCCCTGTTAAAGACTGGTATGGCATACTGTTTTTAACCAATAACAAAGTCCTCAACATTCAATATTAAAATCTGTTAGGCACTCAGATGGCCTGTTATTTTTACATAATTAAATAGAACTCAACTACTTAATTGTATGTGATTTTTAAAGTGACTCTTCTCTTTTTTGTGAATATATGCAGACAGGTAAACTGTGGTAGATGACAAAAGTCATTGTGAGCTAAAAGGACCCAGACCAGGATGTGGTGGGGAAAAGGTGTGAAAAACTACATAAAAAATTTCTCTTAACGAGAACATTACACACTAGAAAAACTGGAACAAGTACACACATGTGGAATAATTACAACAACAATAAACGCAGCACTTGGAGCACTTTTAAATTAGAAAATATGTTATATAATTGCATCTTTTCGTAGTATTATGAAATTTCTCATTAAAGTTTAAGTATAAAATTTGAAAATTTTTCCTTAAAATGCTCTTGAATTGGGAGAAGACACAATGAGAGATTTACTCGTAGGGAAATTGATACTGTCAGAAGTCAACTAGGAAATCTACCACTAATCCTATCAATTATTCTGTCTCAGTTACTACAGAGTTAACATTTCTAGAAGGCAGGAGTTTCCTAATTTCCCTTTGTTGTCTTCTCAAAACAACCACATAAATTCTATTGCTAATCTCCACTTCATAACTGTCTTGTCAGATACAGTCCTAGTAGGCAGAAATTCAAGGAGATACTGCTGGGTTCTCTGTGGATTTAGAGCTTCTGTCATAGTCGACTCAAGTTTTGAGGCCTTCGTACCGACAGACACCAGACTTCCTACATGGCAAATTTTCAGAGTGAAGATGGACCATTGAAAGACCCTGGGGGTACTATTCTGTTCATTTTTAATACACTAGTATCAAAAATCAAGATATTATACAATATTATTGAGGTAGATAGTTAATAGTAGTATTCTTTTTTGTCTGTTGTTTTTGAGATTATGATATAATTATTTATATCATTTACCCATTTAATTTTCTCCTCTATTCTTCCTATATACCTCTCCTTCCTCTCTTTCAAATTTATGGCTCTTTTTAATTAATTGTGGTTATATGCATATTTGTATATATGTACATATTGCTAAATACAACTTTATCGGTCTACACACTGTGTTTTGTGTGCCTGTTTTCAGGGCTGAACATTTGGTATTGGATATCTAGTTGATGTGCACTTATCCAGGTAAGACTATTTCTCCCCCACTGAATATCCCTTAGTTGCCAAGTAGTCTTTGTTCAGGGTTGAGGTTTGGTGGTCTTTCAACCATCCTCCTTGGCATGTCTATTGGTGTCATCCTTATTCTAGGATAATCGTGTAGGTGAGAATTTATGGGTGTAGGTTGATATGACTACTTATGACTTGTACAGTCATCATTACTGTTATTTTTACCCTCCTTCCAAAGTCTGTATTTATCTCATGTATTCCCTAATTAAACCCCTCTGATTTTCCTGCCCACCCCAATGCCTTAAAGCAGCAGGTCATAGCAATGGGAAGTAATTAATAATCAAGCCATTATACAATATTCTTGAGATATTTCCTAACAAAAGGCAAGAAATGCATCACTTTGCAAAGAAAGGTGCAATGGGTAGCATTGGCAACTTGGCAGTATCTAGACTCACCTAGAAGGCATGCTCCGGAGCATGCCTATGAATGATTATCCCCATCAGGATAGTTAAGGTGTGAAGACCCACGAAAAACATGAACAACACCATTCTGTGAGCTTAAGAGGCTCTGGACTGCTTAAAAGGAGAGGAAGTTGGCAGAGGCAGAGCCTTCACAACCCTCTGACTCTTTGCTGCAATATGGCCAACTGCCTGAGTGCCCTGCTGCTTTGTATTTCCTGTCATGACAGAATGTACCCAGGAACATTAAAGCCCAAATAAACCCTTCCTTCCTGAAGTGGTCATAGTATTTTATCATAAAACTGAGACAAGAAAGTAATACAAGTGGTAAAAGCAAAGGAATGAGAGTAAGATATAACACTATGTGAGACAAAGGCCAACAGGGCCACTTGCTAAGATGCTGTCTCAAAAACACACACAAGGCAGAAAAAAGGGAAAAGGAAGATGAAGGCTATACCGTTCTTGCCTAGTATTTGCAAAGCGTGACTTTAGCTCTCTGCAATGAAGACAAAATTACATTTTTGTTACCTTTATGAATATACCCTGAGTCCTAGTTAACAACCATTGTTATCATAAGAATACCATAAGCATCCAGCTTTTATTTGCTGTCCAGATACTACAGATTTGAGACTTCTTGGGAATATAAAAAGAACCCAAATTTCATCAAACATTTTTTCAGAATTCAATTTCAGTTTGCTTCAGGAGAGTTTGGAGTTACTTTTGATCCTGGTGAGCACAGTTTTGCAAGCTCACGCGTATAACTGCCACTCCTCCCAGACACCCTGACCAGTTAAAACTCTAACACAGACTGATGAAAGGCCACTACATAGGCTACAACATGGCTACTTGGAATCCTGGAGTTACCAACTCATTGTTCTACCATGGTGCTCATAAAATTAGGTTAAAAGCTCATCTTATGGTTGTCAAGAAAAATAACTATCCAGATAGGTGTGAAAATACCTTAGTTAAGGTAGAGAAAGCCAGTGCAGGATTGGGCTCCATTCCCACTCTGCTAATTGTCTATTGCTACATCATCAGAATCAAGAATTCTATTAGAGGTGGTTTCAGGCTTAGGTCACTGTCCTTTTACAGTGCCCTGTGTGTGTTAGTGCTTAGACATAGTTCTGCATGTTACTCTGGCATCAAGTTGTTTTTCCTTAAATTTTACGTAAACGTGAAGTCTGTAGCTCAATTCTCATAAACATTTCTCATGCCCATTTTATATCAGGAAATTGTTTTTCTTTAATTAAGCGAGTATCATGCTTTGGAGCCATTTAAATACAGTTTTCCTTTTTCCTGGGGCTTATCATTTCATGCCATATTCCCAAAATTAGAAATCTTTGTTCGGGATTTCTTCTAAATATGAGATTGCTGTATCTTTCTTTGAAAATGCAAAAGTTATTCTCATCCTTATGGAACATTCTCTCTCTCTCTCTCTCTCTCTCTCTCTCTTTCCTCCCACTCTCCTTCTCTCCCCTTTATATATCCCTCTCCCTCCGTCCATCCATCTTTTTCCTCCCTTTTTCACTGCCCTGCCAAAAGATGAATACTATCCTAAGCTTTAGGCCACTTTATTGAAGTATACATGCTTTGAAGGCTTGCATATATACTACCATTTGTATGAAACAGACATATGTAACTATCTTCATCATACATGTATGCCCATAAGATGGCAATCTTCAGGTTAGAATGAAAAGAAATTAATTTATTCCACTGTCATTCATACACATACATATATAGCAGTGACTAGCACTAAAGAGTGGAAGCCCTAATACAATCCTACCAACCATTGTTTTCTATGTGAGGAATTTTTTACATTTGTTTTCTATAGAACAGAAAGATATATTTCCTACTTTGCATTAGTCCCAAGATATAAAGAGAAAGTTGTGAAACTTTTCCATAAAAAACACCGTAGAATAATCCAATCAGTCAAATATTTATCAGCCCTGGGAAATAGTGACAACCATTCTAATCTTTCCTGAAAAATTGCTAGTCTCATTTCCTGATTATTTGTGGTAACATGATTTAAGGTAAATCATGGGATGGAGCACTTATGCTTACATCATATAATTAAATAAATAATTATCTAATGAGAGGCAGTGATGATTTTGCAGAGGCTTAATGCTTCTGCTTTTGGTTTATCCTGATAATATACAATTTTAAAACTGAAAACATTTGTGTCAACATGATAACTCATTCAAGTTTGAGGTGTAATGAACTCGTCGCATGCAGTGTGAAACATAGGTAGCAGCTGCGCTATCCTCTTAGCTGAAATCAAGGAAGATAAATGGAGGGTGAAAGGAGTTGGGCTTGTGAAAGTGCAGCTCGGGACAGCTCAGAGGACAATGCCGGGGCTTGAGTATTTATTTATTTTAATTACTTTTCTCTTCCTCCTATTAAATGCCTCTGCCTTTGTTCTTGATTTGAAAGCAGTGTCATTTCTGTTTAATTACTGTGAATTTGATTGACAAGAATAGAGGACAGGAAAGAAAGAAAGCTGTCTCTCCTTCATGTCCCGTTTGACACAATATAATGAATGTGAAAAGGCTAGTTTATTTTTTCCTTGACAACTTAAATATTTGAAATGAAATGTAGATTTTAAGAGAATAATGTTAGAGAGCTGAGAGAGGGGGGAGAAAAAGAAAGAAGTTAATTGGGCCAGGAATCGAATACAGCATTCATTTATGCATTTATCTAACAGTTTAATCACTGCCAATTTGATGCAGCCATTCTGTGTAATTGTAATAAGAATTTCATCTCAGCTCTTTCCAAGGAAAGAAGGGTCAGTAATTAGACCTAGTCTATTGAATGCCCCAGCGCTGTGTTTTATTATGTTTACTTTATAATCCCATCATCCCCATGCCACTAGTGTTCTTGAGGCAGAAAGAAGGTAGCATATCTGCTCCCTCTTGGCCCCATGTCTTTCAGCACTACCCTAAGGTACTTTAGAATGACAGTATAAAGAATATCTGTGCAGATGAGCCTACAGATTTGGGAAAATGGATGCTCATAGATAGTACTTCTTTCGGTAAACTCAATTTCTTTAGCAAGGGTGAACTACCATCTATGGGGATTCCTGTCATGTATAAGGAAGTTACTCATGCTCTCTGTGGAGCTGAGTTCTTTGAATTTTAATGAAAACTGTGTCAATCTGTCTCCTGCATACCCCAGTGTTAAATTCAGTGGTCAGTACCTCAGCACCACAGTAAATCTTGTAGATACTACAACCAGCACAGAACTGAGAAATTTAATGTTTGTCCCCCTTTAACCCTTTTATACTCTGGATCCTGAGAATATACAACTAATGGCGTTTATGCTTTAGAGGGACAAGCTTGTGTTCCAAGAAGGAATTGAAATTTTTTATTAGATTTTTTTTAAGAAATACTAATCCACGTTCCGACTCCCCAAAAGCCAGTACATGCTGTAAGGATAAATTCTGGTGCCACTGTCAGTGGTCCCCAAATCTTCCCCAGCCATGCAACTGTCAGCCACATTCAGAGAAACTAGTTTGGTCCTTTCCTGTCCTGCTAGAGTTGATAAGCTCTCGTTAGCTCAGGGAAACTGTTTCAGTGGGTGAACCCATCATGGTCTCGACCTTCTTGCTTATATTTTCATTCCTTCCACTCTTCAACTGGACTTTGGGAACTCAGTCCAGTGCTATGATGTGGGTCTCTGCCTCTGCCTCCATCAGTTGCTGAATAAAGGCTCTATGATGATATTTAAGATATTCATCAGTCTGACTACAGGGAAAGTCAAGATTGAGCCCACTCTCCTCTATTGCCCAGGGTTCTAGGTGGGGTCATCCTTTGGGATTCCTGGGAATTTTAGAGCCAGGTTTTTGCTAACCCTATAATGGCTCCCTCAATCAAGATATCTCTCTCCTTGCTGTCATCTCTGTCCTTCCTCTATCTCAACCATCCCATTCCCTCAAATTCTTCTCTACCATCACCCATCACCCTCTCCTCTCCACTCCTCTTCTCCTCCTACCCTCCCTTCTCCCCAACCCCCATGCTCTCACCCCGGTCAGTTTCCAATCTCCAGGTGGGTCTATATATATATATTTTTTCTTTAGGTTCACCTTATTACTTAGCTTCTTTAGGATCATGAGGGTTTTTGTTGTTGTTGTTGTTAGTTTAATGTCGTTCTTCACTGGGACTCTTGTCTAGTAATAGGTCTGCCATGGGCCCTGGGGCTGTTATGCAGAAAGGATAGTGAAAGTGTACTTTTACAAAGGTCTGAGATAAGTGCTGATTCCAGCCAAAGAAAATGAGCTGTTATGCAGAAGTTAAGAGAGAATGATGTGCATACCATCTAAATATAAATTAAAATGAAGTATTGTAACCTAGGGAAGCAGGTGGCCCTTCTATTTGTGATATTGACAATTAGCCTTTGCACTCTCAGATTGGACTGGTTCTCAATGGCTTTTAAGGTTATTACAGACCTCTGTGTGGCTTTTTGATGCCCCAGAGTGCATTGTCGCTGCCTCAAAGGCAAGGTAATTGGGGACAATGGTTTCTGCCACTTCCCTTGTAAAGGCAAACATGGTTGTATGAGGACTGGCAGGACAAGTTGGTCCTGATAATCCTTTTTTGGATATCTTTTCGGGCCCACAAAAGTACTGTAGCAGGTCCTTTCGTGTTGCAAAGTGCAACCTCTGTCTGCCTTCTTGTTTGAGGGAGTAGTTGGCATCACTGACTGCTTGCTCAGACCGGATGGCTTGAAGCCGTTGTCAGGCTTCTCCTTGCTTGCTTGTGATAGTGTCCCATACAGGAATGGTCAAAGGTAACACTTCTCATTTAAATGAATTGATACTCCATCTTATTGTCTTTTTTTAGGATTAAATAGGTTGAAATGTCAGAATAACAGCAGACTTGCCTTAAATTTACTTTAAAATATAGCTTATCTTATTTTTATGTTAACATGTGGGCATCTGTCAAGTCTCCTTTGTGTCATACTGTGGCTTTATCAATTCACTATGCATTCAGTCTTAGATGTGTAAATGTATCCATAAATCCACTGATGTCAAAGCCTTAACACAGAGAAAAGGAATAATGCTGATAGAAATATTTGCTTGCCTTAAGAACAAAGGCACCTCACAGCTTTATACAAAGAAACCTCCCTCTATTTAGCTCATAGTATTTACTTCTTTATCATGTCTCCTGCTTTTCTAGGTCAGTCAGTGGAGAGCATAGAACAGACACTCACTGATGCTTTTGATTAATGATGAAATATATTAGCTACTTTTTGAAAATCCACTTTTTTAGGTTTGGTTATAAACATGCTTATATGGAAATCAAGCTACAACTTTGTAGCCAGTGGAGGTCACAAATGCTAAATGTTCACTAGTCATTTATTAACATTCATTTTAATAAAAATAACTAAACATCCATTCTGTACCTATCATGGCTCGAAGCCATACAAGACAATTGTTGATAAAATAGACGCACATTTTTCTTTCAGAAACTGTCTCCCAGAATCATCATTGTATTCTACCCCAAGGGGTATTACCTTTATGGCTTATTCCAGCCATCTAAGTGCTTTGGAATTGTATAGAAAGTTCTCTGTGTGTTGAGCTTACATTGTGTTTTTTTATTCACTCCTTAGCTTTTAGTTCCATATTTAGTAGAGAAGTAAATAATCAACCTTTGCTCCAAGCTCTTCTATGGTGTCCAAAAACGGGTGTGTGGCTTTTCTAAGGAGCTCTTTTTATTATTTTGAAACCAATCCATTAATGTTCACTATTTTGAATGTCATCATATGCTAAACAATATTAAGAATTTTATCTGAAATTTTGCTTTGTTTAGTTTTCTGTTAATATTTAACACTTCTTTTTAAAATAAGATCCTGACCAGCTCAGTAGAAAATTGACATTTGATTCTCAAAGCTCCTCCTACCTACATTATAGTCCACATTACTAGACTAAAATTCTCACTTCATCACTCTACAATTTTGGGTGTGGGTCCTCTTAAGGAAAATATAGAGTGCAATTAAGTTTCCTTGGTCTGGCTGGGCATGGCAGCATTTATTCAGTCAGTAACTGGAAGTGTTAGGATCTGGTTGCTACAACTTAAAACTCCTTAGAACATCTGCTGTATCATGGTATGCATCTTTGATGTTTAGATACCTTCCTCAGAACAGTTCATAGTCATTGGTTTGTGAAGTTCCAGAGTTTTTCCCAAAAGAGGCACTCCTTCAGGGCCATCAAATTCCATAACAGTTTTTGAATTAGTCAAAGGACTTCACTGTCAACATGTTACTTTATCCTTTTTTTAATTGATTTATGTTGAGCTCTACATTTTTCTCTGCTCCCCCCCTGCCTCTCCTCTCTCCCTTTCAACCCTCCCCCAAGGTCCACATGCTCCCAATTTACTCAGGAGAGCTTGTCTTTTTCTACTCCCTTTGTATATTAGATCTATGTAAGTCTCTCTTAGTGTCCTCACTGTTGTCTAACTTCACTGGGATTGTGGTTTATAGGCTAATTTTCTTTCTTTATGTTTAAAAACCACATATGAGTGAGCACATGTGGTAATTAATTGCCTTTCTGTGTCTGGGTTACCTCACTCAAAATAATGTTTTCTAGTTCCATCCATTTTCCTGCAAAATTCAAGATGTCATTATTTTTTTTTTCTGCTGTGTAGTACTCCACTGGGTAATTGTACCACATTTTCCTTACCCATTCTTCAGCCGAGGGGCATTTAGGTTGTTTCCAGGTTCTGGCAACTACAAACAATGCTTATATGAACATAATTGAGCACATGTTCTTGTGACAAGATTGAGCATCCTTTGGATATAGACCCAAAGTGTTATTACTGGGTCTTGAGGAAGGTTGTTTCCTAATTTTCTAAGAAATCACCACACTGACATCCAAATGGGCTGTACAAGCTTGCATTCCTACCAGCAATACAGAAGTGTTCCCTTCTCCCCACAACCTTTCTATAAAAAGTTGTCATCAATGTTTTTTATTCTTGCTGTTCTTACAGGTATAAGATGGAATTTCAGAGTTGTTTTGATTTATATTTCTTTGATGACTAAGGATGTTGAACATTATCTTAAGTGTCTTTCAGCCATTTAAGATTCCTCTGTTGAGAGTTCTCTGTTTAGGTCTATATTCCATTTGTTGTTGTTGTTGGGTTATGTGTTCTTTTGGTGTCCAATTTCTTGAGTTCTTTGTATATTTTGGAGATCAGACCTCTG
>LOEQ01001638.1:725826-744139 GCA_001685075.1 Bramus lutescens | reverse complement strand
ATTTATTAATGGTTTCTCTCAGTGTCTGTGCTGCTGGGGTTATATTTAGGAAGTTGCCTCCAGTGCTAATGCATTCAAATGTACTTCCCACTATCCCTTCTATAAGATTCAGTGTGGCTGGCTTTATGTTGAGGTCTTTGATCCATTTGGACTGGAGTTTTGTGCATGGTGGTAGATATGGCTCTATTTTCGTTGTTCTACATGTTGATATCCAGTTATGCCAGCACCATTTGTCATCTCATTAGATTCTTTAAAAGTTTTTGACAAAATATGACATCCCTTCATGAAAAGGGTCTTGGAGAGAGCAGGGATACATAATAAAGGCAATATACAATAAGTCAACAATCAACATCAAACTAAATGGGGATAAACTCCCAGAGATTCCACTAAAATCAGGAAGAAGACAAGGTTGTCCACTCTCTCCATATCTATTCAATATAATTCTTGAGGTCCTAGCTAGAGCAATAAACACTGAAAGGACATCGAGGGTATACAAATTGGAAAATAAGTCAAACTCTCACTATTTGCTGATGATATAATAGTTTATATAAGCAATCCCAAAAATTCTACCAAGGAATTTCTACGGTTCATAAACACTTTCAGTAGTGTAGCAGGATACAAGATTAACTCAAAAAATCAGTAGCCCTCCTTACACAGATGATAAAAGGCTGGGAAAGAAATCAGAGAAATAACACCCTTTGCAGTAGCCACAAAGAGCATAAAATATCTCAGAGTAACTCTAACCAAACAAGTGGAAGACTTGTATGACAAGAACTTTAAATCTTAAAGAAATTGAAGAAGGCACAAGAAAGTAGTAAGATCTCCCATGCTCTTGGGTAGGCAGAATTAACATAGTCAAAATGGCAATCTAACCAAAAGCAATCTAGAGATTCAATGCAATACCCATCAAAATCCTAGCAAAATTCTTCACAGACTTCCAAAGAATAGTACTCAACTTCATATGAAAAAACAAACCAACAACAGAAACACCCAGGATAGCCAAAACAATCCTGTACAATAAAAGAACTTCTGGAGGCATCACAATCCCTGACTTCAAACTCTACTACAGAGCTACAGTACTGAATACATTCTGGTATTGGCATAAGAACAGACAGGAGGGCCAGTGAAGCTGAATAGAAGACCCGGCTTTTAATCCACACTCCTTTGAACACCTGATTTTTGACAAAGAAGCCAAAAATATCAAATGGAAAAAAGAAACCATATTTACTTCATCCTTCTACTTCCACCAAACCTTTAAAGATTTCCTCAGAGAGGATTCCACAACAAACATCTTTGTCTCTGCAGTTTTACTTCCATCGAAGCCATTTGAAGTTACAATGAGGCATAGGCTATGTCTACTGAGAAGTGATACAAGAATGCTTCATCGGGAGTGTGGATAGATATGAAAATGAGTGGTATTTGATATATGAAGGAAGCCTGGAAGAACCCATAGCTAGCTCCCAAGTGCTGTCAATCAAAGAAATCAACCTCCTCTACAGCTTGCCATGTGTTTCTCTCTTCAGTGTCCACATTAAAGGGTTAGCTGAATTGCAAGTTCAGTGTGTAAAATATATTTTTCCTTCTTCTAGGCTTTACTACTTGCCTGAGTGCTTGTTATTCCAGAACTATGTCAGTAGCCCCACCATCATGAAATTTCTGGAATCTGGACTGTACAATATACTATTACTCATCCCCTGTTTTCTGTGTTATTTTGTGGACATAAACAATTCCATTTCAGATTTCTTTGCTTTATAATTCATTTTTTTCCTTTGTGAGGGTGTGTTTTGCTCTGATTTCATTTTTCTGCATTACTTGTACTATCAACTAATCCCAGTATTTGTCAGAATTAAAAAAATATGGAACTCTCTCAGCCTTTGAGAAACAAATTTAATGTACTCTTTTCTACGAACTTTGAAAATGATTTGGGAAACAGAAAATAGCAATCTGTTGAAACTTAACGACTTTATCTTGCTTGCCTGTCTTACTCAGCAAGAGCGAGAAGCATATACTATCAAATGAGTTCTTTCAATAATACACTTTGAACCTGATTTCTAATATTGTCTATGAATAACTAAATTGGAATTCCAAAGTAAAGAACAGAAAGTCAAAAATAAATCAAAGCCATTGAGTGCATAATGCCAGACTGATTAATATACTATAAAGAAGAGATAAAATTGACATAAAATGATAGTTCAAATATTTTCTGTCTTTCATGAATATGTCTTTGTAGTGCACTTTCAGTTAAAAATAAGTTGGAAGCAATACTCCTCGTGGGTATCTTTTCTGTTCTTTACAAAGTGTTGGTCTCTGGGCCTAGACATCTTTACACGGAGAAAGCTGTGGCCTCTGGGCTGATAACTGCTGTGGGAGTCCTCACAGGCTTCTGATGGCCCAAAGAAGCTGGGGCACAGCAGGTCCTGGAAGACTTCAGTACCAGTCATCTTCAGGAAGGGAATTGTTTCAGTGGTTGGATTGAATGTGATTTGATCAGTTACACATAGTTGTTCAAACACCATCGACACCATGCTGTCCTCTGGTACAGTGAGTAAAAGGATTTCTTTCTTGTTTTGTTCTACAAATCTCAATACAAATCAAGAAAGCATGCTTTGCTAAGTGCCAGTGGTTAAATCTCACAACTGATACATCCACTGCCTCTACTGACAAGCAGAGGGTGGGATATGGTAGGGGGTGTATCTCTTTCTTTGTGTTAGTGCACATAAATAGTTGATAAGTATTTCACTTTCATCATTTACATCCTTGGCTTCATTTTAAAAATCAGATTTGGTGCTCTGTGATTGCTTACTTATTATTCATAAAGTATGTTACTTTAATATTGCACGTCAATGGTCTTTTTGACAAAAAAGACCTTACCTCCAAGCCACTCTCTGCATTTCTCTTGACATCCATGAAAGGTGACTTTTGAATGTTTCCAGTTTTGCAATAAAAAAAAGGTCTGAACAAAAATACAGAATCAGATGAAAAAATACAAACATTCATTTTCTTTAAAAAGAAAGATAAAAATAAATATGGTCTCACTAATTAGAATATTCAAATATGAAAAATGAGAAAAGCCAAGAATAGCTAAAATACAAACCCAGTGGTGTATGTAAAAAGATAGCTGGGGTGATTGATTAAAATATATTATCAAGTCAATCTCATTTTCCTCCCTACTTATATCTATGATCTTTGCTCAAAATACAGGATAACATTATAACTTTGCTACCAAAGCACATATTTTAAAAAGTCATCCTATCTCTGACTCCAAACAAAGTTGAAAACCATCAATCTCACAGACTGAGAAATTGAATTCTATTCAATTGATTACTCTTTTTTGCTGAATTGGAGGACACTGTCTGCTAATCACAGGCATTTATAAATAAATAATATAAATTTTGAATGATAACTTATATTTGTGACTAAAACCTGTATGGGGGTATCACTCTTATGTTTCTCTTATTTTTTCTTCAACCTTCTCCTAACCTTTTCTTCTTAGATATAATTTTCCATTTTGTCTCCAGAGCAAAAAAATTAAAATCAATGTCATTAGATGATTCACTGATGTATACTGTATATTATCATCCCTACATCCATGCCAACCACAAGCAAGTATCACATAAGCTTGTAGTGATGTTTTGTTTATGTTTTAACAAATAAAGCTTGCCTGAAGGTCAGAGTACAGTGCTAAGCCACTAGGAGTCAGGGAGTGGTGGCAAACATCTTTAATTCCATGACTTGGGAGACAGAAGTAGAAGGATCTCTGTTAGTTCAAGGCCACCCTGGGCTACACAATATTAAATCTGTCTAAAGGAGAAACAGATCTCACACAAAGGTGATCCTAGCACTTGAGATCACAAGCCTTGAATCCCAGCACTAGGAAGACAGAAACAGGAGTGATAAGGCTGGGTAGAGAGAAGAGTGTAAGGCAAAGGAGACTGGAACTCAGTATAGTCTGAGGTTTGGTGGATAGAGCTGTAGTGTGAGGTTTGGTAGAGACAAATGAAGTCTGGAAATGCAGTCTGCAGACAGGATGACTCCTCCCATCTGAGCATTCATAGAGGTAAAAGAACTCTCTAGTGGCTGGCCTTTCTGCTTCTCTGATCTTTAGACAAACTTTATTTGCTTAAATGTAAACAAATTATCACTACATAAGTTAAAATAACTGTATCTAAAGCAGAAAATGTAAGGGAATTTCCACCTCTTGGGCCATAGCTTTCTCATCTAGAGAAGATCATCTTGATCTTTCTGACTCTAACATACACTGGAATAGAGACACCATGTTAACATGTTAGTGCTTCATAAAGGAATTTCATTTCAAAGCAGTAATTGTCTTTAGAATTTGTAATATTACATAGGGGATCACTTGCATTAAGTATCTTGCTCATCTTTAATATAATGCAAAGTAACATTTTCTGGCTTGTTTTCTGTACCTAATGAGCAGTACTGAGGTCAACGTTCTGCCAAAAGTTTCTTCAGATGGAATTCAAGTGGGACCTCAGAACTGTAAGTGTATATTTATGCACTAAAATTATATTGAACCCATCAATCTATATTAAAGAAATAAACAATTAACATAGATCTCAGGCAGAAAATACAAAACACTGTGTCTCCTGGTACATGAACCTTAGCATTCTAATACTGTGTTCGTAATGGGCTGGAAAGGGACCATTTATAAGTCTCCTTGACATTTTTTTTCTTATTCACACAATTTTACCTCGAGACCCCAGTAAATGACCAAAGTAGTTACCAGAAGATTCTCCTCTGCTTCCTCATTTGATGCTTTTTTTTTTTTTTGGAAATAAGCAAAACAATGCAGACTCTTAGCTGAAGTTAATTTTTTCATTCAAATAGCTAGTTAAAGTGTTTCTTTATTATTTTTCCAAGTAATAATAACAATAACAACAACAGCAACAAAACAATAAACTATCCAAAGCGTTACATAAGCATGGAATTCAATTTTAGGCTTTGCTTAAATCTTCCGGATATATTATGGTGCTAAGTCCACAGAGGCACTCTAACTCTGAGTTAAACGAAGATTAATACTCACGTGGTTTAATCATCTGAAACAAGAATTAAGAGGAACCAGCTGAGGCAGCCTCTACACAAGCACTCTCGTTCACTGTTCCCGCCACCAAGGCTAGCAAGGCTGAAGTTGAACACATTTGATGGCCAATGTTGTTTTCCCCGCCTTTTACTGAGTACGTCGAAAATGTTGTATGTTGGTTTTAGGATCCCCAAATTGCTAATAGTCTGTATTTCCATTTCAAAAGAAGAAACCCACAAGCTAATATTTTGCGCTCATTGTCAGTGAAAGTTAAAAAGCAAGCCAAATAAAACTACCAAAAACAAAACAAAACAAAACAAAACAAAACCCTAAAGTGCCAAGGAGCAATGTTTATAAGTTTTCAAATAGGAGGTGAAAAACACCAATAAAGTTTGGATTCAGCTCAAATGTACCATCAACCCCAGGCAGCTCCCCCGCCCCTGCATCTTTTTAATGGTCCATTTGTCTGGTCCTCCTGGAAGATCTATAGAGAAAATTACCAGGGCAGAATGTGCATCCAATTGCACATCCTGCTACAGGAGAAACGATTCCTGTTCTCATCATTGGGATCAATAATTTGCTAACACAGTATTAGCAAGAGCAACAACTCCACCGGACTAAAGGAGTTTTACACTGAATAATGACTGCCCAGGAAAGGGAAAAGCTGAGCGAGTAAATCCTGGCAGCCTTTTACTATTGAGATAGCAGGTGCTAGTGAATCAATAGTGGCTCTGGTGAGCCTGGACTGTAAAGATACTTTATTGTTCTGCCTAAGTACATTGGCAGAGATGCTCCTCTTAATATCTGAAAACAGGAGCCACTGGGATCCAGGCCTGCCCTATTAACAGAAGCATTTCCTCTTCCAAGCCAGAGATGGCCCATCTGTGGCCCCAGAGTCAGGTTGTACAGCACCTCTGTGGAAACCCTAACAGAATCAGTGGGGCAAGATGAAGGGGGGATAAATGAAGCTGTGGAAAGAATACTGAGAAGAGCCAGAACCTGGAGAAGATCGTGAGACATGGACTTCCTGGAAGGATGGATCAAGGGCACTTTCTTCGGAGCACCATATCTACATCATCTCTTGTTAAGAAAACATTTTTTGGAACCACATATTGACCACCAGTTATAAATTGTGTCAGCTCAGAGGCAGTAGTGGTCATGGATAATGTTTCCATTTGTATCTGTTCTAATTTGGCTTTTGCTGCTTTGATAAAACACTGAATACAACCAGCTAAGAGAAGAAAGGGTTTCCTTTAGTTCACAGGTTATATAATCCATTTTCAAAGGAATTCAAACAAAAGAAACTCGTGGCAGGAGATGGAAGCAGGAAGCTCAAAGGATGGCTTGCTCTTGTTTACGCAGGTATTTTCTGACAAGGTGCAGGCCTAACTGTGTAAAGATGGCACTGCCTGATATGATTTGGGCCTTCCTGTGTCAAATGAAATTAACAAAATTCCTCAGTGGACACAATTCCTCAGTTGGGGTTCTCTCTTCACAAGTGACACTAGCTTGTCTCAAGTTGACAGCTAAAGCTAAGCATGACTGCGTTCTTGCAAACATGATAGCAAGCAGTGAAGTAGGGAAGGAAACATAATTACCAAACAATTTTGGCTTTCTCTTCCTCAAGCAACAATGAAGCTGTGCTTTCTATCTTCCAGTGGTTAGCCAGGCAGTAGGAAAGCTCTGCTTATAAACACAGCTATCCTAGCAACACAGAGTTCTTATCCATTAAAAAATTGAGAAGAATATTCTTCCAAGACAAAACATGCTTCATTGGTGTTTCATGCTTAAAAAACTAACAGGCGAAGAACAACCCATAACTGAGAGGAAAATAGATACGTCCTTGTAAATGAAGAGAAAACAATCCAGGATTGGAGGGTAAACTATAGAGATGACTTTTGTTAGATGAAGTCCACAGCTAATTTCCCAAGAAGATAATTTTTTTTTTCATGAGAAATTACGTCCAAAAGAACCACCATATTCAAAACAAAGTCTTAACGCTTAAGGTGCTTGGGAAACCAGACTGATTGTGGATGAGAAGAAAGGCTGAGAAAGTAACACTCTTTCCAAAGGACCATATTCCAAGCCCTTATTCAGATGCTATGGGGGCCTAAGGAGAAGGATAGGCTTGCTCATTAGAACCCAGGGTGCTCCTTCCATGAGGCTGGCTGAGCAGCTAGTTAACTACCATTCCTCACTCTGCTTTCGATAGGATTTCAGAGTTAGCTACTATCTCGGGCATTTTGGTGCATTTGTCTTCCAAACAGGACTGTTATTTGATTACTTTGTCCTGTTCTATTGAATTTTGTGAGCAGTGAAGATGGAAATTCTTCTTCAAACACAGATTTCTTAACCCCAGATGAGTTCAGAAGAACCTGATCAAACATCACCTCTCATGAACATAACATCTTGATGCATCATATTTACTGTGTTCTTTTATTTCTAGTTGTGTATGTAGTGTGCATGCATATATGCAGGTGTACATAACACAATTAATAAAAACCCAGGAGACAGATATTGGGGTTCAACCTGAAGGTCAGAAAAGCAAAACAGCCAACCACTGGCTCTTACTTCTACCTTAATTTGAAATGACAATCCTGCCTCCAGGAATCCTCAGAATGAGACCAACTGAGTGCTATCTTCTTCTGTCTTGTATTCCTCTCTAGTGTTGGGATTAAAGGTGTACACTGCCAGGTTTCTACAGCAAACTACCGTGGCCACTAGGATTAAAAGTATGTGTCACCACTGTCTTGTCTGTAAGGCTGACCAGAATGGATGTTTTACTCTCTAATGTTCAGACACATTTTATTTATTAAAATACAAATGAAATATTACTACAGATGTGTTTACATGTGTGTGAGAAAACATGTGTGTTGTGATTGTGTGTGTGTGTGTGCTTGTAAACACACATACATGTGGAGGCCTGTAGTAACATTAATTGTCTTCCTTGATCACTCTTAACCTTATACATTGGAGCGAAGTCTCTGAGTTGAACTCAGCACTCCCTGTTTTGGCTAGTCTGACCAATGAGCATTCTCTATGTAGCCTTTCCTCTAATTTCCAAGTCCTAGTAGGAAGACTGCTATACTAATCTGCAGGCCATCCTCAGAATGTTATCTTTATGGAGGGCGTGAGAGGTTTTGAGTAGTTTCCATTTAGTATTACATAAGTATATTTGCCTGAGAGGGGAATTGGCCATGAAGGTTTTATAATCTGAAGTTCAGTCCTAAACATGGATAGAGTCAATGTTTTTTAGAAGTCAATGTTCTTATATCTGATGCTTGGGTACTATATCCCATATGACTTCTACTAGGGTGAGGTAACATGTCCATCTAAGTGCTTTGAGGCTCCGAGATTCTCCTTACATCTGATGCATAGCTTTGGCCCATTACTCATTTCTATCCAGAGCTCTCTTGCCCTCAGGTGTCTTTTAAAATGATACCTGGAATTGATGGAGCATGTGATCAAACCGGCCTCTCTGCATGTGGCTGACAATGAGGGCTGATTGAAAAGCCAAGGACAATGGAACTGGGTTTTGATTCTACTGCATGGAAGGGCTTTGTGGGAACCTAGTCTGTTTGGATGCTCACCTTCATATACCTAGATGGAGGGGGGAGGACCTTGGACTTCCCACAAGGCAGAGAACCGTGACTGCTCCTAGGACTGGAGGAGGGAGAGGGGGGAGGGGAGGAAAATGGGAGGAGGGGAGGAGGTGGAAATTTTTAATAAAAAAAATAAATAAAATGGTAGCTGTGAGGAAGAAGGAGCTACGAAGTGTGATGTTACAGAGAAAAATCAGGTGATACTCTAGTAGGCTACAGACAAGCAAGAATGAACATGTTTTATAAGTCTTCGAAATGTAACAGTGTTGTTTGCTACTCCAGATTATTCTGAGTGGCAGAATCTTGTCATCAAATTCTCTTGCAGGTAACACATGAATGCTAATGTTTGATACCCTGACAACATATAAGGGTTACTAAGGAACCCAGCCAAGGAATAAGATAAGGAATTTGGCCTAAGCATGCTGAAAATGATTTATCCTCTTCTCTATGTTTCTTTCCAATAGCTGTTTCATTGATATTTCCTGTAACTCCAAATATGGATATTTATTCAAAAGTGTACAAACTGACACTTTTATGTTATAGAAAATATTTATTACCACATTCTCTAATGCTTACGTGGCACAATTTTCAGGAGATTTTATACTGACTTCGTTTTTTTGTTTAGAATTTCTTTTTGATTTGATTTTTTTAAAACAATCATTTTCATTTTACATACCAATTTCAGTTCCCCCTCCCTTACCTCCTCCTCCCCCCACATTCCACCCACCTAATCCCCCAGCCACTCCTCAAAGAGTGTAAGACAATCCATGGGGGAGTCAACAAAGTCTGGCACACCATTTGAGGCAAGACCAAGGTCCTCCCTGTTGTACCTAGGCTTAGCAAGGAATCCCTCCAAAGGGAATGGATTCCACAAAGCCAGTTAATGAACTAGGTCCCACTGCCAGTGGTCCCACAGACTGCCCAAGCCACAAAACTGTCACCCACATTCAGAGGGCCTAGTTTGGTCCTATGCAGACTACCCATCTGGCAGTCCAGAGTCAGTGAGCTCCCACTAGCTTAGGTCACCTGCTTATGGGTTTCCCCATCATAGTATTGAGCCCTTTGTTCATTTTACCACTGCTCCCTCTATTCCACTGGACTCTAGGAGCTTGGCCCAGTGCCTAGCTGTGGATCTCTGCATCTGCTTCCATCCATTATTGGATGAAGTTTCTATGCCGACAACTAAGGTAGTCATCAATGGGTATATGTACCATCAATTGATGACCACCAAGGTTGAATCCATGTCTTGTTACAAGAGATATGGGATTACAAACATGTCTTCCACATGCATATACGAGGCTTCATCTGAGCTGAGGATGGCGTTCCTTCAGTCAGAGAAGATGACTTCTGCTTAGAACAGAAGACCTCCAATTCTCCAATACCTCCACAAGACTATGTTTGTAAACTATTTATGTGGAGACCTTAATTACCTGTCATTGAATCCATTTTACATTGTTTTCTACAATTATTGTCATGTATTTTATATATTTACTGGATCAAATTTATGCCTTTTAAAAATATGTATTGGTATTATGATGATTAATCATTTATGTATCTGTATGTAGGTATGTGCACATGAAAACCTGTGCCTGGAGAGACCAGAATCACCATCAAGTCTGCTGGAATGACAGACAATTGTTACCTGCTTGATATGGTTACTGGGATTTGAACCCAGCAGAATGTGCTCTTAACCTCTAAGCCATCTCTCCAGCATACTGGGTCAGATGTGAATCCTCATATATATATATATATGTATGTATATGTGTCTATACGTATGTATGTATGTATACATATATATGTGTATATATATATATATATAGAAAAGTGATCAAATCAGGGTAATCATCATGTAGATCACATCAAACATGAATGATTTCTTTGTGATGAACACATCCAAAATTCCATTCTTCTAGCTCTGAATTATTTACACTGACTTCTTCAAGCTATTTGAGAAGTAGATATTCACAAGGAACCCATATGCTTCCTATAACATTCATTGGGGATATAGGAAGCACCACTGATTGGATTTATTCTAAATTGTTCATCAAATCCTTTGAACAGTGTTCTTACATCCTGAAGTCATTGAATCTAGGTTGCGATCCACGCTTTCAGAACAATACGCTGATGTCAGTCATCTGTTGTACTTCATAGACTTGACGATTCAATGCTTTGCTCTTTTCAAGGTTAGATGTAGATTCCATACTGTTGATGTCCATGCAGAGTTTATTTCATGACAAAGGGATAGGTCTTATAGACTTTCACCAACATAGAAACCTGATCTGGCTCTCTGTGAGAAAGGGAACTGCACTATAGATGCAATGAAACTTTTAGAGGTAGGCAGATTAAATTTATGTAAAATCTTTTAGATTTTTGTTTTTAATTATCCATATTATTCTATTACTCAGGAAAATAGTTGTATGTGGGAATATTTCAGAAGGTAATCTACTAGGAGCCAGCTGCTTGCACATTTCAGAATCATTTTAAGAAGTGTTAACTACACTGAAAAGTGCATAGCTTTTCAGGGTCCAGAAAATAAAGTTAGTGTATAGTTAAAACAGTTCTGTGCTCTAATTTTATAGCAACATGCATAATTCAGGCAAATGATTATTGGATATGATTTTATGGGGAGATGTGTTTTTTCAGTAATTTCTAGTTAGCTCCTATATGGATAAGAGAATATAGAATGCTTTTAAACACCTGCATCATGCCCCCACCCAGAATACTGGCAATAGAAATTATTATCCTTGTGCCAACAAATGGAAAGATACTTTTCGGATATTGTCCGTTCACTCATCCAAAAGGGAAGAAGAACAAAGATGATGTTTCAAGTGTTGCCATATTGCATTGAAAGAAAACAGAGGCCAAGTATGTAAACACTTCCCAATATTCCACAGAGGAGATGAGCAGAATGGTCATGTTATTGATGCAAGACCTTGATTCTCTCTCAAAGTTTCTTGCAGAATATCCAAATGTCTGCCATTCACATGTCTAAATCAGTAACTAAAAAATGGCACTACTTCATTTCACTCTCAAGATTTCTCTGAAATAAGAGTACAAAGAAGAAAATAAAGATAACCCACATTATTTCTTTACTTTATCATTTAAAATTGTTTCAGTGACTTATCTCAGAGTTTCTACACATATATCTTAGGTTCTCTCAAGAGCTGGGTAATCAAAAAAATATATGTCCACACATAATCATTTTGAGAAAAATTGGTTTATGTATAAATGAAAGCAGGTGTTAAAGTTACAAAGCCAAATTCAATGATTTTTATGAGACACAAAGTTAATCAGAAAGAGTTGTTTGAAAGTGAAACATTTAGGGAGTGATGAGATTGGAGATCATCAGGAAGGAGCAGCATGGTCCAAACCAGTTCCTAATGAAAGGAACCAGGACATATTTATGCAGCCACACAATACCTGTATCCTGTCATTGATGCTCTGTTTTACCTTGGCACTCTGCCAATAACAAAGCCATCCAGAAAATAAAACAATGGGCCTGGCTCTTAGGATTGAATTATGCTCAGCCATAAGCCAAAATGAACCTCTTTGATTTGGGAAGCTAGCTTGTCGCTAATATTTTATTATCCTTTGCAATGCTAACTAATGTAGCCAGTAGCACAAAAATTATCAGCAAAATAGAGTAGAGACAGGAAGGAAAATGGGCTATGGAATAAAGGTAATAGAATGCCAATTCTTAATTATTGAAACAAATATAAAGAATTACAAAAAGAAGGGGTTAAAATTTGTGGCCAGTGTTAATTGCTCAGCTTTTTATTTTCTTTGTAAAATAAAGATGAACTTCAGTGGTCCCAAATAATTTGAAAGAGAACACACAGTATCAGATTTTAATTCCCAGTTTCCCAGATCCTGTATGTGATCATAGGTTATTTACAGATGAGTTATGACATAATTTTTGAAATACTACCAAGAAAGTGTGCTTTGGATCAGGGTTATGTTAAATTTATATTCCTAGTAATGTGCCCTTTTGTACTAAACATGTTTTCCCTACTTCATAGACCTTGGGTAACTGCAGTATGAACTGTTCTGAAGAGAGTCTTGTGATCTCAGTTCCTTGTGTCTGTCAGTGACAACACAAGAAATGTGTGTCACACATTTCCCCATTTTTCCTGTTTGTGTTTGTCATTCTATACTCTGAGACCATTGGTTTATGTCAAAGAAAAGTAATCTGCAAAACTCCTATTGTGATAATGGCACAGAGGGTACTAGAATTCGCTACGCTCTTGGGTTATCTATTCACCTAACCCTAGTCATCTCTAGAGTTCTGTGTGGAGCTGTAAAATGAATCACTTAGGTTAAGTAGCTGTAATTGTTTCTGCCTCATGAAACAGACACAGTCTTCACTGATAACAAGGGAATTAGATAGTACAAAGTGAGAACAGAACTGAGCATTAGAACCTGACAAAGAAAGAAATGAACCAGAAGAGAGTCAGGTACTAGGGCTAGGGTTAGGATTGGTCTTGTGAAGAGTATGTCTCAGTAATATGGAATAAGAAAATAAGACACAACCTGCTTCAGATTTCTTTTAAAGCAAATCTGTGTTTTCATTATGAATGCTGAGGTTATTATCATGTTCAAAACTCCTACCTATTTAGAATTTCCGTATTTTCTGGTCTTAAAAGAACAGAAAGGTATTTGGCTATGTTCATAGAAACAGAAGAAAAACACAGAGTGCTACGAGCATCCTGCTCATCCCACTCCCACCTATTTCCCTCCATGGAGGCTGTCTGTCTATTGGCACACAGCCAGGGTCAATGCTACTCAGTAGCTGCAGGTGTATCTGAACCTTCTTGGTATACAGTTGCATATTTTATGTATGCCACCACTAACAAATATGTTCTTACTACCACACTTTATTTCTCATGTTTGAATCAAAATTAAAAGCATATATACATTTACATAAATCTGATTCATTTTTTAAACATAACTTGCCTTGGAGGTGTCCCAGTGTTTGTATGCTTTTTTCATTTCTCTCTTTAGTGGCAGAATTATATTTCATAGTCTATTAGTCAGGATAGACCTGGTTCTGCTACATTAACAAACAATCTTAGTGACTTAAGCAAGTGAAACTCTTATTATTTGTTAGCCATGAAACATTTCTGTCTCCATGAAGCAGGGACCAGTTCCACATTGCCTTTGCTCTGAGGTTGATGATAATAAAGGGAACTCCCTCTGGATCATTGCATGCCTCCTTGACACAGGAGAAACCATCGCTTGTTACTCATTGTGTCTTCAAGGTTCTTACCTGGAAGTAACACTTCAGCATTACTCATTTCCTTCTTGCCCAACACCACCCCTTTCCATACTTAATTTAAAGGCAAAGGAGAAATACATTGATACCATGATCTAGGAAGAGTCAAATTGAAAATGCTCTCTGACCTTCTGTATCACAAGGGAGTTTGCATTCTAAGAAACTGTCTTTGACTTAAGGTTCATATCCAGTAAACTGAAAACTTACAGCAGCCATGATGTCAAATAACCATGAGACCTTTTTAAAATAGTCAAGAAGATGTTTTCTAATTATGGCAGCTTTGAGGGTTCTACCAAGACATTGTCTAATTTCAAGGCTACTGCAGTTACACACTCTACAGGTAGGTAGACTATGGAGTTTGAATCCAACCCAGATATATGATTCTACACTTTGGTGTAGTGATCTGTATCAGCAGAAATCACATGATTAATAGACATTAGTCTTTCCAATAGTCTGAATCTGTGCCCTGAAGTTCATTTATCTGGGGATTGATCTCCACCTGTGGCATTATGGGTTCAAGCTTTAGAGGTAAGGCGTGGGTGGGAGTTCACAGGCTCCAGAGTGTGTGAACATGCACGAGACTGTGGAAACTAGGTCTCATCTGCAGTACTTTGCGCTGGCTTTAATGAGGTAAGCACTCTGTTCTACCACATGCTTCCAGCATACTGCACCTCCTTGCCAAAGACTGAAAGAAAAAGTGTGTGTGTGGAAAAAAAATCACCCTCTCCTCTTTCTAAAATGACTATCTAGATATTTTGTTTCAGGAACAGAGAGCTCAAAAATACCTCTGAGCTACAGCTCTTCTACCCATTCAATTGTAATGTCAAACCCACCTTGCTGGTAGTCCAGCAACCACATTTTACTGAATTTCTGGGTTCAGGAAATGAAGAAATCTGATACAGTGATCACATCTCTTGTGTTTTATTGTTCACATTGAGCTACATATTTTTGTCTGCTCCCCTCCCTTCATTCCCTCTTTTATTCTACCCTGTCCCATGCCCCCCCACTTCCTGTTTACTCCGGAGATCTTGTGATCACATTTCTTTATAAGGTATCTACATTGAAAGACAAGTATCCACAGCACTGTTCAGAGCTCTCCATTACCTCCTCATACATGGGCTTCTGCAGATTGTACTAAGTAGCAGACACCCAAGTCTTTTTCATTCTTAGAAGAAGAATATGCAAATGACTAGCAAAAATCAAGTCCAGCACTCCTTGTTCTCCGAGTGAGTAGTTTTAGTAGGATCGCTGCTAGAATTATGGATCCTGTGATCTTTCACCTTATAGAGTCAAAAGAAGAAGAAGAAGGGGGAGGAAGAGGAGGAGGAGGAGGAGGAGGAAGAGGAGGAGGAGGAGGAGGAGGAAAGGGCTGGGCTGGAAAGAGATCTCTAGGTGCTGTTTTTCCTGCCAAGCCCGATGATCTGAGTTCGCCAAGTTCGATCTCCAGGACCCATACTGTGGAAAGAGGGAACCAACTCCTACAAGTTGTCCTCTGACTGCTACACACATCACACATGTGCCCCCTATACACACACAAAATGAACAAATGCAATAAATACATTTTAAAGGGGGTGTGACTGAGAATGTAACTCGGTGGTGAATTTCCTAGCATGTGCAAGGCCTTGGATTCTGTTCCCAGAAGCTTGAATACACACACACACAAACACACACATTCTCTCTCTCTCTCTCTCTCTCTCTCTTAGAGAGAGAGAGAGAGAGAGAGAGACTCTCTCTCTCTCCATCATGATAATACTCAAACTAAGGGTACTGGCCCAACTCTATCCAAGGTCGGGCTACATGCAGTGGATACTGGCAGCAGGCAGTAACAAACCCAGCAGCTCCACAGGCTAGGACAGAAGGCTCTCTTGAGTCCAGGAGGTGGAAGCCAGAGGCTCAGCGCAGCATATCTGCAACCAGACCAGCAAACAGCAAAAATGAACAAAGAAGAAGGTAAAAAGACAGTCTCCTTGGGGCCGGAGAAATGACTCACTGGTCAAGAGCAGTAGCTGTTCTTCCTGAGGACCAGGGTTTAATTCCAAACACCCACATGGAGGCTCATGATGACTATCTGTGACTCCAGTCCCAGGGGACCTGATGTCCTCTTCTGGCCTCCACAGCCACCAAGAAAGCCCATGGTGCATTGACATACATACAGAGACAAAACACATAAAATTAATATACTAATTAACTGAAAAGAAACTCAGGTAGTTTCTAGAGAGACCAATGATGCAGAACCCAAAGAGGCCAAGGTAACTATCTGGCCTTTGTCTCCACAACAGTAAGCTAACCATGGTGCCAGCCTTTAAACCCTGCCCCTCACACAGAGGGACAGACAAGTCTCCTCAGATCTTTAGAGAATATTTTCCCAAGAAAGATTCCTGAGACCTTTGCTGGGTGTAGCGGTACATGCCTTTAATCCCAGGCAGAGGCAGGCAGAGCTCTTTGAGTTCAAGGTCAGCCTGGTCTACAAAGTGAGTTCCAGGACAGCCAGAGCTACATAGTAAGATTCTTGTCTCTAAAAAACAGAAACAAACCAACCGAACAAAAAAGATTCCCGAGGTCCACTCTCCCACTCTTTCCAGGAAGATGGACAGGAGGACAGAGCCCAGTGTTGAGAAACCCCGCTCGTAGTGTTGACAGCAGCCAAGAAATTGGAGTTCCCTGAGTTGGAAGTGAAGCAGGCACACAGAAGTACCTGCTTACAGGCCAAGCCCTGGCTTACGCCCACAGGGCAATGATGAAAGCCCAGAGTCTCTGCTGCATTCTGACTTGGTTAGAGTCACGTGAGAAGTAGTGCGGAAACTTGCTTTGAGTCACCCTGAATTCCAGAGAGATAAGTGCACAACTCCAAGGACACTCAGCGTCCCCACCCCACCCCCAGATGAGGACAGCCATCCATGAGGGGAAGTAAGGCTGCTCTCTCTGCAGCTGGTGAATTAACGGCTGCACTTTAGGGCCACCTTGCAAGGCAGACTTGAGAGCCTAGATACTGATGGCCAGTGATGGGTGGGGCTACACTTGACCAGCACTGCTTAGTTAGACATACTTCTTAGAGCTCCCTATGCAAACCGAAAAGGATAGATTTGGAGTCCCTGGACCCCTTAATCTTCTCTTCCCACTGTAACACATTGAGCAACCCCCCTTTCTCAGCTTTTCATCTCTACTCATCTCTCCAAGTGGCATACTAGGGACAGGGGACCCAGCCTAAATTGGTGAGACTGCCAGGGCCCTAGACTTTGATCCTAACTAAAGCCAGCTCAGAGAGGAACCAGGTAAAGACCTTCCCCTCCTGGCTCAGGGAACAGCCTACAATCCCAGTCCTAGCCCCTAGCTATATCAGTCTCTCATTGAAATAAGTAGGGAAACTTGTGGGAGCACATGGGGCCCCTCTTTTCCTAACAGCATTATGTGACAACATTGGGGTGCCTGACCCTACATGTTCTCATCCACAATCAGAAAACTATGCTTTCTGTGAGAGTCTCACCTCAATGTTCTAACCTGGGTGGGGCCTCCATGTCACCTAAGGGGGTTCAGTGACCTCCAGGGATAAGGGCTTCCCAGTGCGTGCTTCCTGCAGGTTCCTGGCACCCAGCTGGCCTGGGCTCTAGAGCTTACTTAGCCCACTCCCATTCCATAGGGTATCATCTCGGAACCCTGTTTGGGAGCTGGCACATACAGATGCTCCCTTAGGCACACCATGACCACCCCTTTACCATCACAGAGCACAGATATCTTTGACCCTGGAGTCAAGGCAACAGAAGAAAAAAAAAACAGGTAACTGCTATTTCTGGTCCCCAGGAGGAGAGGGGATGCCTCCTGCCACTCACTCCCTTCTGACCCTCGGCTGCTCTTGATTGTGGGGAGGACATAAGAAGTAAAAAGTTAACAGAGACAGATGTAGCTTTGAAGTCATTACTCACGCTTAGATGGAACATTTTTTTGCAACTGTTTTTGAATCACCCATGCTCCTGTAACTCCTCACTCAGGTTCCTATACATAAACCCAATAAACCAAGTTGGGCTTGAGTGGACCGACTGACTTATTCAGTTTGTTTGCGGTGCCCCTATCTAGGATGAAAAGGCAATAGTTCACACCTTCAGAATAAAATAAA
This sequence comes from Bramus lutescens, assembly GCA_001685075.1. Classification (NCBI taxonomy): domain Eukaryota; kingdom Metazoa; phylum Chordata; class Mammalia; order Rodentia; family Cricetidae; genus Bramus; species Bramus lutescens. Next base: position 726,113 of record LOEQ01001638.1, on the reverse strand, counting down.
AAAAAATCACATTCACCTTGGCAGGTATTTGCCAGAAATGAAAGGTTGAAAAGGGTCTGTGCAGGACTGGTCACGGTGGCGCACACCTTTAATCCCAGTCCTTAGGAGACAGAGGCAGAAGGATCTCCGTGAGTTCGAGGCCAGGCTGGTCTATATAGTGAGTTCCAGGACAGCCATAGCTACACAGCATAACCCTGTCCCAATAAATAAATAAAAAATAAATAAGGGTCTGTGAATGTGGGTGCCTGGTGTGCACACAGCCCTGGGTTTGGTCCTCAGCACCAAAA
>LOEQ01001638.1:705670-720152 GCA_001685075.1 Bramus lutescens | reverse complement strand
AGCGCAGGAGGGGCTAGCTCCTAACAATAATCATAGCATCTATTGCCTTTACTGTCTTATTATCTTATTCATTTATTTAATTTATGCACACATGTGGAGATCAGAAGACAACTTGCAGGAGTCAGTTTTCTACTTCACCGTGTGGGTCCCAGGAATTAAACTCAGGTCTTCAGGCTTGGCTGCAAGTAACTTTTCTGACTGAGCCGGCTCATCAGCCCCAGGCTATTGTGGGCTGAGGACAGAGTGTGTGCATAACATGGGTAAGGCCCTGAACTCCAGGCCCTACACGATGTTGGGGGGGCACTTGCAATATTCCCAGCCCCTAGGCTATCTCCTTTGATCCAATCCTCACAATAACTTTTAAGATAAGAGTGATCATTGTTTCCATTGAGCAGGTAATGTCAAGGGGGCCCAGAGAGTTAGAGACCTACACGGGGTCACTAACAACAGCTACCCAGGAGGCATGGCTTTAACTCCACTGTTAGAATGATATTTTAGGGAAGGATTAAGGGAAGACATGAGCTTTTGAAAGAAGTCAGGCATAGGGATGTGGAAAGATGTTCTCTTCCTGATGCTGCACAAGGACATTGGAGATCATTGAGAAGTCGGAAAAGGAGCTACAGGTGAGATTGAGAGCTGGCTCAGTGTGTAGGAACACTTGCTGCTCTTGCAGAGGATCCAGGTTCAGTTCTCAGCACCCACAGCCGTCTGTAACTCCAGTTTCAGGGTATCCAGTGCCCTCTTCTGGTCAAATCCTACATGAAGGTGGTGCCCATAGGCATATACAACACAAGTTAATTATCAAACAATCAAATTTAAAAAATAGTTTGGGGCGCTGAGGCTGTAGGTTGGTGGGTAAAACATTCTTACGCAAGTGTGAGAACATGAGCTCAGGTCCCAAGAACCTGACCGAAGCTGAATGTAGCGGCACAAACCTGTCATTGTGGCACTTCTCCAGGGGGGCGGGAGGTGGCCCCACACCCCTGTAAGTATAACCTCTTACCTGTGATCTCAATAAGGAAGCCCAAAAATCTCATTGGTTCCACAGAGTGAACTTTGGCTTTTTGTCATTGGGACCTTAAAGGGAAGGGTAGACTTTGTTGACATTTCCCCAAGAGAAGGAATTGTAACAACAGAGGTAGACACACAGAGACAGGCAAATCCCTGGAAGCTGGTAGACAAGACAGCCCAAGAGAACCGCTACCCACAATTGTCCTTTGACAAATACACACACACACACACACACACACCACAGCATATGCACACCTGCACTCAACACACATCAACACACACACATTACACACACAAGAGATGAAAATAGGTAAGTAAAAATGGTTTAATGTCTGAGAGATTGGGGTTATAGATCGGTTGGTAGACTGCTTGCTTGGCTTCAATCCTCAGTCCATAAACCATGCCCCCGTCATCCCAGCACTCAAGATGTGGAATTCAAAGCCATCCTCAGCTACATAATGAGTTAAGAAGAGGTAGCATTTGCTGGTTTGGGGTAATGCACCCCTAGATAAGCAGCCTGTTGAGCAGGTTGCCCTCAGAGTCTCTGCAACCATGATGAGGAGTTGGCACACAGCAAGATCTTACTGCATGCAAAGCTATTTGAACAACACCAAGCAAGCTGTCCCAGCTTTCCCAATGGTGTGACTTAGGGGGTCCCTGTATGTCTTACCCCTCTTAGTGTGGATGTCATACTTAAGATGGACCACAAACTTCAGGTTTAGGGGGAGGAGACAGTGAAGGTACAGCAGAGTTTATCACCTTTCGTAGAGGACCAAGGCCATGAAGGGCTATTGAGTCCACTCCATGCCCCATCTGGGATGTGCAAACTCAGTCAAGGTTGATGCTGTCTGATTGGCTCAATTCAAGGCCTCAGAAGTCACGCTGGGCAAAAGGCCAGGAGAAAGATGAAAGAAACGGATCAAAAGATGTCCCTCTGGGAATTGTATGAAAGAGTAAAAGGCCCTAACCCAGAATGCTTCCTGGGAGAAGGGCAAGACAGACCATTCTAGAGAAAGAAGTCAATCCGACTGCCTCAACCTGACCTTCTGCCCAGACTCACACCAGCTGCAGAGATGGCTTCTCCCCTGAGCAGTAGATTCAAAGCCCTGGGAAGTCAGTCTCACTGAGGCACCATGAAATCTCCCATGAAGTCATTCGTCCAAGAAGTATTTTGCTTGTGGCAGCTGTGTGATTGCTGTCTAGAAGCTGTTAGGGCCAGAGTTCCAGAAGTATCAATACCTCAGGACATCTAGGGATCAGAACAACCTTCTCTTAGGTTGGAGAAGGGGAAGAAGTGGGAAGCAGGGACTGAGATTAACCTCTGACATCCCACTTGGGACTGAATGGAACAATAAGAGCCTCAGGACCCTAACCACTCCTTCAGACACTGACTTCCATTAACTGGCTATTTTTGGGCAGCCCCAGACTAGACTAGTGGTTCAGAAACCTGAAATAGTTCTGTATTAGACGTGGCTGGCTCACCATCTTAAATGAGTCTTTGGGCTCCCCCCCCCGGGGGGGGGTCTGGTGGTGAGCACACCTCACTGTGTTCCACTCCACAGATGCAGAATTAGCCAGGGCCTCCACTCAGAGGCCAAACTCCATAGAACCACACATGTGGGCTAAGGGCAAGCGGCCACATGGTGCCCGCAGCCAGGTCTGTCCTGTATTCTACCTGGACCTCCTCCAGGGCCAGCTCTGAGCTGCACCTCTAATCAGAAGGTAGAACAGGACTGGCTGGTTGAGAACCCCATGGGACTGCCCTGTGGGCGCTACAGAGTGACAGTTCTGAACCTCTCCCTGATTGCTGTGATTGCCAGCCTGGCACGGGGCCCCAGAAGCTCTGCTTCCCCAGTCCATTCCGGTGATTGTCGGTCGCCGACCCTCACGTACTCGGCTGTGCTCTAGCCAAGATGGTGCAGATGTGGAGAGAGGGCCAGAGGGAGAGGAAGCCCAGAGCTTTGGGGCATACACAAGAAGGCCTGAGACCTCTCCAGCTGCCAGCCAGGACTGCCTGGCTTCCCTCTCCTCATAGCCAACTGACTCTGGACAAAGCCTCACAGATTAGCCCATCCCAAGCTCAGGTGGCAGTTCTCCTGGAGAACTTGAACCTGCTGTGAGGAGCCTGTCAGGCTCCTGAAGGGGAAATGCCCAGTTCCTCCCAGGGCATAGGCCTTTATGAGGTAACACTGACAGGCAGGTAAAGGAGATGGTTGGGTCAGGGGTCTTGGGTTGTAATTCACTGCAGGCCTTGTCTAGGTGGGCCAAGGGGACTCTGTGGGCTCTGAGGAGCTGGAGGGAGATTCTAGGAAGGATACAGTGGGGTCCAGAGCAATAAAGCCTACCCAAAAGTCAAGAGATTGGCCTCTGTGTGCACTCTGTGATGAAGACATCCAAGTAGGAAGTGTAGTGTAGCAGGGACAGTGGACCTGAGTCTGCCTGAGGGACCAGATTCAAGGCTTCTAAGGCCAGGCTTGACACAGGTCTCAGAAGAGACGGCAAGTGCCCACCTGAGCACTGTGCCGTAAAGTAAGTAGGGCGATGCCAGAAGCAGGTACCCACACAGCAAGGTCAATGGCAGAGGTATTCCCTGAAGAGACAGGTTGCCAACTGAGAAAGGAATGCTGCCAAGTCAGATAAGATGGTGAGTGCCAGGACTAAGGCTGAGGCAGGAGGATGGTGAATGTGAGGCCAGCCTGGGATACATATTTTTTTTAAAGTTGTGGATGAACTAAAAATAGCCAGCCATCTGGCCCTGAGCTCTTGCCTTCTGAGTCTTTGCTCAATTGTGTCCCAGTGCCCCAGCTTGCAAGAAGATGTGCTGAAGTTCGATCTACTAGTGCATGCAAGGTGACCTTAGGTGGAGCAGAGTCCTTGCCAATTTAAAACAGTTAAATTAGATCATTAGAGTAGAGTGGGCCACTATCTAGTATCTTTATAAAAAAGAAAGGCTGGTATCTTTTTAAAAACAGGAATATTTGAAGCTGGGTGTAGTGGTACAGTACACCTGTTATCCCAGCACTCAGAAGTCTGAGGCAGGAGGATTATGAGTTTAAGAGCAACCTGGGCTATACAGTACACATAGTAAGTCCAAGTCTAGCTTGGGTTACAGAGTGGAATCCAGTTTACAGGAAGAACAAGAACAAAAACAAGAAGTAGTGGAGAGGGGAGAGAAGAGAAGGGGAAGAGAAGAAGAGGAAAGGAGGGCATGAGATGGGCAGAGAGGAAGAGAAAAGGAGGAGGGGAAGATGGAAGGGATGAAGATTTGGGTATATACACAAGAAGAAGGAGAAGAAGAAGACATTTGAAGACACAGAGGCACACAAGCAAGCATGGAGGAAAGACAGTCATGTGGTGATGAAGGCAGAAACCACAGAGATGTGGCCCCAAGCCAAAGAATGCTTGAAGCAACCAGAAGCTGGAAGAGGAAGAAGCATCCTCCCCTGAGTCAGGCATTTGAAGGAAGAGGTCTTGTCAACACTGATTTCTGGCTTCCAGATTCCAGAGCAGGAGAATAAATTTCTGTGTCTAAGTCATCCTCTCCGTGGTGCTTTGTTATATCATCCTTGAGAAGGATTCTGGCTTGGCTTACCGCAGAGCACTCCCACACTGCCGCTTCAGCAGGTCCTCTTTCTGCCCATCATCACCTGCCCCACAACCCTGCCCCCATGCTCCCCAACTCGGAGCCCTTCCCTCCTCAGTAAGCTGTAGACTTGGTAGGTCAGTTGCTCTCCCAGCACAGACTGCAGGCTCTTGGAGTGCAGGATCTGACCTACAGTTGATCGTGTGATGCCTGGAACATAGTGGGGGGCTGAATGGATAGTGAGCCCTGTAAGACTGCATAAGTACCATCTACAGCTGCATAGCCTGCTTAAGTTTTCGGTTAGGGACATAAGAGTCCTCAGAGAGCTTCTTGCATGGTCCACACAAGGACTGGAGATACAGCAGTCCTCAGAGATCTTCCAGCCTCGTCTACACAAGCCATCCTCAGCCACTCCACCCTCCAGTTCCCTCCTGGACCTGTGTAATTCTGAGGAACTTGGGGAAATTCCTAACCTCCCCCTTGGCTCTTGGAGTTAGCCACAACATAACTACTCAGGTCCCTCCAACAAGGGGACTGTGTCTGTGGCCGATGACTCATGCACGCTGCTCCATCCCGCAACCTTGGGCGGGACTTGGGCTGGGGAGGATGCCAGCCAGCTCAGGCTAGGAGCTTGCATCCTGTTGCCCCAACCCAGTCCTTCAGAACAGAGTGTACTCAAAGCTCCAGGACAAAAATCTGGAAGCAGAGAGCCAGCTCGCGTTTGGACTGAGTCTGAGTGATGAAAAGAGCAGACAGGGGAAAGAGCAAGCTCAAAGTTCCTGAGGTGGGAATGCACTTGGCACGACCAAGAATTGAAAAGAACACAGGGAGGCAGGAGCAGTGTTTCAGGAGGGGTCAGGATAGGCATGAAACCAGAAGGGACTTCACCTGGACAAGCCAGAGTAATTGCCCATGTCAAGCTCCTTATTCTTGTTTGTTGGTTTTTTGAGACAGGGTTTCTCCATGTAGCCCTGGCTGTCCTGGAACTCACTCTGTAAACCAGGCTGGCCTCAAACTCACAGAGATCTACCTGCCTCTGCCTCCTGAGTTCTGGGACTAAGCTCCTTAACTTTTTTAGAGTTATATTTCATTTTCATTCATAAGTATGTGTGTGGATGCACAAGGGCATGTGAGTACCTGCAGAAGCCTGAAGAGGGCACCAGATCCCTGGGAGCTGGAGTTACGGACAGTTGTGAGACACCCAACCTGGGTGCTGGGAACTGAACTTGAGTCCTTGGCAACAGTCGCAATGATCTTAACTGCTGAGTCATCTCTCCAGACACCATGTCCTTAATTTAATGATCTCTGCAGAATCTCTTTTGTCCCATAAATAAGAGAACATACTTTACAGGATCTGTGAAGTCCATTGAAGACGATGGGGTGGGCAGTGTGTCTCTCCCGTCCCCTTTATCTATTCCCGATCTATTTAGATGTACTACCAGCTTATCACCAGGCCTCACTCTATGTCTTCCCTCCATTTATCACACAGCCACAGTTGATCATACCCTTTGATCTTTCTCCTAATCTGACACATATCCTTACCCTTTAGTGATCTCATAAGGAGACTTTTAAGAAGCCAGCTGAGGGGGTGGAGAGATGGCTCAGTAGTTAAGAACACCAGCTGCTCTTGCAGAGAACCTGCGTTCAGTTCCCAGCACCTGTGTGGTGGCTCACACTCATTCGTAGCTCCAGTTCAGGGATCCAATGTTATCTTCTGTCCTCCATGAGCACCAGCCACACGTGTGGTACACACACAGCATACAGTCAGAGACTCATGCATGCCAAGGAAAAATTAAATCTTTAAAAAAGTGACATAGTCAATAGGACAAATGGCAGCCTACAGAATGGAAAAAGATCTTCACCAACGCAATAGCTGACAGAGGGCTTATCTCCAAAATACATAAAGAACTCAAGACATCAACAAACCAAATAATCAAGTTAAAAAGTGTGGTACAGATCTACACAGAGAAGAAGAATCTCTAATGGCCAAGAAGCATTTAAGGAGATGTTCAACATCCTTAGCCATCAGGGAAATGCAAACCAAAGCGACTCTTGATTCCACCTTACACCTCTCAGAATGGCTAAGATCAAAAACACAAGTGGCAGCTCATGCTGGAAAGGATATGGAGCAAGGGGAACACTCCTCACTGCTGGTGGGAGTGTGAACTTGTACAGCCACTTTGGAAATCAGTGTGGTGGTTCCTCAGAAATCTGGGAATCAACCTACCACAAGACGCAGCTATATTGCTCTTGGCCATATACCCAAAAGATGCTCGATCACAATAGAAGGACACTTGCTCTACTATGTACATAGCAGTTTTATTTGTCATGGCCAGAACCTGGAAACAACCTAGATGTCCCTCAACCAAGGGATGGATAAAGAAAATGTGGTCCATTTACACAATGGAGTGCTACTCAGCTGTTAAAAACAAGAACACCGGGAGATTTGAAGGCAAATGGATGGAACTAGAAAAAAATCATCCTGAGTGAGGTGACTCAGACTGAGAAAGACAAACGTGGTATGCACTCACTCTTAAGTGAATATTAGCTGTAAGATGAAGGATAACTATGCTACAGTCCACAGACCCAGAGAGATTAGGTAACCAGGAGGGCTCATGAGGGGACACCCAGATCTCCATGGGAAGAAGAAATGGAAGAGATTTGGTGAGTGAACTGAGGGCGATGGAGGATGATACAGTGAGCGACCAGGTTGGGGGTGATATGGAGGAGGAGAATGCCGAGGAGGACAGCTGCGGGGTGCATTTCGGGGTCAGGTAGAAGCCTGGCACAGGGTAATCTCCCAGGGGTCTACAAGGAGGACCCCAGCTTAGACTTCTAACAATAGCAGATAAGTAGCCTGAACTGGCCCAGCCATCCCCTATGACCAGATTGGTGCCTGGTCCAATTGTCATCAGAGAGCAACTGATGGAGGCAGATACAGAGACCCACAGTCAAACACTGGGTGGAATTTGGGAACCCTAAGGAGGAGAAAGGAGTGTAGGAGCCATAGGGGTCAAGGAGCCTGTGGGAAGGTTCACATAACCAACTGACCTGGACTCATAGGAGCTCACAGAGACTGAACCAGCAACCAGGGAGCCTGCATGGGACTGACCTAAGCCCTCTGCACATATGTTACAGTTGTGTAGCTTGGTCCTCTTGTGGGGCTCCTAGCAGTAGGAACAAGGCACGCCTCTCACTCTTTTACTGGCTTTGGGACCCTACCCCTCATACTGGGTTGCCTTGCCCAGCCTTAATACATGGGGAAGTGCTTAGTCTTATTGCAACTTGATATGTCATGTTTTATTGATATTCATGGGAGACCTACCCTCTCCTGGATGAAGACAGAAGAGGAGAGGACTGGGGATGGGAGGGGGCAGGAGAGGGAGGGACTTGGAGGGGAGGGTGTAGAGGAGGCTGCAGACAGGATGTAAAATGAATTTTTTTTAAAAAGTGTCTTCTCCTGCTGAACTTTTTGCTGACCTCAGGACCCTCTTTGATGCTGTCACCATCAATCCATGCACTCTGTCTAATCTTGTCATATTCATGAGGACTTTTTTGACACGGGGTTCTTGCTATGTAAGCCATGCTGACCTCAGACTTACAGCAGCCATCCTGCCTCAACCTCCTAAGCACTGGGATTACCGAGATGCCCCCACCAACCCTGGCAGGACCATTCCTCTCTCTAGACTTACTCCAGGCTGCTCTGGGCTGCCTATTGCTCACTATACATAAATAATGCAGACTCACTTGAACTGGATGTTGATCTTAGATTAAAGTGCGGGTTGAGAAGTGTCTACACTAGGCAAGCATCCTGAGCATCAAATCACAGATCCCGAAGCTGGATGGAAATTATTTTTAGGTTGTCTGGGGGAAATAGCACAAAAGATGGGGACTCCAGAGACGGGGCCATAGGCTTGTGTGGGCATGTGCAGACAACGGGCAGCCACAAAGGCATACATATCGGAGTACCCTTTCCCTCTCTTCAGCCCCCACACCAACATCTCCTGTCTGGAGTCCCTTCTCTTCTCCTCCCCTCCCTGCCCCTCACACAAACAGAGCAGACATATGTGAGCAGCAACTTTTATGTCTTACTTCATGTTGTGTCCGGTTTCTTTTAAATAAATGGGGAGAGGGAGCACCAGACACACATACCAAGCAAGACATTTATGTGGAACTCAGAGGACAACCTGAGCGAATTAATTCTCTCCTGTCCTATAGCTCTCTCCTTCACACCCCTTGCCACCAGCCCAAGGTTCTTTTTTTATCTTACTTTATTTTTTAAGATAGTGTCTCAGGTAGCCTAGGCTGGACTTGAACTCTCTCTGTGGCCCAGGACAACCTTGAGCTCAGGATAGATTTGAACTCAGGCCACTAGACTTGGCAGTGAGTTCTTCTACCTGCTCAGCCATCCCTCGGGCCCCTGGTCCCTGCTTCCTTAAGGAATACCTGTCCGTTAGGGACTGTACACAAATACCTACTGGCCTTTGTTTAAGCTCCAAGAGCAGTCGGGGATCAGGGATGACATAAGGAGTGGAGTGTCTAGGGACAGACACTGTCCAGGGCGGTCTGCACTGCCCATGCAGCCCCCTCTGCCTCACCTGCAATGTACCTTTCCTGCCCAGTCTGGATGTCAAAGTACTTTCTATAACTTGCCCCGAGGTAGGTAGACAATCTGCCTAGAGCTAGCCTAGATGAGGGTCAACTCAAGCAAAAACTCTCTCATTCTCATGCGTATATCCAGTGTGACTCCATTCCAAGTCTCCCTGAGGCTCTGGCTGGAACCTCCTGCACCTCCTGCTACAACCACAGGTCCTGGATGTCCAGTAGGCAATGTCCAAAGCCCAGAAGGAAGAACATTAGATCCTTCGTCCCCTAAGAGTGCCGGAGCACTTTCCACAGCAGAGGGTTGGTCAGAACCAGGACTGAAGGCCAGGGAGCCATTTACGGTTGGTGTGAGACGGCTCAGGGCCTGGCTGCTTTCAGTCCCACACCAAGCCTCGGCTCCGTCCATGCACCTTTATGGTTTTCCCTTCCCTCCTGTAGTACAGGGACCTCATCAGCCACACACTCCAACCTGAGTACAGCTCACACCAGGATACACCATCCCAGAGCCCAAGCTTTGCCATTGCCCACACTGAACTTGAACTTGCTCTGTGGTCCAGGATGACCTTGAACTTCTTTTTTTCTTTTCCTTTTTAAATTTCTTCTATTCCGTCCCTCTGGGTGTGGGTATAGGTATGCTTTCTCGCATCACAGAGTGCATGCGGAGATCAGAGGAGAGCTTACATAAGTCAGTTCTCACCTTCCGCCAAGTGTGTTCCGGGGATGGAACTCAGACTGGTAGGTTATGGCAAGTGCCTCTCCTAGCTAAGCCATCTCAGCCCCTAGTTTCTGATTCTCCTGCTTCCAACTCCTGAGTGCTAGAGTTACATGCATCATATATGTTTACATGCATCACATGTCACCATGTTCGGTTTATGTGACACTGGGGACTGAACACAGGCCTTTGTGTATGCTGGGCAATCACTCTATCACCTGAAGAACAACCCAGCCCTGAGCAGGTTCTTATTAACTGTTTGAAGAATGAATGAATTATGCCCACCTTTATCATTCCAGGGGCCAGATATGTTTAACCTAAATATACTGGGGAGAAGTAGAACCTTACCAGACAAAGGAAGCTGAGCGTCCTCTGGAGGCCAGCTTCTCAACAGTGTCTTTTACTTCACTTGAGTCCCAGGCACAGCCCCACCTAGCTGACCAAGACCCCAAACACGGGGTTTTCCAAGTCCCTGCTGGAGCTTAAGCTCTGTGGGAAGCCTCTAGAAGGCACATAGGCTCTGAAACTTGTCCGTCGGGAGCCATCCAGAGAAAGACCATAATTCTAGGTGCCAAAGAAAGTCGAACAGGCCCAAGCCACAGAGACCACAACACCAAAAGCAGGCTGGTACAATCCATCCCAAGTGTCGTGAAGTAAGTGTGCTGCTGTCCCTTAGCTAAAGGTTTCTATCACAGAGGTGGCCCCGCCCCAAACCCAGCTTGCACTCCTTCCCATTTCCCAACACTTAGCAAAGACTATAATTAGCATCTTGTTCTGCATTACTTTTCTTTTCTCTCTCTCTTTTCTGAAAGTTTATTTTTAGATCGGGTCTCATGGAGCCCAGGCTTCAGCCTCAGACTCACTCCACAGCTGAGAATGACCTTGAACTTCTCTGATCCTCCTGCTTCTGTCTGCCGAGTGCTGGGATTTCAAGTGTGCTCCATAGGGACTGGAGAGATGGCTCAGGGGTTAAGAATGTTTCTCTGAGGACCCAGGTGTGGTTCCCAGCACCCACATAGTGACTCGCAATTGCTTGTAATTCCAGTTCCAAGGGATCTGATGCCTTCTCCGGCCTATTGGGCTCCTGCACATACCTCATACACAGAAACTCATTCAACCACACACAGAAATACACAGAAGTAAAACAATGAGACTTGAAAGGTTTTTAAAAACACAAAACAAAGTCAGGTGTAGGGGCACACACCTTTAATCCCAGCACTCAAGAAGCAGAGGCAGGCGGATCTCTGTGAGTTCGAAGTCAGCCTGGTCTACATAGAGAGTTCTAGAACAGCCAGCTGGGGATGACAAGGGACTCCTAATCCTTATGCTTTTATTTCCCACATGTGATTCCAGGTGTGCACTCCCATGAGCTGGCTTTCAGACTGGATGCTCCAGGTCCTCATCACCCAGCTGACACTAAACAAAAGGGGGACTGGTCCTGCAGGCATTTGGTTTTCCTGTGAATGGGATGACACACACCTCATAGCCTGAGGCTTGCTTATCACTTGAGGCTTTTCTTTTATATGTATGGGTGTTTTGCCTGCTTGCGTGCCTGTGCACCACGTGTATCTGGTGCCCATGCAGGTGAGCAGAAGACATTCCAACTCTCTGAAACTGTAGTAAGAGACAGCTGTGAGCTACTATGTGGGTGCTTGGTCCTCTGTGAGAGCAGCCAGTGCTCTTAACCACTGAGCCACCACGCCAGTCCTAGGTACCACAATTTTAGGTACTGGAAGTACACAAGACTGCTCCTTCCTTGGCACCTTGTTCAGTTGGCACTGTGCTCTGTTTTCTTTGCCCTCCTAGGCAGGTCTCCTGTGCTCTGGTCAGAAGGTCTCCCCGGAAGAGCTGCTGGGAATAAAACTGCATATTCTCACCTGCACCTCCCAAGTTGAAGACCCACGGCTCCCAACTCCACTTCAGAAAGCTTCTAAATGAATGGCACTTCCTTGATCAAGAGACTCCTCTCAGACTATTCTGTCTCCTGTCCCATTGCACTGCAGTGTCCCCGGCAAACACCCCTGGCCTCTTGGGGACATCTTTCCCCCTCCCTATACCATCTGACTCAACATCTGCTGAGGTTTACAAGTAGTCCATCCCCCAAGGATTCATGGGTTGGAAGCTTATTCCCCGGTATGCTGATGTGGGAGGTGATGGAACCTGCCAGAGATTGGGCCTGGTGGGAGGTATGTAGGCCACTGCAAAGCCTGTCCTCGCAGCAGGTTCTCCAAATGGTGTGTTGCCATACAGCCCTGAGCTTGGTCTGAACTCCTTCCCTGTTTCTGGCCTTGTAATCTCTTCGCTTCACAGAATTCCTGCCACTATGATGCCATCAGACACGAGGTTCCCACCAGAGCCACACCAAGGCTGGCACTATGCCCTTGAGCCTCCAAAACTATGACTATTTAAACTTTTTTCCTTGCAGTGTTGGGGCGAACACCTAGGGTCTTGTGTACACTAAGCAAGCAGTTCGCCAACTGAGCAACTTTCCCAAGCCCAGGGTACTTTGTTACAGAAATGAAGAAGGAAGGAATACTACATCTGTATGATCCTTTCAGGAAACTCTCGTAGGTTTGGCGTGGTGTTGCACACCTTTATCCCTGCACCCCGAAGGGGGCAGCAAGGATCTCTGTGAGTTGAAGGCTAGACAAGTCTTCACAGTGAATTCCAGGACAGCAAGTCCCAAATAGTGAGACCTGTCTCACAAAAAGAAAAGAAAGGAATTCTTTTGACCATTTAAACCCATGTTTACCAAGACAACTTTTTCTCATTTGTGTTCTTGTTTGCTGGAGACAGGGCGACAACCTTGAACTCATTATGTAGCTGAGGATATCCTTGAACTCACTATATAGCTGAGGATATCCTTGAACTCACTATATAGATGAGGATATCCTTGAACTCACTATATAGCTGAGGATATCCTTGAACTCACTATATAGCTGAGGATATCCTTGAACTCACTATATAGCTGAGGATATCTTTGAACTCACTATGTAGCTGAGGATATCTTTGAACTCACTATATAGCTGAGGATATCCTTGAACTCACTATGTAGCTGAGGGTATCCCTGAACTCTTCCAGCCTCCACATCCCAAGTGCCGAGATTATAGGTGCTCTCCACCAAGCCTGGTGTATGCGGTGCTGTGAATCAAAGTCAGGGCTCTATACATGCTATGTAACTACTGTACGTGCTATGTGACTACTGTGTGTGCTATGTGACTACTGTACATGCTATGTAACTGCTGTATGTGCTATGTGACTACTGTATGTGCTATGTGACTACTGTATATGCTATGTAACTACTGTATGTGCTATGTAACTACTGTATATGCTATGTAACTACTGTATGTGCTATGTAACTACTGTACGTGCTGTGACTACTGTATGTGCTATGTAACTACTATACGTGCTGTGACTACTGTATGTGCTATGTAACTACTGTATATGCCAACTGCATCCTGAGCCTGTGAGTTTAAGGTGAGCTGTTTCTAAGAAGGCCAGTCACTGGAGGTCTGGCAATGGGAGGGGTTTGTTTCACCCAGGAGAAGTGAAGGGCTTTTGCTTACACTACCCAGCTTGACTTAGAATCAGTACCTTGGGTTCCTGGTGGCTCTTGGATGGGGCTGATCCCCTCAGCTCAGAGTGGGGCATCTCACACTTGGACTCTGGTTGGGTAGGCACTGATCTGCCAGGAGTGACTGGCTGCTGCCAGGTTCTGGAGAGGCATTTGGAAGCCGCAGGGATCTCCACTGCCCTCTGCCATCTGTGGCCAATGGGCTGGGTCTAAGATGAGAAGGGACAGGTGGCCCGGCTGGCACATTAACCAGACATCTCTTGGGACTGGTCAGAACCATGTCTGAACTGACTGACGGTAGCTGCAGAGGGGCATCTCTCCCAACCATGCACTGTAGTATACCCAGACACAGCCAAGTTCAGATCTTGCCAAGGTAGTAGAATCCTTAGCCACAAGCAGCCCTGAGTGGCTTTTCACTCTGTTCCAAGACCCAGCTGGAGTTTCTTTGTTAGTGTCCAGGAGGCTTAAACTTTTGGCTTTGTCATCTTCTGAAGGTCTGTTTGGCACACAGTAGGTATTCAACAGATATCCAGTGAATGAGCAAGGGACTGAATGATAGCCATCGTTAAAAAAAGCCACCTCATACTACTGACCCTAGATGGAAGAGAGAGAATTCTAGAAATGTTGATAAAAGCAAATATGAGGGCAGGGAATGTTGCTCAGTCGACACGGCACCAGCCTCCCATACACAAGGCTCTGGGTTTGATCCCCAGCACATAAAACCAGGCATAGTGACACTCATTTATAGTCCCAGCACTTGGGAACTTGGAAAGTAGAAGCAGGAGGATCAGAAGTTCAAAGTTATCCTCAAATACACAGAGAGTTCAGGGCCAGCCTAGGCTACATGATATCCTGCCTCAAGAAAAAAAAGTCAGAAGTGATGGACTGTGCCTTTAATTCCAGGAGTTGGGAAGCAGGGGAGGCTGTATCCAACTCTGAGGCCAGACAGGGCTACATAGTGAGACTATCTTATAGCTTAAAGAGAGAGAGAGAGAGA
>LOEQ01001638.1:681801-695371 GCA_001685075.1 Bramus lutescens | reverse complement strand
GGGCACTTTTTTTTTTTAAACCAGCTTGGCCTCAGGCCTCCTGCTGGGGGGCGGGGGAGGGTCGCCGGGTTTCTTTATGCCCGACAGTACCTTGCACTGGCCCTTTCATGTCTCTGAAGATTTCCAAACTTCACCCTTGCCCCTAGCACCCCCCCCATATGCACAATTCCGAGGTACAAAGTTTTACCCCGAGGTAGTTTGCCAGAGGTCAGTGGGAGGGATTATGATTGTTTTCAGAGAAGTGCCAGAGGGGTTAGGGAGCTCCTTTTTGAAATGAAGTTTTGAGCCAGAAAGAATAGTTAGGGTGTACCCTTAAACATTTATATTTGCAAACAGGCCCGAGTTTAGGAGGTGGGTTCTCCTCCCAAAGTGGCACTGTCTCATCTCACTGGTAAAATTCCCAGTAGGACATTTGGCAAGAGGGCCAGGCAGCGGGCTGCCAACCGGGCCTGGCCCTGTTTCCTGGGTTCCCAAGGTACTGACTTCTTTTTCCCCTAGTCTGATTTCTTTTTTCCCCTTAGTGCCCCAAGTGAACACACCAACCCTCCACGTCCAATTGTCCCATCTTCCTTGGGCGGGTTAGGACTTGCAGAGCAATCCACTTAAGCAGAGGAGGAAAATAACAGAATAAACTGTAAGGGGGGGGCGAGGAATGAGTAATAAAACTGACCTAGTCAAAGAGGAAGGCTTTCATGTTTAGGCTATGCTATTTGCTTTTTAGGTCACAGGCTGCAAAAACAGGCTTTGATCCGAAGCGGGCGAATAATTTATTGAGAAAGTTTGCATGGTGTGGGGTGGGGGAATGTTTGTTTGATCTGGAGCCCTCTCCTCCGTAGTTCCAAGTGCTGTTGGCTGTTGTTTGGAGTGGAAAAGCATTTGGTTCCACAGCAAATGCTTGGTAGAAGGAAGTCCTCACCCAGCGCAGCAGGACTTACCAGTGAATGTTGGTTTTGAAACTGTTTAGCCAAGGGTCTTCCCAGCACTCTTCACAGATGAAGTGTTTAAGGACAGGGTTATTTGGACTCTGGATACAACAAATGTTTTCCCATCCAACACGCTTTTCCTTTTCCTAAATTGCCTGGCTAGATGGCCAGTGACTCTTATCCAAGAGTCTATCGTATCTCAGCCACTTAGCTCTCACTGACAGTTCGGATATGTGATTCCCCAGCTCTCTAGTGTACCTTAATATCCAAGTTAAGCCTTTGACACCGACTCCTCTATTTTTGAGGTGGTGGGCAGAGTGTTCTGGTTATTTACAGCCAGTGTTTCTATTAGACTAGAATGTAACTGGTTGTCTTATGCACCCATCAGGTACTTCACTGAGTGTGCAACAGGCTCTCTGGAAATTTCGTAGATGTTTAAGTTGGATGAGAGGAGGCCAGATAACTTTGGGAGATAACTTTGACTTGTCCCCATACGGACCTATGTCATATGACTTAAACTCTTAAGTGGCGGGTCTAAACTCAAAACTTAGGCACTAAGGGAGGTTGATTCTGGGGCCTTAGGCAGTCCTCTCAGCTTCCACTCAACCATCCCATTGGAGTTTGGAAAACTTCCATCCATGCTAGGAATTGAAGGTCTCCCTACAGACCTGAGCCCCTTGATGGGGCAGCCAGCTGGCCTAGGTTTGAATGGAGTTTCCAGCAATGGCAAAGGCACTGTGAATCTCAGTGTATCAGCCAATGGGATTGATGATAATTCCTATGTCTAGGTGAGCATAGGAAATGAACGATTGCTTTAAGACTCACCCTGAGACTGAGGATGTAGTTGGTGGCCGAGCGCTTGTCTAGCGAGTGCAAGGCCCTAGGTTCGGTCTCTATCGCCGCAATGAAAAGGGAAGGGGGAAAACCCCAAGTGAGGCGTGTGGTAGCACCCACACCATAGCAGCCAGTCTTAGTCTTAACGAACTGAGGCTAGCCAGTTCCTTATATACACCCTGGCCTTTGCTGTCAGCTCCAGGCTAGGCCAGCAAGCCAACTGTCTTCTGTGAAGAAGAGATGAGAAGCATCCAACAGGTGCCCATGAGCAGCTAGACTTAGAACAGTCCACTGAGTTTTGCCCTGGGTTTGTGGGGGGATAGGGTTGAGGAAGTACCAAATGACAAATTAGACAGAAGCCATCACATTCGTGGGATCTCCTTGGTTGAGTCCCTAGAGCTGTCCTGCACAGTGCATGTAGGCGCTGGAAGCTGGAGCCTGGTGGGGACTCTTACAATTGCAGGTAAACAATGATGTGGTAGGAGAGGTTTCAGGTTCCCCTAGGGCTTGGAGAAGTAGAGTAGACAGTCACAGACAGCAGCTCTCTGCCCTGTGCGCACAAAAGCACTTTCTGTATCTGCAATAATTGTCCCCAAGAAGGCATTAAAGTTAATGAGAGATGGGAAAGAGTGGGGCTGTGACCCCCGTTTGAAGCGGTTTAGGAGTGCGCGAGCTCTTGTTTTCTGAATGTCTGGCCTTCCTTGCACAAGGAGGCTCTGAGGACAGGTTTTCCAGCCGAAATATCATTAAATTGTATTAGCATCTTATTACACACACGCCTTCGCGGTCTGCCTCAGACAGGGAGAGTTTTTGTTTCTCTCTGAGAGATTGTCTGGAATGGTAAATTGCCTGCTTGAAGGTCCCCCCACCCCCACTTTTTTTTCCAGGAGGACGGAATCCTGCTGTGTGTGTGTGAGGGCAGGCCTAGTGGCCTCTGGAGGGGAGAGGCCGGAGGCCAGATTGGGGTGTTTTAACTGCCCCAGGGAGTGGCTGCAGTAGCTAGCCTGAAAGACCCACTGTTCCCAGGGTCAGCTGGGAGGGCATTAATGGAGGCCCAGGGTGTTTATTTTAATTTATTTGCAGAGACATCTTTAAAAGAGACTGGCATTGGGCAGTGGTGTTCCAGGGCCAGAACTTTAGTGGGGACTAAAGCTGATGGCCTGTGCTGCCAAGAAAACATCTGCCACCAAATTGCTGCCCTATTACTGAGTTGACATTGGTTATTAGCCAGGAGCCCAACCAAATAAAGCTGCCTGGAAAATGTGTAGGGTCAAGACTGGGAAAGAGGACTGTGGAAACAGAAGGGAATCTTGGGCTGGGGTGTTGGTGTCTGCCAGCAGCAAGCCGGCCAGCTGGACTGTGTGGTCCTGACACTCCAGGAGGGAGGGACCAGAATTTGCCCAGTACTCCCCATTATCCTGGGTCCAATTCTGCTAAGAGAAGCAGAGGAGGTAGCTCAACACACTGATGGGTTCTCCAAAGACAGAGAAACAGGGCAGTTAATTTCTCTAAATAGGGTAATGGGCAGTAACTGGCAGGGGCAGCCGACCCGGCTTGTGCTTGGGTCTGGAAGCCTGGAGAACCTTTGGGAAGAGAAAACAAACAAAAAGAGGCAGTGGCTGTGGTTGAGTGGTAGAGTTCTTGCCTTTTGTGAACGAGGTTCTAGGTTCAGTCCCCAGTCTTAGAAAGGGAGGTCACTGTGTTGGGGGTGTAGTGAGGAAGGGGGTAGTTGCTGTCAATATGAGGTAGGCAGGGTCCAGATTGGTGTAAGCTCTGGGGAGGAGATGAGATTTGGCCTTGGATCAGCTGGAAGCCTGTGAAAGAGTTTAGGGGTGGGGGCAGGAGTTAGCAGTGTGATAGGCTTTAAGCTTTAAAGATTTCTTTGATTGCCGTGTGGAGTTTTGAGCCTGCGAACGTGGTAGTGAGAGCAAGGAAATGAATGGACCAGGTGGGAGGTGAGATGGGCGTGACCCAGTGGGATGATCGCAGAGTTGGAGTCCGTTGTGCGCAGGACTGGCCAGAGGTTGACTGGTGCAGAGGAGGCACGGAGGCCATTGGCCACTGCTCTGTTGAGGGCCCTTTGGTCACCCACAGTCCAGAGAGCTCCCCATGAGTGTTGCCATCCTGGGGTAGCATGGGAAGTACAGTGGACCCAGAAGAATCAAGAAAAGATCTTTCTTGCTCAGATTCTCCTCTCCAGATAGGATTTCAGGACTAACTACGTCCCTCAGAAGCAAGTGCCTAGTGCCACTGAAGTCATCTGCCGGAGCAGACCGTGCCTGGGGAGAGCTGGGAGGGGTCGTTAGAGGGAAAAACAGAGGCCAGGCTGATGGCAGCTCCATCACTTGTTAACTGTCCCCATTCTTGCCAGTGGACCAGGTGATTTGTAAAATGAAGGGGCTGCCTCATTGAGGAGGCTGGGTGTAGGTCTGCAAGCTGACAGGTCACCTGATGGTCTCTGGACAAGGACCCAGCACTGAGAAGGGCATGGGCAGCCATGGTCACTGCCTTTTCTTTCCAAAGGGCTGGCCCCGTAGGGCTCTCCATTCTGGCTCAAGGCTGCTCTGCGAGCATTTACTAGCTAGTACCCACAGAGAGTGCTTCTCACTCATTTAGTCTGGCCAGCTGATTCTAGCCAACAAATGTGTTTCGTTTGGCCCTTTCAGGGTGTTCTTCAAATCCTGACTCAGTCGCCAGCTTTTTAAATTTACATGTATGGGGAAATCAGATCCAGTTTACCTCCTGGGGGAAGTATGTCTTTGCCAAGACCTCTGGCCTTGGGAGCTACCGGTAGGGCTAGGATTTGAACCCAACACTCTTAAGTCCATAGCTCCTGCTCCTCTTCCTCCTGGACTGGAGGTCACACCCAGGGACTTGTGCCTAAGCACACTGCAGGTGGTTACTGAGCTCTGCCCTCAGCCCCCAGCCAGCTCTTAGTGCTGCAGGAGCTCTTGGTTTGGAAGTACTGTTGCCCTCTTTGGAAATGAGAGAAATTCCTGGACAGGGTTGATGGAGGAGCTAGAGGGGTGAGTTTACTGCCACATCAGGGGTAAGTGAGCCCATGTGTGGGCCAAGGCCAGAGTTCTTTAGAAAAGCCAGCCTTCCTCAGATCCTGTCACAAAAGGCAAAGTCTGGTACAAACATTGTCACCTTGGGTAATTCCTGAGCCTCAGTTTCCTCATCCCTTGGATTCTAAGAGTGAGGGGAAGGCAGTTGGCATATATACTATTAACCAAAGGCTATCCTGAGATCCCCATGGTGTTCTTGTGTACTAGGGGACACCCCCCCCACGCGTCCCATCTGCCATAAAGAACAGGTCTTTATTGTTCCTGCCTCTTGGGTTGTTTGCTCTGGCGGGTGTCTTTCACTCTCCTGCCCTTTAGGAAACACTGGACAGCAAACAAGCAGCCCCGTTGGGCTCCTCCCATTCTCTTGGGGGACAGTGGGTAAGAGAGGCACCTACTTGAGGTCAAGGGTAAAGCAGGAAGGTCAATTGTGGTTGGCCCAGAGATCTGGGTAAACATCCTCCCCACTTAGTGAGTGGATGTTCCAGGGTCTCTGTGGCACTACAGGAAGGTAGGCAGGGGCCCCCCATAGCTTGACAAGAACTGGCTAGAGAGAAGACAGGGTGAGGGGCACTGCTGTGGTGAGGCCATTCTAGGACTGAGCGGGAACATGTTGGGAGTCCCTTGACACGAGCCGGGTATTAACCAAGCAGGCTCTACCATTCATTTTGCAAGACCTGGGGAAGAAATGGATAGGCACAGCTTTCCAGGTTGAAGCTGATTCTTTGTACAAAAGGAGCTCAGGGTAAACCTTGGGGATCAGGCCTCAGATTCTGGGGTTCGGTGCTCATCTCCATCCAGACAGTTAGGAGTGGGATGAAGCAAGCATCATCTGTAAATGGGGCTGTATCTTACATCAGCTGTCCGGAACTTGGCCCTGTGGATGAGGTTCTGAGGGCCATGTGAGGGAGCCACCCTTAGTGCCTTAGAAGTTAGATGGTGCGATTGAGATAAAGTTGGATTACATTTTATCTGAGAAAGGACTTGCTACCCTGTTTCCACAGCCCAATAGCCACTATGCTCAGGATTTGGGCCTCAATCATGGTTTGTGCCTTACCTTGAGAGCATGGTCCTGGAAGAATCATCCTTATTCCCTCTCCTCCCTCCTCCCTCTAAGGATGCTCAGGAGGTACCTGCAATAAGTGATATTTTCTGGTCTTCTCATTTCATTGACTGGGAACCGGGACTTGAGTGGTCATTGTCACCTTTCGGTTTGTGCCTGCTGGTCTCCCTGCAGTCCTGTCCACTGGACAGACTTCTGCTCGTCAGAACCTTTAACAAACTCTCGCCCTGTGAGTGGGTCGGGGAGGGATGAGGCTGGAAGAGAGGCGTGCCCTTGTTCTTCTCTGTGTGGACGTGTGGGTCGAGGATGCAGCTGATGGGGTGTTTTCCAGAAAAACTGAGGATTTCCCCTGGTGTCTGTGAAGGTAATGACCCTTCTTGCCTTTTGTTGCAGATGGAAGAGAAGAGGCGAAAATACTCCATCAGCAGTGAGAACTCCGATACCACTGACAGTAAGGCCCTCCCACCTGGGGCTCTGATACCACTGATATAGTAAGGCCCTCCCACCTGGGGCTCTGATACCACTGATATAGTAAGGCCCTCCCACCTAAGGCTCTAGAAGGACAGCCTATAAGGAATACTGGCAGGCCCAAAGACTTGGTAGGAGGAGGCTGACCCTCCATTCAGTTCAGCCCAGGGTTGTCATGTGGGTGAGACCAGTTGAAGTTGGGTTCCTCTGCCCCTGAGGTAGCCAGTCCTTGCCCTTACCAGAGCCTCACCGTCCCCTTTAGGGACCCTACCCTCTAGGTATGCCTTCCTTCTGATTGGAATAGACCAACTCTGATCCTCAGGGCATTTGCTATTGGCTGATAGAGGGGAAAAATTAATTCTTTGGCTTCCTGTTGAGTGGGGACCCTTTTAGGCATTTCTCCAAAACAGACGCTTTGTATTCCTTTATTATAGTTAGTTAATTATTAAAATATAATAAGTGACGTCCTAACCAGTGGCAGACTCTGATCAGAGGATTCCTATCATGTTCACTATGGCACATAGTATGTGTTTTATAAATGTTGGTTGAAGAAATTAATGAAGAAGCACATCCTTCATGGAATCTTGGCAGTAGATTCTCAGAGGTAGGGTTAGATAAGGGCTGGGTGTGTCAGTTGGATGTTCAGAAGTGGAGAAAAGGGTTCTTGTTGTAGGTTCCAGGGCCGCTAGGGCTGGTTAGTGAGACTCTATCTAAAACAAAAATAGAAAAAGCCTTGGGTCTTCCTGACCCTTCCTGTTGAGGCCATTGCCTGTAGTCTAGCAAAGGCCTCGGACCCTACAGTCATGGCCAATTGAGGAGTCCCTTTGCACCATCCTAAGGGTATAGATAACAGTATCCTTCAGTCAGCCTTTAGAGGACCCCTCATTCCGTATCTCATCAATCAGCTTCTTGTTACTGTCATGAAATATGTGAAATCATTAGCCTAAGACAGGAAAGGTTTACTTAGCTCACCATGCATGAGTAATCATCTCCAGTGACAATCCCTGTGAGGTTCCAGGTTCTAAAAAGTCACACTGCCTCTCACCTTAGCCCGAGGACTAAGTCTTTGACACACGGACCTTTGAGGAACTCCTAAATCATCACTCATGGTACAGAAGAGCGAACAGATAGCTAGCTAATCTCCACACTGAGGAGGCTGAAGAAGAAGCATGAGTTCAAGGCCAGCCTGTCTTGGTGTCATTTCCTGTTGCTGGGATAAAATCCTTGACAAAGCAGCTTAAGGAATGTTTTTTTCTGGCTCACAGTTTAGGGTCCAGTCCATCATGGCAGGGAAGGCCTGGTGACAAGAGCTCGGAGTGCAGGGTCACAAGTTGTTTCTGCAGCTGAAAAGAGAGAGAGACAGAGAGAGATGAGTGCTGAGGTTCAACTTGCTTTGTCCCTTTTATACAGTCCAGGACCCAAGCTTGGGGTGTGTGATCTCTTTAGTGTGGGTCTTCCCTTTTTAACCCAGAATAGTCAAATAGTTCTGGGCTCTTGGTCAGAAGTTAACCAATCCCTCACAGGTCTGCCGGAGTCTTACCTGCCTCCTGGGTGATTCTGGCTCCTGTCACCGTGGTAGTTACCACTAACCATCACCCATCTACCCCTTTCAGGCTTACAGGGATCAAATCATTTGCCTGTGGTGACCAGTAAGAAGGAGGCTAACTTGGGTCTGCCCAGATCCCTACTTTCACATGCCCTACCCAGCCTCTGTGTCTTACTGGGACCTGCAAAAATACCTTGGTACACCTAACCTGGGTCAGACGGGAGACAGGGCATTCCTTGATTAAGTAGGAAGCAGAACCTCAGAGGTCCAGGGACTTTTCTTGGAGCACAAAACCAGCTGATAACTGCATTTGGTTTCTTAAGCCCCTTTTCAGTGGTGAGTGAAGGGGGCTTTATAGTTTCATTGGTCTATGGAAAGGCTGGGGCCCAGAGCAGGGACAGTGCTTTCCGCCTCCTGACCTTTCAAGCTGGGGCTCTTCTCGAGACTTGCCATCCCTCTGATGTGGTTGGATGCTGATTCTGACCCTCCAGGACCCTTCATGGCCTGTGGTCTATCTGCAGGTCATGTGACATCCACATCAGCATCAAGATGTTCCAAACTGCCCAGCAGTACCAAGTCGGGCTGGCCCCGGCAGAACGAAAAGAAGCCCTCCGAGGTAGGTAGTGATGGTGGTAAGGTTCCGGAGAGCATGAGGCTGAGCTGGGGAGGTGACTAGAGCAGACACCTGTTGGGAGTGAGAGAGCAGGCTGAGCAGATGTATGAAGGCCACGTGTTCTTGGCAGAAGGTCAGAGGTGACCAGTGTGGCAGGATGGAATGATTGGGGACTAATTCATCTGAGCTGTTCTTCTTGACCTGAGAGAAGACTTTGAAAGGTCATAATAGGACAGTGATATAATCTGATGTGTGTGTTGTCATGAGACAGGGTCTCTCTATGTAGACCAGGCTGACCTGGAATATGCTCTGTAGACCAGGCTGCCCTCAAACTCACAGAGATCCGCCTGCCTCTGCCTCCCAAGTGCTAAAGGTGTGTGCCACCACATCGGGCATCATCTGATAGTTTAAAAAAGGTTCCACTGGCTGCTGTGGAAGAAAGTAGCTCACTTGCAGCTCGTAATTTAGAGCTGGTGGCAGTAGAATAAAGAGTAAAGGGATTTGGGATGCTTCGATACAGAGCCAAGGGTGACAAGGTTTGCTGGTGCTGGACAGAAGGATAGAAGTGTTCAGAACCCTCTGGATGCTTCTGGCAATACTTCGTGTGTACCTACATTTTAAGCCTTCCTTGCTTTGACCCAGGGTAATGCTTTCACGTCCTGACTGTAGAGGTGTTTATGGCTTCTGTGGAGGGAGTCCTTGGGGTTCATGAACTGGCATTAAGACTTTGCTTCCTGTGGCCTATGAAAAATTGCATGCAGGGGCCCTAGTGTTCCTTCTGAGGACTTCACTGGCAATGCCATTGGGCAGAGAAGAGGCCCTTGGTTTAAATGTGGCTACAATAGCCAGCCAGACGTAGTGGTGCACACCTTTAATCCCAGCACTCTGGAGGCAGAGTCAGGTGGATCTACAAATCGAGTTCCAGGGCAGCTAAGGCTGTTAACACAGAGAAACCCTGTTTCTAAAATAAATAAATTTATAACAAATAAATAAAGTGGCTGGGAGAACTTTGGGGGCTCTGCATTTCCAACCTGGTCGTTATGCATGGAACTGCTGTGCAGTTGATGTGGGGTGAAGGACCATGTCTTTTCTCAAGCCACGTCCCTTTTCCTGTCGCTCTCCACTAGGGCCATGTGCTGTCCGATTTTTACCAGCCCCTGGTTGTGAATTTGGGGTGGTTGTCCTATATGCCTTTAGCTGATCTTCCCCAGAGCTTTGTACTTAAAAAATGACTCGATGCCTTCCAAGATGTCCTGCGTTAGGACCCTTCCCTTGGGATGTGGGATTGGGACCCTGTGAGAGTGGTTTTCCATCTCCCTTTTAAGTTTCAGTGATTCGTTTAGTGTATGCGTGTAACCCATAGGTATACGTGAGTGCATGTCTGTCATGCCATGCATGTGGAGGGCAGGGAACAATTCGAAGGAGTTGAATCTTTCTGCCATTTGGGTTGCAAGGGTCAAATTCAGACCCTTAGACTTGGCAGCAAGCACCTGCTGGGCCATTGCGCCAGCCTTCATATCTTCCAAACCTGGGTTGGGTGGAAGCAAGAGGGAGGTGTTTCTGGGGTTGTAGTGAAGGAGGGAATTGGATGTTGGGGCTGAGGGCTAAGAGCACACTGTGGCTCTTCTATACCCTTTTTCTTAGCTGGCTACTTGGGAGGACAGAATGTACCAAATACAGTTTGGGAAGCAAAAAAAAAGTGGGGGGACTCTTGGAACGTTCTGCCTCTTCATGGAGTGAGTAACTTTGTAGTCACCTTTCCTTGGCCCTCCTGGTCCTGGGAGGCAGGATCTACCATGCACCTCTGAGGATGTTGCCTCTGAGAATCCTGCCTGTCTCCAGCTTCCCTGTGGTTCTATGTATTTGCCTGAGATGTATTGCCATGAAATGGGAAACTCCTGTGGGAGCCATCTCGTCCTCTGCCCCCCTCCCCAGCTCGTGGGGGATGGGGCGCCTTTTACACTGGCTGGGATCAACCTTAGGAGGAAACAGGTGTCAGCAAAGGCTGAGAAGAAAGAGCAATTTGCATGGGGGCATAAAATTCCCCTGCCTCTTGGGTTTTCCAGCCCAGAGGCTTTGTACCCAAAAATAGACTTGAACCTCTCAAAAGGCCCTTTCTGGGGACTAGCTGTGCACAGCCCAGGCACAGACCAGGAGCCCCTGCAGGTGGCTGTGATGTCCACCCAGGAGGGCTGAAGAGTCTTCCCTTCCTTGAACTGCAGCCAAGCCTTTCCTCCCACAGCAGGCTGGAGAACAGCCTGAGAGGTTTTCCTCATCCTCTTGAGTGAGAGGGTTGAGCCGTGGCTGGTATAAATTCTGAGTTATGGTGGGGCAGAGAAGAAAGCATCAATGAAAGCTTCCAAATGATTTGGCTCGTGAGAGGGCGGAGAGAGGAGCTAGGACTTGGCTGCAAGGAATGTTCACATGCTCTGGTGAATGAACTGGAAACGAGGGCCTTGCCCGTGAGCCTCGCTTAAGAGGCAAAGGTTCCAGGCACCCTAACAAAACAGGTTCTTGGGAGTCCCAACTGCCCGGCGCCTTGTGGGATAACTGCCAGGCTGGTCACACTCAGGACTCTCACTGTGGCAGAGAGGTACAGGAAACACCCCCCCCANACCCCCCACTGCCCGTGGCTGCAGAGCTGAGGAAGCTGTGGTTCACTCCGTTTTTATTACTGTGTGTCCAGTAGTAGAGTTGGGAGCTTGAGGAACCATGGTGCTAATTTTGGAAATGGACAAATTGTGGAAATGGAGTGAGCTCTAAGATGGCTGCGGGCTAGGATCAGAAAAAGCAGATAAGCTTTCTTGTTTGTCTGGGGGGTGCTCTTCACACCAACATGGTCCAGGGCCAAAGAGCACAGACCAACAACAGTCAGGACCCTGGACAGGGCTGAAGCGAACTTTCCCTTGGGGCTTTTTACCCAGGCCTCCAGAGCTGAAGCGAAAGGGGAGTTCCAGGCTGAGTTAGAATCTGCCTTTGGGCCATGGAAGGGAAAAGTGGGGACTGGGCCAGAGTCTCAGCCTTCTCATAGGCTTGTCTGTGGGGTGGATGCCCGCAAAGCTGAAGTCTGTCCCTTGAGTCTTAAATTCAGAGAGAGGGGAACCCCAGTCTGAGAAGCTGATACTTTGTAAATTCTGCTAGAGTCTTGGAGCTCTGGCTCGTGCTCTCTCACCTGATAACGTTGGCGTCTTACTGCTTCTCCCTTTGTGAATAGCAACTTAGTAGACAGCCCAAGATCATCTGATATTCCAACACCAGAGATCTACCCCAGCTAGAGGCCAGTATGTAGGCAGTTAAGAACCTTCCTGCTGGGGAACAAGCTGAGAGCTTGACCTAAATCCCCAGGATAAGGGGTCCAGGCTTCTTGCTCCCAGCAAGCTTCTTAAGTGGCAGACAACATCTAATTGAGAGTCAGTAAAGTGGCCTTCCTGCACATTCCTCCCTGGCTAGTGTCATGTTGTTCCCAATCCCCTCTGCACACACGCACACACGCACGCACGCTTGCAATGGACATGGGGGCTACCTGGTTGCTAAGGATGGTTCTGGGAGACCTGGAGGCCTGACCTGTGGTTGGTGTCTTCCTCATGCCCTGTGGCTGAAAGGCAACCCAAGCAGTGGGGATGTCCCCTGGAGGTGTGAAATAGTACCTCAGGAAGTCAGCACCTACAGAAGTCAGTCAGTGAGTCCCCACTGCAGAGAAAGATGAGCAAGCACTGAGGGGCCCTGGGAAACCTGGCTAGATAGGGATACTTCAGAGCTTGTCTGCTGGGAGGAAGTACAGGCTGCTTTGCCTCTGAGGAGCTTTGGAACCCTTGGCAAGTGACTCTTCTCTCTGAGTCTCAAGATCAACATCTGTAGAGACCCCTGCCTGGATCTTTTTCTGGGGATGTCTTTTCCCAGTACCTGTGGCCCCTGTGGGACAGTGTCTTAGTTACTCTTCTACCGCTGTAAAGACACGCTATGACCTAGGCAATTTACAAAAGGAGGTGTTTAATTAGGGCCTTATGGTTTCAGAGGGTTAGTCCATGATCATTGTGGTGGGAAGCCTGGTGGCGGGCAGACCACACTAGAGTGTAGGTGAGCACTCTGATATGCAAGCGTAGCAGAGAGACTGGGCCTCCTGTGGGCTTTTGAAACCTCTAAGTCCACCCCTAGTGACACGCTCCCTCCGGCAAGGCCACACCTCCTAATCCTTCTTAAACAATCCACCAACTAGGGACAGAGCATCCAATTACAAGCCTGTGGGGACCATTTTCATTCAAACCATCACAGAGAGGAAGGTTCCAGAAGATAGTGGGGTGGATGTTGTCAGGAGAAGTTGGCCACTTTGAATGGTCCAAGTTGGGATCCTACAGTCCACTCCTCTGTAGGCTCTGCTTAGAAGTGAATGTTTCTAGAAGAGAGGATGGGAGTGGGGAGGGAGCTTCACACATTCTACAGAGGTCTTTGCCTTACCCATGTCCTGCTTCATGTCCACACAGGGTCTGGCAGAGAAAGTGAAAACAACCTCTACCATCAGCAATAGGATGTCCCCAGATGTGTCCTAAAAAGCTACATGAAGATTCCCCCTGTCTTAGCATTGCAGCTTTGCTTAAAACAACATAAAAGATGAGATCTACCCTAAGAGAAAGACAGTAACAGTTTGTTGGGTCAAAACCAGAAAATAATCCTGGGGGTGCAGAGATGATGCCCAGATGTTTGGAATAAGATAGTCTGTATGAAAAGAGCGGTGGGTGCTGGGGATACATACGTGAGGTCACAAGTTTGACCCCCAGCACCTCATACACGTTACAGTGGCAGGAAGTTTAGAAGTTCAATGTCTCAGTAGGTTTAAGTGGCCACCAGGCAAACCTGCCCGCCTGAGTCACAGCAGGAGTGAATCAAGTGCAAAATGCTGTCCTCTGACCTCTGCACAGGTGCCACAGCACACTCACACTGTAGTGAAAGGGGAGCGGGCCTGTTTTTCATCCGGCCCATCTCCCGCATGGCTAGCTTAGCTTATACCCCAAAAAAGCAACACACAAATTGTATTCATTTAAGCACTGCCTGGCCCATTAT
>LOEQ01001638.1:556422-580070 GCA_001685075.1 Bramus lutescens | reverse complement strand
CTCGAACTCACAGAGATCCACCTTCCTCTGCCTCCCCAGTGCTGGGATTAAAGGCATGCGCCGCCACCGTCCGGCTCCTCCCTGCTTTTGAGACAGTGTCTTGCTAGTTTGCAACGCTGGCCTGAATGTCTCTCTGTGTGTGTTTTTATGTGCACCATCCTTCTCCCTCTGCCGCCACTGTCATATTCTCTTAGGACAGAATCTTACTGGATATCCATTGTTGGCCTACAACACTCTGTAGAAGAGGCTGGCCTTAAACTTGATGGGATCCTCCTGTCTCTGCCTCCAAATTGTTAGAATTACAGAAGTATGCCATAACATCCAGTTTAAAGCAGTAGTTTCTAAGGTCCATTCCAAAATCTATGTGAACTATCAGTCCATGAGGCATCTACTCTTCCAGGTGCTAGGATTCTGTTGAGTTATTTATCCGTTTGTTTCTGGAGGTTTGGGAGGCATGAAGCAGTGTCTCCTGTAGCTCAGGCAGACCTCCAGCTCACAGTGGTCCTCCAGTATCTGTCTCCCAAGAGCTACAACTGTGAGTTACTGCCTGAAGGTTCCTATTGCTGTGAAGACACCATGACCATGACAATTCTAACAAAGGAAGACATGTAATGGGGTGGCTCACAGTTCAGAGGTTTAGTCCATTATCATCATGGAAGGACATGGATGTGTGAAGCAAACATGGTGCTGGAGCTGAGAGTTTGCTCAGCAGGCAAGAAGTGATCTGAACCACTGGGTGTGGCTTGATCATGTATGAGACCTCAAAGCCTGCCTCCACAGTGACACAAGGCCTTATCCTTGAATAAAGCCACACTTCCTATTAATGTCACTCCCCGTGAGCTTAAGGGAGCCAGTTACATTCAAACTACCACAGTTACCATGCCTGGCTTCTATGAGTCGTGTAGAATGTAAATTTACTAAAGTTAGACCTGGGGTCTCAATTTGTACCCTTGTTACAAGTTCCTCTTTGATTCTGAAGCTGCTGTTGGCATGAACAGAAGCACTTTTCTATACTGAACTGACGCTCTTTGCTTTGTTACTTTGTGTGTGTGTGTGTGTGTGTGTGTGTGTGTGTGTGTGTGTATGTCTAATTTGGCCACTGTGGTGGTTTGAATGAAAATGGTCCCTATAGGCTCATAGAGAGTGGTACTTTTAGGAGATGTGGACTTGTTGGAGAGGAAGTGTGTCACGGGGTGGGCCTTGAGGTTTCAGATGCTCAAGCCAGGCCCAGTGTGCCTCTCTTTTCCTGCTGCCTGCAGATTCAGATGTGGAAGGCTCCTTCTCCAGCACCATCACAGTCTGCCTGTGATGCCACCATGTTCCCTGCCATGAATGATAATGGGCTTAAACCTCTGAACCTGTAAACCGGGTCCAGTTAAATGCTTTCCTTTATAAGAGTAGCCATGGTCAGGCAGTGATGGCGCACGCCTTTCATCCTAGCACTTGGGAGGCAGAGGCAGGCAGATCTCTGTGAATTTGAGGTCCAGGCTAGCCTGGTCTACAGAATGAGATCCAGGACAACCAGGGCTACACACAGAGAAATGCAATCTTGAAAAACAAAGCAAACAAACAAAAAGTGTTGCTGTGGTCATGGTGTTTCTTCAAAGCAATTGAAACCCTAAGACAGCTTCTGTTCCCATATGTTCCCTAGACTGTCCTTAATAGAGCCACAGATGACTACCTGTAAAAATGCTAATCCTGGCTCTTGGCAGGTAGAGGCAGAGTGTAGTTATGAGGTGAGCAGGCCTGTTTTTCGTCCCACCCAGCTCCCGCCGGCTAGCTTATACCCCAAAATAACAGCACACAAATTGTATTCATTTAAGCGCTGCCTAGCCCATTATATCTAGCCTCTTCTTGGCTAACTCTCACATCTTAATTGACCCATATCTAGTAATCTGTGTATCTCCACGGGGTCATGGCTTACCTGGAACTAAGATTGGGTGTAGGTAGAACCCGGTCAGCTTCATGGCGCCTGCCTGACTCTGCTTCTTTTCTCCCAGCATTCTGTTCGGTCTACTCCACCTATCTAAATTCTGCCCTATCAAAAACCAAGGCAGTTTCTTTATTAACTAATGAAAGTAACACATAGACAGATGACCCTCCTACATCAGGAGAGAACCAAGGAATTCAAGGCCAGATGTCTTTCCTACATAATGAATTCAAGACCAACTAAGACATCTGAGATGCTGTCTTAAGAACAAGAAAACTAAACAACCAAAAACCCTAAATCCCATGGGGTCAACGAGACGGCTCAGTCGTTAAAAGAACCTCCTGTTCTTCTAGAGGATCCAAATTCCATTGCCAGCACCCACATTATGCAGCTCACAACTACTTGTAACTCAAGCCTTAGGGGATCCAACACCTCTGACGTCTGTGGGTCCCCGCATATAGACACATACACATAATTGAAAGTAATCAAAGAAAAAATTATAAAATACAAAAACTGGAAAAAAGTATTTAGGGTATTTGTTTGTTTGTTTGTTTGGTTTGGTTTTTTGAAGACAGTCTCACTATGTAGCTCTGGCTGTCCTGGAACTCACTATGAGACCACTTGGCTTTGCTTCCCTAGCAGTGGAATATAAGGTGTGCATCACCATGCCCAGATACTTATGTAGGGTTTTTAAGGCAATGTTAGTAGGGAAATGAGAAGTAGATAGGCAATTAGGGGAAACAAAGGACTTTGAGAAATAGTTGTCCCTCACCCTCCACCCACTTGCTTTAAGATAATAGAGTGCAAAACACTGACTGGGAACTAAATTGCCCAGTAATTGCTATGAAGGGACTGTTGTATGAATGGGGTGTTACTACAGGTGTTTCTAAGCCCCTGTGTGGTCTGTGGGGGAGGGAGGGGCACTGCCTCTTGGAGAACACTTAAATGGCGTTAAGAAGAGGTCAGTAGTAAAGGAACAAACACTGCTTCTGTCTGTTTGCTCTCACACAGCAGAGAGCCCTCCTGTGACCACGCTGGGGTGTGGGCACATACACTTCAGTAGACAGCAAGTGCAACAACTACAAACAACCTGTCCTTGTTCAGTTGTGACCCCATCTACCTGGAGATACAACAGATTCTCCAGGTCAAATAAGGATTCAGCCCCATAAGTTGTTTGAGACACCAGTACCAAGTCCAGACTTCTGACCTGTGCTTCTGATTGGTTATATCAGTGAATCCTGTGACCTTTCTGCTTGGATGTAGTAATTTGATAGACGGTTCATAGAATATGAGAAACATTTGTAATGGTTCATATGCGCAAGCAAGGGAGTGGGGAAGAGCAACCCTCTTAGACTGTGTCTTCAGCAACCTTGAAGGTCACCACATCTATAGGATGGGATAGTTTTATGACAGTGACCAGGTGTATAATATGGAAGCCCACCCCCAACACGGTCTCTGTTGCCTAGGGCTGGCCTCATATTCTGAGGTCACAGAGATCCTCCTGCATCAACCTCTGGAATATTGAGATATATGGGTATGAGCTACCATACTTGGCACTGGTATGCACACTTAAAGAAAACATTTTATTTTACTTATATACTGTGTGTTTGCGTGTTTGTATGGTAAGGTGTATAATATCGTGGTGCATACATGTGGAAGGCAGAGGACCTCTTTGGTGAGTTGATTCTCTTCTACTGTTATGACTTCGAGTTGTCAGCTTGCATGGCATATGCCTTTCCCCGATGAGCCATCTCAGTAGCCTAAATTTCAGAACATTGCTACCCCCAGAGACAAGCAAAACTCTTCAGCCATCACTCCAGTGCCCCAGCCACGAATTGGTTTTTGTGTCTGAGTTTTCCTATTCTGGACATTGTATATGGGTTAATTATACAATGCAAGTCTAACTACATCTTCCTGTGTCTGGCTTCTTTCAACTAAAAGGTTGTGTGTGTTGGTGGGAAGTGAACTCCAGGCCTCATACATAGCAACAGACACTGTTCTGCTGAGCAAGAACTCTAGCCCCAACATACGGTGATTTTTTTTAAGGATTTATTTAGTTAGTTATGTATATAACATTCTGCCTGCATATATGCTCGCATGCCAGAAGAGGGCGCCAGATCTCATTACAGATGGTTGTGAGCCACCATGTGGTTGCTGGGAATTGAACTCAGGACCTCTGGAAGAGGAGCCAGTGCTCTCAACCACTGAGCCATCTCTCCAGCCCCCAATACGATGATATTTTTAAGGGTTACTCATTTATAGCATTTTGCTGTGCTTTATTTTTGTGATCAAATCATATTCCACTGTATAGATATATCCCACAGGGTTATCCTCCTGCTGATGGTGGTTGTCTCCATTTTGGGGATATTGTTTTAGTCACTGAGGTAGTACTATGAAGAGACACCATGACCATGGCAATTCTTTTTTGTTTGTTGTCGAGACAGGGTTTCTTTGTGTAACAGTCCTGGCTGTCCTGGAACTTTGTAGAGAAGGCTGGCCTCCTCAAACTTACAGAGATCTGCTTGCCTCTGCCTCCCAAGTGCTGGGATTAAAGTTGTGTACCACCACCACCCGGCAAGACCAAGACAACTCTTTGTTTTTCAAGACAGGATTTTTTTTTCCCAAGACTGGGTTTCTCTGTAGCTTTGGAGCCTGTACTATAACTAGCTCTTGTAGACCAGGTTGGCCTCGAACTCACAGAGATCCGCCTGCCTCTACCTCCCCAGTGTGAATGTTGGGATTAAAGGCATGCACCATCACCATTTTTGACCTAGACAACTCTTAAGAAAGGAAACATTTAATTGGCACAGCTTGCTTACAGTTACAGAGGCTAGTCCATTATTATCATGGCAGGAGACATGGTGGCATACATGGCACTGGAGCAGTAACTGAGAGGTACATCTTGACCTGCAGGCTACAGGAAGAGAGAGAATTTGGCTTGGCATGGGCCTCAAAACACCCCCAGTGATGTACTTCTTCCAACAAGGTCAAACCTCCTAGTCCTTCTCAAAGAGTGCCATTCCCTGATGAGCATATGGAGCTATTCTTATTCAAATCACCACATTCTACTCCCTGGTTTACATAAGCTCATAATGCAGAGTGCATTTAGTCCAACTTCAAAAATCCCCATATTCTTTCAGTCTCAACACTGTTTAAAAGTCCAAAATTGAGGCCAGCATTTGTGGCTCACGCCTTTAATCCCAGCACTTGGGAGACAGAGACAGGCAGGTCTCTTAAGTTCAAGGCCAGCTTGATTTACAGAGTGAGTTCCAGGACAGCCACAGATACATAAAGAAACCCTTTCTCAAAAAACAAAACAAACAAACCCCCAAAAAACAAAATTCAAGTCCCTTCTGAGACTCAGTAGGATTCTCTTAGCTGTAAGCCTCTGTAAAATCAAAATAGAAAAGCAGATCGCATGCTTCCAACTTGCAATAGCACAGAACATACATTACCATTTCAAAAGGAAGGAAAGGGAGCATAGTAAGGAAATACTGGGCCAAAGTAAGACATAAAACCAGCAGGGCAAACTCCAAATTCTGCATCTTTATGTCTGATATCAAAGTGCTCTTCATATCTCAGTTCCTTTCAGCTTTGTTGACTGCTGGTTCTTTGTCAGGTATCTGACGAATCTGGCATCTCCTTCATCTTGAAGTCTTAAGGGAAATCTAGGCTTCCCTTTCATAGCTTCACACAGTGGTCTCTCTAGGCTTCCATGCAGGGATGCCCCTGACACACACGTGGCCTCAGTGGCTTTCCTTAGCCTTGGAGGGAAATTCCATAACCATTTCTTTGTATCCTTAACTCTAAAGGCAGAACCACATGGCCGAAGCTGCCAACTTCTGCTGCTTGATGGGGCTGGAACTTGGCCCCCTTGTTCAATTATATCTATAACATTTTTATGTTGTATGTGGTTTCCTTTACTCCCTAAACTTTTCCTTAATTCCTTTTCACAACTGGAAGCCTGAGTCTGGTCTTACCCTGAGGTCACCACTCTCTTTATTTCATTTTGCTCCAGGCTTTTCTTTCAACCTTTTATCCCCTGGAGCACTAGAGATAAAAGCTCCATTACATTTCCTAGTGCCCCTTTCTCCTCAAACTGTACATTTTGTGTTTCTTCTTGCCCCACTTGCTCCTTTTTATTGTAGATCAGGGAGGTGTTTAGAAGGACAAGAAGCAGCCACATTCTTTGCCATAATATTACAAGAATAATCTCTAGTCCGCTTACTACTGTTCTTCCCCTCTTTAATTTCTTGAGCTGGGCCTCCACAATGCAAATTGCTTTCAGCACTGTCTTCCATGCTCCTACTAGGGTGGCCCATTAAGCCCCATTTACAGTGTCCAACTGCTTTTCTAGTCTGAATCCCAAAGTCTTTCAGATTCCTCCAGCAAGCAGCATGGCCAGACCTGTCACAATAGCCCAATCTCTGGTACCAACTTCTGGCTTAGTCACTGTTCTATTGCTATGAAGAGACACCTTGACCAAAGTAACTTTTAAAAAATAATTTATTTATGAGGGCCCTGTCTGCATGTACACCTGCATGCCTAAAGAGGGCATCAGAACTCATTATAAATGGTTTTGAACCACCATGTAGTTGCTGGGAATTGAACTAATTGAACTCAGGAGCTCTGGAAGAGTAGCCAGTTCTCTTAACTGCTGAATCATATCACCAGCCAAGGTAACTTTTTTTTTTTTTTAAGATCAGGTTTCTCTGTAGCTTTGGAGCCTGTGTCTTGGAACTAGCTCTTGTATCTTGAAGACCAGGCTGGCTCCGAACTCAGAGATCCATCCACCTGCCTCTGCCTCCCAAGTGCTGGAATTAAAGGCATGCGCCACAACCACCCGGCTCCCAAGGTAACTCTTAAAAGAGGGAACATTTAATTGGGGGCTTGCTTACAATTTTAGAGGCTTAGTTCATTATCATCAAGGTGGGGAAGATGGCAGCCCCACATACACTGTAAGCAGTGCTGCTCTGAACATTTGTGTAAAGTTGCTGTGCAGCCTAAAGGAATTGTAGGATCATACAGTAACTGTTTCAAATGTTGGGAGCAGAAATGGCAGCTGCATGAATTAATATTCCCACCAGCATGCTGACTTGTTACTTCTTTTTTTGTTTTAACCACCTGGCTTGACTGAGAGGTTCTCTTACTGTTTTAGTTCTCCAATGGCTAGTCTGTTGAACAAATGAATGTCTGGTTTTAGATGGATTTATTTATATGTCTGTGTGAGTCTGTGCATATGTGTGCAGGTGCAAGAGCCTTTGCCTGTGTGGGGCCGGAAGAGGGCCTGAGATCCCTTGGAGCTGGAGTCAGGTGGTTGTGGGATACTTGGCTTGTACTCTGAGTGTTGGACACTAGTCTTCATGATGACACATCAAGTTCTCTTACCTCCTGAGCCGTCTCTGCAGCTCCAAGTTAATGTCTTTGCACATAATTATTAAGTGTGTATGTCTTATTTCCTTTTCTTTCTTTCTCCCCACCCCTGACAGTATTTATCTGTGTAACATCCCTGACTGTCCCAGAACTTGCTTTGTATTTCAAGCTTGCCTCAATCACACAGATATTCACCTGTCTCTGTCTCCCTGGAATTAAAGCAATGGTTCTCAATCTTCCTAAAGCTACAACCCTTTAATACAGTTCCTCGTGTGGTGACCCCAACCATAAAATTATTTTTGTTACTACTTCATAACTGTAATTTTGCTACTGTATCATAATATAAATAGCTGTGTTATCTGATGGTCTTAGGCGACTCCTGTGAAAGGGTCATGCAACTTCCGAAGGGGTTGAGACCCACAGGTTGAGAATTGTTAGATTAAAGGCATGTGCCACCATGCCCAGCTTATGTATGTTTTCTTAGTATGACTTTTAAGATCTTCAGCTGGCTGTGCTGTGGTGGTGCCCACCTTTAATCCCAGTGTAACATGAAGGCCAGGCTTGTTGGGGTTTCTGTCCTTCCTGGTTCCCGCGGCCCGTAGGTCCCAAAGAAAATCACACAGAGAGTCTACATTAATGATAAACTGATTGGCCCATTGGCTCAGGCTTCTTATTAGCTCTTGTAGCTTATATTAACCCATTATTCTTGTTAGCTACATGGCTCAGTAACTTTCTTAGCTGGGTAGATCACATCCTGCTTCTTCAGTGATCTGGGCAGGAATGGGGGGAATGGGCTTCCTCTTTCCCAGAATTCTGTTCTCATCCCCCCACCTCTACTTCCTTCTTGTTGACCTGCCTATACTTCCTGCCTGGCCAAACAGCATTCATTTAAAAGATGATTGACAGAATACAGACAATTCTCCAGCAACATCCCAGTACTAGGAAGGCAGAGACAGGTGGGTCTCTGTGAGTTCAAGGACAGCCAAGGCTACACAGAGAAACCCTGTCTGGAAAACAAACAAGAAAAGATCTGTTTATTTTTTTATTTGTATTGTCTCTACTGTTGAATATAACAACATTTAAGGAGAAATTAAGACTTCTTTAATATTTTTATTTATATGTGTATGGGTATTTTGCTTGCATGTATGCCATATATCTGTTGCCTTTGGAGGTCAACAGCGTTGGATCCTCTGAGACTATAAGTTAGAGGTGGTTGTGAGCCATCATGTAGGTGCTGGGAATTGAACCCTGTTCCTCAGGAAAAGCAGACAGTGCTCTTAACCATTGAGTCATTCCTTAGCCCTTGAGTATAATATTTAATACTGTTAGTTTTGTGTGTGAGTGTGTGTTTTGTTTTGTTTTGATATAGGTTCTCACTGTTATAACCCTTGACTGGCTTGGAATTCCCTAAGTAAATCAGACTGGCCTTGAACTTCCAAAGATCCACCTCCCTCTACTTCCCAAGTGCTGGGATTAAAAGTTTGTACTTGGGAGGCAGAAGCAGGCAGATCTCTGCGAGTTCAACGCTAGCCTGGTCTACAAAGCAAGTTTTAGGACAGCCAGTGCTGTTACACAGACAAACGAATGAATGAATGAATGAATGAACGAATGAATGAATGAATGCACTAGTTGGTTCATACTTTTAATTCTAGCACTTGAGAGGCAGAGGCAGGCAGATCTCTGTGAATTTGAGGCCAGCTTGGTCTACAGAGTGAGTTCCAGGACAGCCAGGGCTACACAGAGAAACTCTGTCTCAAAAACCACAAAAGACAAAACAAACAAACAAAAATTATATACCACTATTCCTAGTTTAGTCGTGGTTGCCTTGGAATTTGCCATTTGGACCAGGCTGGCCTCATACTCACAGACTTAACCTGCTTTTGCCTCCCAAGAGCTGGGATTAAAGGCTTGCACTACCATGCTCAGCATATAGTAAATGTTCTTCACTCCTGAGCCAGTGCTCCCCACCCCTTTTTTGTTTTTTGTTTTTTGTTTTGTTTTGTTTTGTTTTTGATATACAATCTCATTGTAGCTCAGGCTATCTTGGAATTTACAATCCTCCTGCAATAGTCTTCTGAGTGCTATACTTATTGTTCCCTTCCTGGGTATTGAAATCAGGATCTTTTGTATGTGCCACACTCTTAGCCCCTATTGTATTTTTTAATGTATTGTTACATTTGTTTGCAAGACTGATTTTTTTTTTTCCTGTCTCATCTGAAGGTCCTGTCCAAAATACATCACAAGTGTCATCGAGCCAAGGATATGATTCCCAGCTTCCAGGATCCTACCTTCATCCAATGCCAGCAAAGACTTTGAATCCATTTTCTGCACATTCAAACTATGGTGGTTCTCAGGGATCTGGGCAGACTCTTAATAGACCACTTGTGGCTTCCAGTCCAGTACCACCTTCACTTCATGGTGGTCCTATTCCCCGAGTGCCACTACCTGCTTCTCAGAACCCAGCTGCTACACCAATTCCTTCTGGTAGCTTTCTTCCTGGAGCCAACCCACCACCACCTCTGAATTGGCAATATAACTATCCATCTACAGGACCACAGACTAACCATTTTCCTCATGTAGCTCAACCAACTATATCTGGGAATACAAATTTAACAGCAGACCATCAGTATGTTTCTCCTGGAGACCCTGCACTTCAAACCAGCTTCGTCAAGCCAGGTATTCACTGAGGAGTATTTGAAATGTAGAAATATAAAATTTGCACTGAATACTTGAAACCTTAAGCCTTATAGAAAGATGGTTTTTAAAAATTAATCTTTAAATAAATTTCCCTCACATCTTTAAGTTGACTTAATAGATTGCTTACATTCCTGAACTCTTACTGCTCTTGCTTTGTAGGTGTTTTGTTTCTCTTTTCTTTTTAAGGAGATAAGGTCTTATCATGCTATCTATGCTGAGTTGCAACTCTGTAGTCAGCCTCCCAAACACCTGGTTCTCCAAGCTATCAGTCTCTCCTAAGATTTCTAGGGACTTATTTTTGTGCAGTCCTTCCATAGGCCTGAAAGATGACAGCTATGGTGGCACAGGCCTTTTTGAACCATGGCACTTGAGATACACACACACACACAAAGGGTTTGGTGGTGTCCTAGAAAATAATGTATATTTTCTAGCTGTGAGGGGAAATGAATTTCAGATATTGCTCTGGCATGAAGACAATCATGGTGAGAGTGAACTGAAGGGTCTGGGCTCCACCACTTGTTCAGATTTGCTTTTCTCTTTTTCTTTCAGCCTTTTTTTGGGGGGAGGGAGACAGGATGTTCTTTAGTTTGGGCCAGCCTTGTTCTTGAGTTTACTCTGCAGCTAAAGATGACCTTAAACTGGTCTCCTGCTTATGGACATCCCAAGTACGGGGATTGCTGGNTGCGGGGCGTGCACTAACAAGCCCAGGGACGTGGGAATATTGTCAGACTGCAGATGTGTGCTTGACAAATGCCAGGACTTTGAATCAGTCTTGAATACTGTCTACTCTACCTTCTAAGATCACTTTCAGCAGCTAACAAACTACATGCTTGATGGAAAATACTGTATATAGTTAAGGGAATATGAATAAAAGAAGATAGCTATTGATAATAGCCATTTCATTTGAAAGTTTTTACTGTTTCATTTCCTCAGAGTATGTGCTAAGAATAAACCTGAAGATGTCAAGTTGATGAGATGGCTCAGTGGGTAAAAGTTCTTATGCAAGCTTTATCTGAGTTCGATTGGTAGACTATGCAATGGTGGAAAGAGAGAACTAACTCCAGAAAGTTGTCCTCTGACCTCCACACAATTGTGGCATGTGTGCCTTGTGCCCCTCTGATTATTCATATACATGCACACGATAATAATAAAATATGCTGGTCATGGTAGCACATGGCTGTAATCCCAGCACATGGAAAGCAAGACAGGTAGACCAAGGCTTACCTGGGCTACACAGTGATTAAGAGTACATATGGAGGCTGGACATTGTGGTGCACACATTTAATCCCAGCACTTAGGCAGAGGTAGGTAGATCTCTGTGAGTTTGAGGCCAACCTGGCCTACAAAGTAAGTTCCAGGACAGCCAGGACTGGGACAGCAGGACTGTTACACAGAGAAACCCTGTCTCAAAAAAAACAAAAAAGAAAGAGTGCATATTGCTCTTAGAGGACTTGGGATGAGTTACCAGCACCCAAGCGGGACTTCTCCAGAAGCTCTGACATCCTCTTCTGGACTCCACACACATCACACTAGTGTGCACAAGCCCACAGATAGACACACACATACATTTAAAAAAAAAAAAACTTCCATAACTACACAAAAAATAAAAAGGCCACATGAGCCAGGGCCCCCCAATGTGACACCAGTTTTCTACCAGACTAGTTACATACATTGTGTTATTTAATCAGCGTTTCAGAGCAGAGTTGGATATGATGATGCACATCGATAGGTTCTCTTTTGGGGAGCTAAGGTAGGAAAATCATGAATTTTAGGTTAGACTGGCCTCTATAGGAGGTTTTGTCTAAAAAAAAATTTGTTTTCATAGCAATCTCTTTGACAGCTAAGAAATGTGAAGCTTGAATAATTTGTTCAGTGAACAATAAAATAGTTTGGGAAAACATATTATGTATCAGCTATTTTAGAATCTGGAAAGATGACTCAGCCATTCAGAGTGCTTGCTGTGTAATGACGAGGACAGGCATTTAGCTCTCAGTGCTCACGTGCTAAATCATGCAACCTGGGAATACCTATAACTACAGATCTGCAGTGAGAGGATGGCTCAGTGGCTGAAGAAGCAACACCCGCCAACACTGGTAACATAGGTTTCTTCTATCCCCAATGCACTGCTCACGGCAGAGAAGGACAGAACTGACTCCCACAAGTTGTCCTTACTGCCACATGTGTGACATGCAC
The DNA here is from genome assembly GCA_001685075.1 of Bramus lutescens. Taxonomy (NCBI): domain Eukaryota; kingdom Metazoa; phylum Chordata; class Mammalia; order Rodentia; family Cricetidae; genus Bramus; species Bramus lutescens. Next base: position 567,877 of record LOEQ01001638.1, on the reverse strand, counting down.
AGGAAGTAACTGCCATTAAAAACTAAAAACGGACTGGTGAGATGGCTCAGCAGTTAAGAGCACTGGCTGCTCTTCCAGAGCACCTGGGTTCAATTCCCAGCACCCACATGGCAGCTCACAACTGTGTAACTCCAAGCTCTGACTCCCTCATATGGACATACATGCAGGCAAAACACCAATGCACATAAAATAAAAATAAATAAGTAATAATTTTAAAATACATACCCAACCCTCCTTCGACACAGAACATTAAAAAAAAGAGAAAAAAAACCCTCTAAGTTATACCTGTTTCTAGTCCTCACGTTCTATTTTCTGTTATTTTTTTCTGCCTTTTTCACCCTCACATTAATTAGCTTTTAGGGATCTGAAAAGGCCGAGTTCAGAACTCTGATTCTTCATGTTATAAATGGGTGCTGATCACTTAACACTGCTTAGCATGTTCTAGGCCAATGATCAATCCCCAGCAATGAATAAACAGGAATCCCTCTGCTTGTAAAAAGTCTCTTTTATGGCCTGGCATGGTAGCACTTGGGAGGCAAGGACAGGCCTGGATTCAAGGCCACCTTGGTATTCATTGTCTACAGAATGACAATGAATTCCAAGATGGCCAGGGCTACATAAAGAAACTCTGTCTTGAAATACTTTTATGAAATATAGAATGTTCTGGATTCAAGAAAGAACTTAAAGATATGAAAAACACCTGTAAACTAACTTGTGTTTTGTTAAACATTAAGCCATGGCAACTTTGTGGTTAGACATCTTTAGTGTCGTAGATTCTTATTAATGCTGAGTTGGGAGTGCACCTTGCCCTTTGTTCTTTTGAATTGTATATATTGTCATAGATGAGTGGGTGCCTTCTTTTTTTAAAAAATATTTATTTATTATGTATACAATATTCTGTCTGTGTGCATGTCTGCAGGCCAGAAGAGGGCACCAGACCTCTTTACAGATGGTTGTGCACTGAGCCATCTCTCCAGCCTGAGTGGGTGCCTTCTTGATAAAGGAGTTGCCTGGCAGCAATCTTTATCTTTACTTTTCTAGTGAACACTGATTGATTCTTGCTAAGGTCAATAAGGTTTATTAATAACAAAGGTTTTTCCATTTAGTCCTGGAGAATTTAACAGTATCAGATGGCTTTCTCAAATTTTTCGTATTTGGCTACCTTTGTTCCTTTGGTTTATAAAATGTTTACTATAATTAAAATTTATTAGCAATGTCACTAACAAGTATAAAAACAATAGGGCTATTTTGAGACAGGGTTTCTCTGTGTAACAGCTCTGGCTGTCCTGGAACTTCATAAACCAGGCTGGCCTCGAACTGGCCTCGCAGAGATCAGCCTTCTTCTGATTCCTGAGGGCTGGGATTTGTTTGTTAAGTCTTGGAACCAGGTATAGGGATACATGCCTATAACCCTAGCACATGAAGAGCTGGAGAGATGACTTGGTGGTTAAGAGCACTGGCTGCCCTTGCAGAGGACCCAGGTTACCCACATGTGAAACCCTGTCTTACCACTATGATTCCAGTTCCAGAAGATTTGATACCCCTTTCTTTCTGGACTCTGTGGTACTGCATGCATGTATGTTCATAGACATACAGATAAAACACCCATACACATAAAATAAAAATAAATCTTAAAAAATACAGCACTCAGGAGGCTGAGGTAGGAGCATCATTAGTTCAAGACTATATAGTGAGGCTTGATCTCAAAAACTGGAGAAGGGCTGAGAGTAGGGCTCAGTCAGTAGAATGTTTACTCAGCTGAAGCTCTGGGTCCCCAGTTCTCCAGAACCGCATAAACTAAGGATGGCAGCATGTACTCATGAGGTAGAGGCAGGAGGATCAGAGTTCAAGGTCATCTTTAGCCATATAATGATTTATAGGCTCACCTGTGGAATATGAGGCACTGTCTCAAATAGGTAAGTAGGTAGGTAGGTAGATAAGTAGACAGACAGACAGACAGACCAAAGAACTGGAGAGGTGACTCTGGCTAAGAGTGTGTAATACTCTTACAAAGGACTTGAGTCCAAGCCCTAGCACCCACATAGCACTGAAAACTACTTATAACTCTAGCTTCCAGGTATCTAATATCCTCTTTTGGCCTCCACCAGCACTGCTTGCATATGGGGAACCTACATACACGAAAGCACACGCACATTCTCGTAAATTAAATAATCTTTTAAATTTTAGATTTTTGTGCAAAAAGTGTTTTGCCTGCATCTCTGTTTGTTTTGTTTTGAGACACAGTACCTCTGTGTTAACAGCCTTGACTGTCCTGGAACTCATCTGTAGTCCAGGCTGGCCTCAGACTCACAGAGATCCACCTGCCTCTGCCTCCCGAATACTAGGATTAAAGGCATGTGCCACTACACTCTGCTGCCTGCATCTATGTAAGTGCGTTACATGCTTGCCTCATGCCATGCCAGAGGGCATCGGCTTCCCTGACACAGGAGTTATAGATAGTTGTAAACCCAATGTGGGTTCTGGGAATCAAACCCGGGTCATCTGCAAGAATTCTTTATTTGGTTAGTGTGTATGTATGGACAACTTATAGTAACGGTCCCTGGATGTCCTGGAACTTTCTTTGTAGAACCAGGCTGGCCTCGAACTCACAGAGATCCACCTGCTTTGCTTCTCAAATGCTGGGATTAAAGGTGTGTGTGACCATTGCCTGGCATAATCTCTTCTATTTTTGGTTTTGGCTTTTTTGGGTTTTTTTTTTTTTTGAGATAGAGTTTCTCTGTGTATGCCTTGCTGTCATGGAACTCACTCTGTAAAACCAGGCTGGCCTCAAACTCAAAGGGATCAGCCTGTCTCTGTCTCCCTGCTGAGATTAAAGGCATGTGCCACTATCCCTGGCAATAATCTAATTTTTAAGCAGACAGAATGTAGATTTATTAGAGGAAGATGAGATAGAACTCCCCATAATGACATTAAAGAGCCACCAAAGGAGGAATTCCTATAATTTATTTATGACAAGTTATACCATATAAAAACAAGCAAAATGAAACAAAAATTGGAGAATTAGTATAATACTCTATTTTTATCAAGTAGACAAAATGAATAAAATGTGCCAGACATGGTCACACACCCTGGTAATCCCAGTATATGAGAAGCTAAGGCATGAAGATTACATTGTGTTTGAGGTCACCTGTACTATCTAGTGAGAACCTGTCTTAAAAAAAAAATTGAACTGGACATGGAGGCAGGCGGATCTCTGTGAGTTCGAGGCCAGCCTGGTCTACAGACTGAGTTCCAGTACAGCCAAGGCTACGCAGAGAAACCCTGTCTCGAACCTCCCTCAAAAATTTTTAAATAAATTTTATTCATTTTAATTTATTTCTGGGATACTTCATATGGCTTCTTAAAGTTTTTATGATCAGTTTGTTAAAAAAAAATCAGAATATTCTATTTACCCTAGAAGTGATTTGGTACTAGTGTGTATGTACTTTCTGTGGGGACGAGTCCGCCTTGGACTGGCTTCCAGCTTGCTGATCCTATTGTCTCAGCTTCTTGAGTGCTGAGGTCATGGGTTGCTGGTTTATTTATATTACATTAAGAACTGACAGATAGCTAGGTGGCGGTGGCGCACATCTTTAATTCCAGCACTTGGAAGGCAGAGGCAGGTAGATGTCTTTGAGTTCAAGGCCAGCCTGATTTACAGAGTGAGTACCAGGACAGCCGGGACTGTTTCACAGAGAAACCCTGTCTCGAAAAAAACAAAACTGGCAGCTAAGAAGCATGGTAAGAAAGTGTTAGAAAATGTAGATTGCATGTAGAGTTGCAAACTCAGGAAGTTAGTGTATTTCTATTAATTTATTGGTGGCTATTTTTATTAAAAATTTGGATCTAGAAGTCTGCTTGATTTTAGTACAGATTGTTTGAGACCTTTGTCTTAAGTACGTGCGTGACGTGAAAACCCATGTTTCCATAGGTTCTGCACTTCCCTTACAGAATCCACCTCTGCCCACCACTTTTCAGCCAGGAGCTCCTCCTGGGCCCCCTCCCACTGGAGGTCCACCCTCCCAGAAAGCACCTCCTCGGGCTGCACTCCCACCTTCATTGAATTCAACTGTCAACCAAGAGGGTAAGTCAATCAAAGGAATTTCAGCTCATTAATGACAGAAAGGAGAGTGCGGACTACCTCCGGGTCTTTGCAGCCTGTTTCTAGACTGCATTAGAATTAGAATATTGTAAGATCCCTTTCCAATCTCCAGGGAAAAGAAGATTCCAGGACTGATGCTGCTTTTCCATAAAGCTGCATCTAGGCTATTGGAAACATTTATGGATTTGGTGGCACACACTTGTAATCCCAGCATTTAGGAGTCTAATTTGGAGGCTTATGTGTGCTAAGCAATCATTCAACCACTAAGATATATATATTCCTGGCCTTTCTTCTGCCAGTATTTATATTTTTATTTTCACATTTGAGCTTTTTAAAAATTACTACTTAAGGTACATATGTAGAGGGTGGAGTATGATGGTCTGATGTACAATATGTGATGATCTGTCTAGTCAGAATAATTATATGACATCTGCCATCTCCAGTAACTGTCATTCCTTACTTGGTGAGCACTTAACAATCATCTCTTCTAAGCCAGACTTGGTAGTCATGCCCGTCAGCATTTGGTAGCTGAAACAGGAGGATTTTGAATTTGAAGCCAACTTGGGGGCTGTATAGCAAGACCTTGTTTCAGAATAAACAAAAGCCCTCTAGATATTTTGAAAAATAGTGAATTGTTTTTAATTTAGTCACCTTTGTGATCTATAGAACTCTGAAAATTGACTGGGCAGTGGTGGCACACACCTTTAGTCCCAGAACTTAGGAAGTAGAGGTAGGCAGATCTCTGTGAGTTTGAGGCCAGCCTGGTCTACAGAATGAGTTCCAGGACAGCCAGGGCTGCACAGAGAAACCCTGTCTTGAAGCAGACAAACAAACAACAACAAAAGAACTCTAGAGGGGCTGGAGAGATGGCTCAGTGGTTAAGATCACTGGCAACTCTTCCAAGAGAATCTGGGTTCAGTTCCTAGCACCCACATGGCAGTTCACAACTGTCTCTAACTCCAGTTCCAGGGGATCTGATACCTTCATACCAATGCACATAAAATAAAGTTAAATAAATTTAAAAAAGAAAAGAACTCTAGAAATTGTCCTGAGACTAATTTTGCACCCTTAACCAACTTCTCTTTTACCTTCTTCCCCATCATCTGGTTATAATTCTCCTCATTCCCTGAGATCAGCTCTTAGTCTCTCTATATGAGTGAGAATGTATAGTAGTTGTCTTTCTGTGCCTGACTAATTCATTTAACATAGTATTCTCCCTTTTTAGGACTAATATTTCGTTGTGTAGATATACCTCAGTTTCTTTATGAACAATTAAGTTCATTCCATATCTTGGCTATTGTGTGGCGTGTTCAATAAATGGGAATGCAGGCATCTCTTTGATGCACTAATTTCAGTATTCCTAATTTTACTCTTTGAAGCACTTGGATACTTTTCTGTAATGACTGTACTGTTTTACATTCCCAATAGCACTCTGGAAGAGTCTGCTTTCCCACATTCTTGTCAGCATTCGCTTGTTTGGGAGTTTTGTTTGATTGTCTGTCTGTCTCTCTCCTCTCTTTTTGTCTTTTCAAGACAGGGTTTCTCTGTGTAGTAGCTCTGGCTGTTCTGGAAATAGCTTTGTAAACAGGCTGGCCTTGAACTCACAATGATCTGCCTGCATCTGCCTCCTGAGTGCTGGGTTTAACGGCATGTGCCATCATACCAGCCTTTTTTTTCATTTTAAATTATATTTTTGTTAACATTTATATGTGTTTGTGTGTATGTGTATATGCACACCTGCAAGAGTCAGAGTATAATTTATTGAAGTTGGTTCACACTTTCCAGCACATGATTCTAATCCTTCACACCTTCCTGGTGATTAACTTGGTTCATTCACAGGCTTGATGGTGGGCACCTTTAAAGATTTATTGTTATAGCTAGGCAGTGGTGGTGCACACCTTTAATCCTAGCACAACCCTCCGTCTCCGTCCGTGATCTCTGTGAGTTCAAGGCCAGACTGGTCTACACAGTGAGTTCCAGTACAGCCAAGGATACACAAAGAAACCCTGTTTAAAAAAACAAACAAGAAAGATTTGTTATTACTTCTCATTATTGTATCTGTGTGTAGGTATGTGCACATGTGTGCAGTTCCCTCAGACACAAGAGCCAGAATCCCATGGAGTAGGAGTTACAGGTGTTTGTGAGCTTGGTGTGGGTTTCTGGGAACCTACCTCAGGTTGTCTAAAAGAGCAGGAAGTGCTCTTAACCACTGAGCCATCTTTCTAACCAGATATTTATTGTTTGTGGTGGTTTTGTTTTTGAGATAGGTGTTTGCAGTGTAGCCTTGACATGGAACTCAATGTGAACCAGTCTAGCCTCAAACTCAGAGATCCGCCTGCTTCTGCCTTCCCAGTGCTAAGATTGAAGGTATGCACCACTGTGCCTGGCAATGTTTGACATATTTGATAGGTTTCTAAATTTTTAGGAATTAGTTCATTTCTTGAAGAAACTATAGCAGTCATTCTTATTTAAATCTTGTTGATGAATTTCCTTTTTAGGTATTACATCAAATGCCAACAGTGGATCTTTGGTGGCTCATAGTACTTACGATGAAATTGAAGGAGGTGGCTTCTTGGGTGAGATGCTTATGAACATTTTTCTTTCTTCATTGATTATAGAAGTAATATGTGTTCTTGTAGGGAACTAAGAGGGGAAAAGTTTGTTAAGTACACATACCCACTGTTGATATTTTTACATATGTTATATACATGTACCCACCATTGATATTTTTATATATGTACCCACTGTTGATATTTTTATATATGTCATGTACATGCACCCACTGTTGATGTTTTTACGAATGTTATATACATGTACCCACCATTGATATTTTTACATATATTATGTACAGGTACTCACCGTTGTTTTGTTTTGTTTTTAACTTCCAAGCATCCAAGTTTCTTCATCCTTTTAAAATTGGAGCTTTGGGCTTTCTGTGCTACATTTTAATCAATTATACATGTTTAAATTCATGTACCTAACCTGCTAAATTACATTTAGGTTGTAGTCATTATAGTTTTTTTAAGTCTGAATATGAAATTTATTATATGATATGGATGTAAGTTAACTATGTTAAACTTTTTCTGTGTGTTTATGGCTGTAGTCTATATTAACTAGATTTTGACCTTTCTATTACTTGTTATTGATGATTGTTTCTTTTTAAGTTGATAAATGAAGCTATAGTTCAAAAGAATTGATGTTATAATTTTTATAGTTTAATGGATCATTTCGGTGTTTTAAGTATTCTGGAATATAAAATAGAACTTAAAAGTTACCTTGTTTCTAGCAACACCACAGCTTATTAATCAGAACCCCAAAACAAGCCGAAGTGTGGGATATGCATACCCCTCCCTACCACCTGGCTACCAGAACGCAGCGCCACCTAGTGCAGCTGGAATGCCACCCTCCTCCTTGAATTACCCAAGTGGCCCCCAGGCCTTTACTCAGGTAAACTTTTAAAAAAAATTTTTTTTTCCTTTTAAAAGGTACATTAAACATTTTATAGCCATTTAGAATAAAAGTGAATATTACATAAAGCTTTTCTTTTAAAATTGTGCCTGCACACCAGAAGAGGGCACCAGATCTCATTATAAGCAAGCCATAATGTGGGTGCTGAGGATTGAATTTATGACCTCTGGAAGAGCAGCCAGTGCTGCCAACCTCTAGCCCCCTTTCATAAGGCTTTTTTATGTGCTTACTTCTTGAGAACCTCAACGCAATCAGGAGTTTAGATGATGTTCTTCTAACCAAGCCCTATACACTACAAAGGTTACTCACTTTGAAATGTCTGTAGACTCCCTTAGGTGCTAATCATTTAACTGCAAGCATGAGTGGATTGAGTCTACATCCAGAGGGTCTAAGAGTTGTCAATCTTCTTCAAGAAAGAAACATGCTTCCCTCGACACCTTTGCAGCCTCCAGTTCCAAATTTGCATGAAGACATCCAGAAACTCAACTGTAGCCCAGAGTAAGGCTTCAAATAGTGTTTCTTAAGCTTTCTGGTGTTCTTTTCGGGTGTTTTGAGTAAGCTATGCCCGTAGACTATATCCCAAGACAGGACTGTCATTGCTTACCTGAAATTTGCATGCTCTGAATAAAGAAATGGAATTGGCAGTCTCTTACAGAGCGCAGCCATGCTGCTTCCTAAGTTTGCTCATTTTCTGAATTACCCTGGAAAGCGTGACTCCTACTCTTCTGTCACCCCTGTTCTTAGCTTGTTTTCCCTAGCCCTTTGGGCTTCCTTACTGTTTCTCTGAAGTCTCTCCCAGCTATGTGAGTCCTTGTCCACCATGAGTTTGACCTCTAAGCCAGCTTAAACAGCAGCTTATAAGAGTTGTTTGTAGCTTGCCTAGCCTCTTTTTCCTGTTAAACTCTTGTAAAATTGTACTGGAACTTTAAAAAAAAAAAAGGTGGAGGCTCAGGGAATGGATTTATCTCCCTTGAATTGATTGTTCCTTTTATTAGCTCTAATAAAATTATTATATTCACGATCATTACTGTAGCTACATTCCAAAGTACAAGGATTATTTGTTTATTTTGTTTTTGTTGTTATTTTTTATTTTATTTTTTTTGAGACAGGGTTTCTCAGTATAACTTTGAGCCGGTCCTGGAACTCACTCTGTAGACCAGGCTGACCTTGAACTCATAGAAATCCAACCTGCCTCTGCCTCCCAGGTGCTGGGATTAAAGGTGTACACCACCACCGCCTAGTTTGTTCATTTGTTTTGAGACGTGGTCTCACTACATAGCCCTGACTGTCCTGAAACTCACTGTGTAGACGAGGCTGGTCTCGAACTCACAGAGATCTGTCTGCCTCTGCCTCCCAAGGGCTGGGATTAAAGGCATGCGCCACCACCACCTGGCTTATTTTAGTTTCTTGAGAAATGTTCTCACTGTGGCCCAGACTGACTCAAGCATGTAACCCTGTGCCTCAGCTTCCTGGATGCTGGATTCACAATTGGTTATGGGTGACACACATGGCAATTTAAATATTATAGTGATGTAAAATTTAAGGTCTATGATTCATTTGTAATCAGATTTTTGTCTTAAAGTAATGATAGCAGCAATTGACATGTGCATCTTCTTCCCTAACAGGTTATTTCGATGCACACTGACGGGCATCCCTCAGACTCAGGCCTTACTGAATAAAGCCAAGCTTCCTTTGGGGCTGCTGCTCCACCCTTTCAAAGACCTAGTGGTATGCTTCTTTAGAGAATGTAAATGTCTTGTGGAAATTATCTAAGGGGTGAAGTATTTCTGCAACAGTGTAAGAATGAATTTAAAGTCTGTAATGTGACAGGGTTATTTTCTTTTCTAATTTCTAAGTCAACCAACAATTTTATCACTTTTTTGTTTTGTTTTGTTTTGTTTTTTCAAGACAAGGTTTCTCTGTAGCTTTGGAGTCTGTCCTGGAACTAGCTCTTGTAGACCAGGCTGACCTCGAACTCACAGAGATCCACCCACCTGCCTTTGCCTCCAGAATGCTGGGATTAAAGGCGTACACCACCACCCGGCTTAATTTTATTACAATTTAAGAACAAAGTAAGAGAAGTATTATTGAAAAACCCAAGGGGTGCTATATAGTTTGGCATAACAACAACAAAAAATGGACCCAGGCTTGGTGGTGCACACTTGTAATTCCAACATTCAAGGGACTAAGGAGGATTTTGAGTTTAATGCAAGGCTGGGCTATATATTGAAACACTATCTTAAAATAATTTATTTATTGTGTGCATTGATGTTTTGTCTGTGTGAAGGTGTCAGATCTTGGACTTACAGACAACTGTTAGCTGCCATGTGGGTGCTGGGAATTGAACCTAGTCGTCTGGAAGAGTAGTCAGTGCTCTTAGTGGCTGAGCCATTTCTCCAGCCCCCAAGACACTTCTTTAAAAACAACAACAAGGGGAAAAGCTGAAGTATTCTATTTAACTAAGTTGTAAATGACCATTAAAATAGTTTACCCTGGTGTCCTCACTCTGCTGCTCTTGGAGGAAGCCAATTACTCTTAAGAAGTTGCTGCCCACACACAAATAGAATAGAAGTTGTTCCAAAATCTAAGAAACTTTAGATCACGTTTGTCCTAGTTCTCCGGGACCAAATGTGTTCACATGCCGTGGCTGGTAGGCTTTCACTGTTGGGTTCTTGACTGATCTTGGTGTCCTGGGGATATAATGAAGGGCCTCAGTGAATGCTAGACAGGTGCTGCCACCTGAGCTAGACCCTGCAACCCTTTTATTGATTTTTGTTTCTTTATTTTAAAAAAACTGTTTTTGCTAAGTAATAGCCCCAGATGGCCTTGTGTTTGTTCTGTAGCTCAGACTGGCCTTGAACTGATAAGAATTCTCCTGTCTCAGTCTTTGGAATGCCAGAATTATAGGTATTGGCCACAGGATTCAGCTTCCACTACTAAGTTGAAATTTGTTTTGTTTTGTTTTATATGAAGACTTAGAAATTTTATTTTTTATTTTGTGTGTGTATGATGTAGACATGTGAGTTTGAATGCTTGCAGGTGGCGGTAAGAAAGCTTTCTGAGAGTTAGTTCTCACCTTCCAGCCTTATTGAGATAGTCTGTCTTGTTTCTGCTGTGCTGTGAACTCGGGGCTAGCCTGCCTAAGGATTTCTGGGTAATTCTCCTGTCTCCACCTCACCCCAGCATAGAATTATTGAGGTTACAGATACTTGTTACATCATCCAGTTTTTCACATGGGCGCTGGGGATCAAACTTGGTTGTCAGGCTTGCACTGCAAAGTGTTTTTACTCACTGAACAAGCTCCATGACCCATAACTCTTAAATGTAGATGATAAGCTTTAAATGCCATTTGATATTGTAATAGTTATAGGAGAATTAAGAAGGCTTCTTAATAGAAAATCAGTGTAACAGTTTCATTCCTCATTGTTTTAGAATGTACTTTCTCTGAGAGTAGACAGAGGAGTACTTGAGTTCAGGAGTTTGAAGCTAGTCTGGGCAACATGGTGAGACCTGTCTAACCAAAAGGGACTGTTGTTCCTATTTCCTTTGTCATCTGTCCCCAAAAACACATTGTACAGTGTACTGCCTTGGTCTGCAGTGTGAATGTTTAATGAGAAGATGTGTACTTTTCTAATTGGTACATTTTATTGTGGATGCCACCTCCATATGGTGTTTTGGGATTACGCTCTTGCTCAGTAGCCCAGGCTGGCCTCAGACTTGCTGGCATCCCCTTCCTATAGCTGTAGACTTTCTTTTCTCTGTCCCTCCTGGTCGCACTGGACTGGTTTCTCTCCCAGTTGCTGGTCCCCACAGCTGTTTATAAAATAATCATTCAGGGCTGGAGAGATGGCTCAGAGGTTAAGAGCATTGCCTGTTCTTCCAAAG
>LOEQ01001638.1:526995-537501 GCA_001685075.1 Bramus lutescens | reverse complement strand
AAAAAAAAAATTAAAAAAGGTTCCATTAGGGGCTAGAGCCATGGCTCAGTGGGCAATGTTTGCTGCAGAGAATCTGGATCCCCACTATCCACATATCTATAGCCCCAGTGCTATAGGGCAGAGACAGGCAGATCTTGGGACCTTGTTGATCAGCCAGTCTAAAGTGTGAGATCCTGGACTAAATACTTGGCACCAAAAATAACCCCAGCAGTCTGACATTGTGGTGTGGGTGGTCACTAAAGGGAAGCTACTGTGGTGTTAGAATGAGAGGCCGTCTTCATAGAGAAGGGGAAGAGTGACCAAGAAGACATCTGATGTCGATCTCTGGCCTACATGTGTGTATGCATAGTACACATGGATATACCAATACACACATATATGCACGCACACACAAAAATCTTTTTAGAGCTGAGCATAGTGACTCAGGCCTTTAATCCCACCACTTGGGGGGAGGCATAGGCAAGCAGATCTCTATGAGTTTGAGGCCAGCCTGGTTGATGTAGTAAATTCCAGAACAGCCAGAGCTTCATAGTGAGACCCTGTCTCAAAAAACAAAACAAACAAATACATATAAAATTGGGGGCTGGAGAGATGATTTACCATTTCCCAGAGCATTGATTAAACTGAGCAGTGATGGCACACACCTTTAATCCCAGCACTCAGGAGGTAGAGGCAGGCGGATGTCTGTGAGTTTGTTTGAGGCCATCCCGCTCTACAGAGTGAATTCTAGGACAGTCAGACTACACAGTAAAACCCTGTCTCAACAAAAACAAACAAAAAAAAGCATTGACTGTCTTCCAGAAGACCCAGGTTCAGTTTACAGCACCCACATAACAGCTTATAACCATCTGTAACTCCCATTTCCAAGGGATCCCATGGCCTCTTCTGGCACCAAGCATGACTATGGTACACTGGCATACATGCAGGCAAAACACTCATAAAATAAAAATAAATAAATCTTTTAAAAGGCAAGGAATTTATTAGGCATAGTTGTGTGACTCTGTAATCTTAGCAGTCAGGAGGCCACTGTAGGATTATTAGTTGGAGGTCTGCCTGGGCTGCATCTTGATCCTATTCTGTAGGGAGAGAGAAAGCTAGCATATTATCAGCGTTCAGGGACAACGTCTGCTGCCTACTTAATAATATCTCGGACACGAGGAGTTTCATAGTTACAGTATCATTTTCTAATACTATGTGGAGTCCATGCTTTTTGTGTGACTGCCTTGGTTCTAAGTTAGAGAAGAAATGATTTTAGGGGCTGGCAAGGTAGAGCAGGTGAAGGTGCCTGATGGCTTAAATTCTATCCTTGATGCCCATGGCAAGAGAGCCAGCTTGCAGATATTATCCTCTGACCACTATATACAGATAAATAAATAAGCAAAGTGATTGATAAATTTTTTTTAGTGGGAAAAAGAAATGGCTTTAACATAACCTTTTATAAAAAATAGCTATTGTGTTTTTTCCCTGAAGGTGAAAGAAGAATCCGTGTCCATACTTTGTGTTTGCCAGTCGTTTCCACCCTAAATGAAGTCTTTCTTGGAGCTGATGTTCAAGCGATTTCAGGATTACTGGCCAATATGGGTAAGGATTGTTTTCGGTTTAAGTGTTTTACCTCATACCATTAAATACATACATAGTCTCTGTTTTACCTAAAGTTTACCTTAGAGGTTCTGTCTGTGTCTGTTTAAATGAAAAGGTCCACTGCAGCTGATCATGCCTGTTTTATTTGTGTAAACAGGTTTACTGAGGCATAATTACATATTGTAGGAATTTCAGCCATTTTAATTGTATAATTCATCATTTTTAATGTATTTACAGAGTTGTACAGCCATCATCACAGTCTGATTTTAGAGTATTTTTGTCAGCTCAAAAGAATCTCATGCCCAATTACTGCCCACTTCTTGCTCCTTTCTTCACTGGCCTTAAGCCATCATTAAATGACTATAGATATTTGTCTGCTTTGAACTTAAATAACTATATCTTTATATATATCTTATATTTTCTTCTGAAACTTTTATTTTTTAAAGATTTTTAAATTATTTTTATTTTTACTTTATGTGTATGGATGTTTTGACTACATTTATGTCTGTACATGCACTTGTATGCCTGTTATCTGAGGCCAGAAGAGGACATTGGAGCCCTAGATGTATAGTTAAGGGTGGTTATGAGCTGCCATGTAAGTGCCGGGAACTGAGCCCAGGTCCTTTGCAAAAGCAGTAAGTGCTCCTAGCAGTGGAGCCACCTCTCCAGCTCATAAGAAATGTTTATGAGCATTTGTTGGAACTGTTGCCCATAATGCTTTATTGCCTCTTCCTTGGATAACAGGTGGCAGTGAGCTGTGAAGCACCCTTAACAGCTGAGCCTTGCACCCATGTATATTTCATGCAGCCCCAGATGTACAGATGTAGGAGAGAGGTATACATATACAGATCACGTTTTTATTGATGATGAATTATAAACTTTACAACAATTTTTGGCATATGCATAGTTTCTCCATTTAGCACATACAGAAGCAAATTGTATATTAATGAGATGGATATGCTTGTTTATTTTTTCATGAATTAAATCTTGGATATCTAGGATGCAGAGTGTTTTCAGCATTTCTTGGAGTTGATGTATATTTTGGTTTTATCAATACTGAGAGAATTACCTCATATAAATACATAGTACAAAATAGCCAAAATATGGTTAGGGACATTATTCTGTCCTGTTCTCGAGATGAACTCATTTAACAACTTTTTGTGAAACTCAGCTCAGCAACTCAAACAACAGTTTTTAAAAATGAAACATTCCAATGTAATACAATTCAAAGCTACTTACATATTGAGGCAGGACAGAAAATATTGGACGTGCATTCTTTGTAATTAAACCATTGTGTCTTATGAGAACAGAAAACCAAGTATTTACAATCCTGCCGTCCATTACACACAGCATATGATTCTGAGCCAAGAGGTCTCAGGTCTCAGTGATTCAGCTGTGTGTTTGGAGTAGAGGCTACTGCAGCATATTCATACAGCACAACATAGCTGAGCATTCCCAGAAAAAACTTGGGTTTGTTACATGTGTGGTTTGTATTAACTTTTGCTTGTTCCAACTTCAAAAACCTTTTGCTATTACCAGATTTTTTTTTTAATCCCCCACATTCAGTTACATGGCCTCATCTGGGGTGTCACACCACAATTTTAAAGACCTTGGCTATAAAGAGTTGGAACCAAATTTGATATTAAAAAAATAAGTATGTTACTTTCAAACATATGCTTTCTTTTTTATTTATTTATTATGTGTGCAACATTCTGCCTCCATGTATGCCCACCCGCCAGAAGAGGCCGCCAGATCTCATTACAGATGTTTGTGAGCCACCATGTGGTTGCTGGGAATTGAACTCAGGACCCCCTGGAAGAGCAGCCAGTGCTCGTAACCACTGAGCCATCTCTCCAGCCCCTCAAACATATGCTTTCATAACCTTGCTTAAATCTGCTGTGGGAAAAAAAAATCATCGGTCCCTGGGTGTGGTGGTGCTCCGTTTAATCTCAGCACCCGGGAGGGAAAGGCAGACAGATCACTGTGAGTTCAAGGCCCACCTGTTCAAGTTCTAGGAAAACCAGGGCTGTTACACAGAGAAATCCTGTCTTAGGGAAAAAGAATTCATTGGGCCAGCAAAATGGCTTGACAGGTAAAGGTATTTGCCAACCAGCCTGACTAGGGACCTGAGTTCCATCCCTGAACTCATATGATGGAATCCTGCAAACCACCCTCTGGCTTGTGTGTGTGTGTGTGTGTGTGTGTGTGTGCGTGCGCGCGCGCGCTTGTGTGTGCTTGTGTGTGCGTGTGTTCTATTCTGTCCTTTCTAGTAGAATCACCAAACATCTGTCTTGTTTCTTGTTTGTTCCTGCTGTCACCTCCTTAGCTGTTGATAGGTCAGTGACTGCCAGCCTGAGTGATGCCCGGGATGCTTTGGTGAACGCCGTCATCGACTCTCTTTCGGCTTACCGCTCTTCAGTCCTGAGCAGCCAGCAGCCAGGCCTCATGGTTCCTTTCTCTTTGAGGCTTTTCCCACTTTTTGTGTTGGCTCTCCTTAAACAGGTAAGAAAGCAAACTAACATAGTAACAATGTGAAAAAGCTTTTTATTCCATGCAACCCTAATGTTTGTATGAGTGGCATTAAACCAGTTAAATTTTCTAAGGATGGAAACCCGATCTTTTTTAGAACACTGAAGGGATTTAGAGCCAAAGAAATTTGTGGATAATGTAAGTGCCTCACACACAAGAGATAGCTCACTCATGAAGGATTCAGTAATGTGACCATAAATTCAAATGATAACTAGCCTTCCAAAAAAAGAAGTGGAAATTGTGTTGTTGGTATAGGAAGCCGCACAGGTGCTGCATGTTCTCACTCATACCAGAGCTTATAAATGAGCACATGGACTCAAAGAGCAGAGTGGTGGTTGTTAAAGACCAAGGAGTGGGAAGGATGGAGAAATACTGGTCAGGGGAGGCAGTGTTTGTTATCAGTTAGACAAGGAGAATCTTATATGTGTGCAACATGAGTGGGAATTGTGTGCATGCCATAGCATCGTGTAGTAGTTCTAGCTTCTTTAACTCATTCAAGTCACAGAAGGTACGTAAGTACTTAAATTTTAACATCTAACTATCCAGGTTCTTCTCTTGAAAGCTTTTCTCATAGCCTGCCTTACTTGATTTCCACCCCGTGTGCAGCACTGTCATCCCTTTCCGTCACACAGCACTGTGACACCTTTCTGTCCCTGTCCTTCTTATATTTTTTATGTCAATTATCACTGATCACATAGAGTGCTTATTATTTTTCCTTTTTTTGTTGTTGAGCCAGGATGTCATTATGTAGCCCTCAATGTCCTAGAACTTGCTTTGTAGACCAGGCTAGCCTTGAACTCTCAGAGATCCACCTGCCTCTGAATCCCAAGTACACTGTTGCACCCAACTTTATTTCTCCTTTTATAGGAAATAAACTATGAACACGATAATCTGTCTTTTTTATTCACTATTTAGTCCCAGCACCCAGTATGTAATAGACAATAAATGAAATAAATTATTTCACCTGTAACTGTACATGCAGTGATTATTTTATACTTTGTTTATATTTATTTGTTTTATTTTATATACCTGGGTGTTTTGTTTGCTTGGGTACCTGGTACCTGTGGAGGTCAGAAGACATCAGATCTTCTGGGACCAATTATGGATGGTTTTTAGGCACCATATGTGTGCTGGGAACTGAATTTGAGTCTTTTGCAAGACCAAGCAATACTCTTAACCACTGAGCTATCTCTCAAGCCCCTATTTATTTTATATTTACAGGTGAGATCATTAACTAAAATTATTCTCATACTGTGCCAGAAAATCTCTATTGCAATTACCTAGGCCACTAGTTTTCACCATGTGCTGGCTAATGACCCATCTCATGAGTGCAGTTGTCCTGGGCATAAAAGCTGCTCTGACCAGGTGGTGGTGGCGGCGCACGCCTTTAATCCCAGTGCTTGGGAAGTACGGGCAGGCAGATCTCTGAATTCAAGGCTCGCCTGGTTTACAAAACGAGTTCCAGGACAGGCTCCAAAGCTACAGATCTGGGTTCTTTGTGACAGTGAGCATAGACAAATAGCAGGCACGCACATTTCAATGAGTGACATGTGACAGTCTGAGTTAGGTGCAGTGAGGTCAAAGCTGTCACTGTTTTACCTGTGTGCCAGCAAATGCCTTTATTCACCTGAGCCTGCCCCGAGCTTTCTGCTCACATTTGGTTCATTGCTCCCTGCCTCTTTTACTCCTTCCCACCAATTGGAAGACTGAAACCCTCTCCTTAGACCTTCCCTGGTCTCACAGAGTTGGCCGCTGTGCTGCTGTCCCACTAGTGTCACCGCATGGTTTGTAGGGTCTGGTACATTGTGAACAGAGCCGCTGTTAATTATCATGCAGCAGGCATAGCAACTGGGTGAGTTTTTCTGTATGTCACGTGTGCCTTTATCTTGTCTCCAGTGTCCCTCGCTGCTCAGCTCCTTCACCATCACTGTGCAGGCAGTGCTGGGCCTGGCTTAGTGATGGAAGCAGACACCCAGGAGATCAGGTAGCTTCGCTGTTGTCAGGTGTCTGATTACTTGAGGCGTCCATGTAAGGGTGCAGTGTAATTTAATAGACTTCTTAAAAGATATTTTCAAGGGATAGCATGATAAATTTGCTAATTCTTCTGAAAATCTTTTAGCAACTGACATTTGCAAAATCCTGTCTTTTTTTTAATATTGGGGAGCATGGTTTTTGTTTTATTACAGAAGTCTTTCCAGACTGGGACAAATGCACGTCTGGATGAACGAATTTTTGCCATGTGTCAAGTGAAAAACCAGCCGTTGGTTCACCTTATGCTCACAACACACCCCAGTTTGTACAGAGTTGACAACCTCTCAGATGAGGTAAGGTCAACTCCTGTTCTGTGGCTTCTTCTGAACATTGTTAAGCTTAATTACATTCACTATGGAAATGAGAATTGGTTACTTGTTTGTTTTTTCTAGGTAAATGTATAGAAACTTTGATTTTTAGGGAAGTTTCCGAAAATGGTGACTTTAATTTGACTAAGACAAATTCTCTAATTTTAGATTTAAAGATAAGTTACAGATAAATTATAGACGGTGTCTCAGTTTCTATTGCTGTGCCAAAACACAATGATCAAAGGCAACTTGGTAAGGAAAAGGTTTATTTCAGCATATAGTTGGTACTTCATCATGCAGAGAAGTTAGGACAGGAACTCAAGGTAGGAACTGATGGGAAGGCCAGGAAGGGGTGCTGTTTACTGGCTTGCTCTTGATGGTTTGCTCAGCCTGCTTTCTTACATACCCAAGACCACCGCCCACAATTGGGCTACTCTCATATCACTCACTAATTGAGAAAAATGTCCCCCAAGTCAATCTGGTGGGGGCATTTTCTCAGTTAAGGTTCCTTTCTCTCAAAGGACTAGGCTGTGCAAGTTGACATAAGATAGCCAGCATAGAAAATTCTTACATACCCTTGCCAATTTCCCCTAATATTTCATTTTCTAGTTAGCTGGGTTATAGCTAATTGGCTTATGCCTCTAGTTCCAATAACTTTGGGAGGCTACAGCAAGAGGATCACTTGAGATACATGAGTTTGAAACAGACCCTGTCTCAGAAAACAAAACCCGAAAAACTTCAAAGTAAATACAAAACTATATTACTTTTGTTGTCAAATTCAAGGAAACGAAATTGCAGGGAGTAGTAGTACATACCTTTAATCCCAACACTAAGAGGTAGAAGCAGGCAGATCTCTGAGTTCAAAGCCAGTCTGGTCTATATGGAAAGATCCTGCCTCTGTCTTCCTGAGTGCTGGGATTAAAGATGTATGCCACCACTGCCTGACTGAATTTATTTTTTTAAATAATAAAAATGCAAACTGGGTGGGACATATCTGTAGTCCTAGCATTTCAAATGGATCAGGAGTTGAAGGCCAGCCCCGGCTATAAAGGGTGTTCCAGGCCTGCCTGGTTCTCTCAGAACTAAAAAATTGGAGCCAAGGATGTACTCAGTTGGTAGAATGCCTGCCCGGCAGGCATAAAGCCTGGGTTCAATCTTCAGCCCTACATAACCCCAGTGTGATGACCCATGCCTACATTCAGAATGTGGAGCACTTGGAATGTGGAGGCAGGAGAACCAGAAAAGAAGTTCAAGGTTATCTTTATCTACATAGGGAGGTGGCAGCCAGCTTACACTAAAGATCTGGTCAGAAACAAAAAAGGAGGCCTGGAGAGATGGTTCAGCAAATTAAGAGCACTGGCTGCTCTTCCAGAGGACCCAAGTTCAATTCCTAGCTCCCACATGGCAGCTGCTGTCTATAACTCCAATTGTAGAGTTTTGACACCATCATACATACATGCAGGCAAAACATCAATGAACATAAAATAAAGGTAAACTATAAAAACAACAGAAGATGGGAATGGGCTGGAGAGGTGATTTGTGGGTGAAGTGCATGCTGCAGAGCATGAGGACCTGAGTGAGTTCCCAGCACTGGTCGGGAGCAGAGTGTGACAGCACAGGCCTGTAACCCCAGCACTGGTGGGGAGCAGGGTGTGACAGCATGGGCCTGTAACCACAACACTGGTGGGGAACAGAGTGTGACAGCACGGGCCTGTAACCCCAGCATTGGTGGGGAGCAGAGTCTGACAGCACGGGCCTGTAACCCCAGCACGGGAGCAGGGAGCAGAGGCAGGACAGTCTCTGGAACTTGTTGGCCAGCTAACTGAGTCAACAAGCTCTGGGTTCATTGAGAGAATAAGATGGAGAGTAACAGAAAAGACACTTGCCATTAAATTCTGGCCACACACACAAAGAAATATGATCAGAATTTTATTTCAATTATTAGAGTCACAGTGACTCTTTTTTAATATATACATTACTCCATCTTACTATGGATAATTGATTTACCTAATTAAGGTCTAAGTTCTTAAAAGTCAAATTCATTTAATTATATTTGTCATTTAACTGTATCTCCGGAGAGCTGGGCATGGTACCATATGCCAGTAATTTCAAAATTGAAGATGAGGAGGTGACAATCAGAAATTCAAAATCATCTGCAGCTGTTTTGAGGCCAGCCTGGGCTATTTCAGACCCTTTCTCAAAAAAAGCACTCAGGCTGGGGATTTGGCTCAAAGGATAAAATGATTATTGTGGAAACATGAGGACCAGAGTTCAGAACCCACATAGAAAGCAGGGCAGGCATAAAAGTCAACAGTCGGGCATGACAGCCACCTGTAATTCCATCACCGTGAAGACAGTGATCCCTGGAATGAGCTGGTAGCTAGACTATCTGGAATTGGTGAGCTCTAGGTTAAGCAAAAGACTGCCTTGATAAAGTAAAAGGTACCCAACACCAACTGTGAGCTTGTGCACTGGTACAGACATACATGCCCATGCACCTAGGCACTTGAACACAAGCCATATACATGTACATATGCAAGTATATGTATATTGTGTCTGTGTTACCTGCATCTGAAAACCTTTCTCTGCTTCCTTCTTCAGGGAGCTCTCAACATCAGTGACAGGACCATACCTCAGCCCCCCATTCTTCAGCTCTCGGTGGAGAAGTTGAGCAGAGATGGAGCTTTCCTCATGGATGCAGGCTCGGTGAGTGGATTTACTCAGCCTGATGAACTCAGTGTGCTGCTGAATCTCCTTAGCACTTGGCTTCAGCTGCCTCTTTAGTCTGTATATTGGCATTGGTCGTCCCCCGTCCCCCTGCAGCCTCCTGTCTCACAGTGTGCAGAGGTTCTCTGTACATCCCACTAAGCATGCTCACCCTTTGACCTTTAAGACCTCTCAGAACAGTGTGTTCCTGTTGCAGGTACTGATGCTTTGGGTTGGAAGAAATTGTGCACAGAATTTTCTCAGCCAAGTTCTCGGAGTTCAAAACTATGCATCAATTCCACAGAAGATGGTAAGCTTTTTATGTTATTAATCATAGGAGATTTAAAGGGCATTTTAAATATGACAAAAACATGAAACCCGTTTTCAAATCAGAAATTAATACTCCAGATTTCTCCCAAAGAGTAAATATCCTCACAGATAATCTCTCTTCCATCTGTGAGTGCTCATTTTATGGTTTCATTTGGGTGTAACTCTAGGCAGGATCTTGCAGTGTTGCTCAGGTTTATCTATGATCCAAGGACTCAAAGGGATCCTTATGCCTCAGCCTCTCTAGGAGATAGGACTACAGCCATATACCACTATGCCAGGCTCATCTTGTCTTTTTTGTTTGATTGGGTTTGGGGTGATTTATTTGTTTGTTTCTTTTTAGACAAGGTCTCATTATGCAGCCCTGGCTGGCCTAGAACTCACTATTTAAGACCAGGTTGGCCTCAAACACAGAGAACCACTTGCCTCTGCCTCTTGAGCCACAACACCTGGCTCATCTTGTCTTCTAATGGTATTTGGTTAGCCTCAGGGTTGTTTTTATTTTATATGTATGAATGTTTTGTGTGTATGCAAATATGTAAATCACATGCATGCCTGGTGCCTGTGGAGGTTAGAACAGGGTGGTGGATACCCTGGGACTGGATTTGTGGATAGTTGTTAGTACCATGTGGGTGATAGGAATTGAACCCAGGTACTCTGCAAAAGCTGAGCCATCTCCAGCCTCTTCCCTCAGTTTTTTTGACAGGACTTGTTGTGTAAGCCAAACTAACCTGGCATAATAAGTTGAACCTATTTCTCCTTCTGAGAATGGAATAGCATGGGTGCCTGAGTGCATGCTCATTGGTTTTGTTTTCGAGATAGTTCTTGTGGCTGGGTGTGGTGGCACACACCTTTAATCCCAGCATTCAGGAAGCAAAGGCAGGTGGATCTCTGAATTCCAGGCCAACCTGGTCTACATAGGGTGATGTAGGAGGGTCATCTGGCTATGTGTTACTTTCATTGGTTAATAAAGAAGCTGCCTTGGCCTTTTGATAGGCCAGCCCTTAGGTGGGTGGTGTAGACA
>LOEQ01001638.1:485632-496620 GCA_001685075.1 Bramus lutescens | reverse complement strand
TTTCTTTCTTTCTTTCTTTCTTTCTTTCTTTCTTTTCTTTCTTTTTTTCTTTCTCTCTCTCTCTCTCTCTTTCCTTTCTTTCTTCTTTTTTGAGATCATTTCTTACCATGTAGCCATGTTGGCAGAGAAGGCTGGACCCTCCTATTTCTGTCTCCTGAGTGATGGGCTATAGGCTTGTACCACCACGGCCAGCTCACAGTCTAAGGGGACAGCTGCTAAAAGACCACTGTGAGGGCTGAGGACCGGAGTTTGGTTACCTAGCACTCAGGTAAGAAAGCCAATTGTGGGGCTGGAGGGATGGCTGAGCAGTTTAGAGCACGTACTGCTCTTACAAAGGACCAGCGTTTGTTTCCTAGCACCCACACTGGGCACCTCACAGCCACTGACTCCAGCCCCAGGAAATCCAGTTTCCTCTCTGGACTCCTTCAGCACCAGTATACATGAATGTGTGCATCCTTGCATAGACACAGGCGTGTATACATAATTAAAAAAAAGTTTTTAAAAAGTCAGGTATGACCTACCTGGCTCTCTGCTCATGTTAGAGGATCTCTTACCCTGTCTTGTGCCTTAAGGCAGGAAAATCCTCTCCCACAGAATAGCAGGGTTGGGTATTGTGTATTATGGGTTTTTTTGTTTTATTTTGTTCCAAAATTAAAAGTATGCAAAGATAAAGAAAATGCAGTTTTATGTAAAAAAAAAAAAGCCAGGTATGTGGGCATAAAACAGTAACGCTACTGCAACAGGGCCGGGGACAGACAGACAGACAGACACAAATGCCAGGCATGGTAGGTAGCTCACGCCTAGAACTTCAGCACTTGGGAGGTTCATACAGAACTATCAACATGAATTCGAGGTAGCCTGGGCTATATACTAATCTCTAGGCCGGTCTGACCTAAGAGGGAGACCCCATCTCACAAATCCAAAATAGCTGGGTATGACACCTTTAATCTCAGCACATGGGAGAAAGAGGCAGGTGAACCTCTTAGTTTGAGGCTTGCCTTGCTACATAGCAAGTTTTAGACCATCCCGGGTTAAATAGTCAAACTCTGTCAAGTAACATGCTAGGCAGTGGTAGCTCACACCTTCAATCCCAGCATTCAGGAGGCAGAGACAGGCAGTTCCTTGAGTTTAAGGCCAGCCTGGTCTACAAAGCAAGTTCCAGGACAGCCAGAGCTACATAGAGAGAAACTCTCTCTAGAAAAACCATAACCAAAACCAAACCAAATCAAACCAACCAACCAAACAAACAAACAAAAAGCTGACTCTCCATGAGGCCTGCTGACCTCCACATGTGCATCAGTGGTGCTCACGAGTACACACACACACACACACACATTTTTAAAAAATAAATTACAAAACAAAGCAATAGTAGTGGAAAACAACTTTATTTGGGGTGAGGGAGATGGCTCAGCAGTTAAGAGCACTGGCTGCTCTTCCAGAGGACCCAGGTTCAATTCCCAGCACCCACATGGCAGCTCACAACTGTCTGTAACTCCAGTTCCAGGGGATCTGACATTCTCATATGGGCATACATGCAGGAAAAAATGCCAATGCACATGAAATATAAATAGATAAATTTAAAAAAGAATGCCAGTATTTGTCTGTGGTCCCTGAGGTCCCAGCCCAGCTTTCTAGAATCCTCCCAGTGAGGCTGGGGTGAGCACTGCCAAGCCAGATTCCCAGACCTGAGTCATTGAAAGCTGACTTCTTGCTGGGTTCTGTAACTGGGAGACACTACAGGGAGAGCTGAAGGAGGGAGAAGTGAATCCTTCCAGTCCCTGCTTTCCAACCCTTGGCTTTTGTCAACATTCCGGAGCAGCTGTGGTAGTTTCCCCTAGGAGGAAAAGCCCAAGCTGGTTGGGCCCTCCTTCCTACCGCCCATCTGTAGCCGGGGTCCTCCCCCAAATCCTCCATCCTGTTAGCCCTACTTCCTGAACCCTTTCATCCTCCCAAGCTTAGGAGTGGTGGCCACCCACTATAATTATTAATATACGGGGAACCTCAGCTTCCTTTTGGCTCTGTCAGCTTCACATCTGAGTAAACAACCCACCTTTAATATCTTACCACAAGGGCCTGAGGAAAACGAGTGTGCTTAGTGTTTTCCTGGGGACCCTAAAAATGGTACAGGGATCTTCAAAGGAGACACTGTGTCATGAACCGAACTCCTGCTGCCAGTTCCTTGTTAGCAGCAACCAGGCACACAGCTTAGCTCTGCAAAAGCCAACCCCACCCTGCTAGAACCAGGCTTTGGCTAATGATATGTGAGGTTAAGTGATGTCTGCCGCCAGAAGCTTCTAGAACTGTCAAAGGATTTTGCCACTGTTCTTTCTCTCTCTCCACCAGGAGCCTGGTGTGTCACCGGCTGCCCCACAAAAGAAAAAAAACAAACCTTTGTTGTTCAAGCCAAAGAGATTGTGGAGATGCTTAATGAGGCACATAAAATCTTCTTGGGTTTGATGGCTCAGCAGTGAAGAGGGCTTATCATTCTTGAAGAGGACCAAGGTTCAGTTCCCAGTGCCCTCCTCTGGCCGCCATGGGTCACCTGAACACACACACACACACACACACACACACACACCTGATTCACAGTATTGGACTGTGTCTAACGCTTCACAGCAAACAGCTGAATACAGCTTTAGTGTACTGAGATGATTATTATGAGTCTGGAATTTTGTACTCAGAACATCGGCCTTAAGATGTTATAAACATTTTCAGACACCTAAAACGGCAAGAAGATACCACTAGGACGTCCTCGCATGTTCAAGAAAGTTTTGAAGACAGAGAAAAGGAAAACTATCTAAGGCTGATCACAGATGTGGGATGGAATGAAGAAACAGCAACAGGTCTGTGGGTCAGCTGTGCTGAAGGCAGACTTCCAGAAGAAAACTTGAATTTGTGGAGTAGAGTGGGGAATGGATGGTCCATGCCTGTCATAATTCCAAATGCCCCAAGGCTGAAGCAACGATCTAGAGTTCTAGATCAGCCTCAGGAACTTAGTGAAACTGCCTCAAAAACAAACCAACAAAATATTAGCACGGAAACCAGAAGTCAGGGTACATGAAGATGCCTGTACAGTTCCGCTAAAGCATAAAGACACTAACTTCAGACATTATGTGAGACTCTGTGTCAAAAATAAATAACATGCCAGACAGTGGTGGTGCACATCTTTAATCCCAGCACTCAGGAACCTCAGTGAGTTTGAGGCCAACCTGGTCTACAGTGCGAGTTCCAGGACAGTCAGAAACCCTGTCTTGAAAAACCAAAAGAAAAAAGAAGAAAGGAAGGAAAAGAAAGAGAGAAAGAAGTTGTGAATACATGGGGCTGAGGATGTAGCTCAGCTGATAGAGTGCCGAGTATTAGGTTTCATCCCCAACACCATAACGTGGTGTTAAACACTTGCAATCCCAGCATTTAAGAGACAAGGCAAACTGGCTGTAGTGGTGCACACCTTTAGTCCCAGCACTCAGGAGGCAGAAGCAGAAACAAGGGGATGTCTGTGAGTTTGAGGCTGGCTTGGTCTACAAAAGTGAATTACAGGACAAGCAGGACTATTACACAGAGAAACCCTGTCTCAAAACAAACAAACAAACAAAACAAGAAAGAGGAAATGGGATGAAGACAAGGCCTGCCAGAGCCGTGTGTGCCATGCTCCTGTTAAGAGTCCTTTCAAGTCCCCCAAACCCCCATGCCCAGCTTTCCTTTCCTCTCTTCTCCCTCCCTTTTTGCTTTTGAGATAGGGTCTCACATCTAACACCAGCTTGCCAGGAACTTGCTATGTAAAGCAGGCCCATTCCATGCAGAGAATGGTCTGCCATTCTGTACTCTTTGGTTTGAACCAGTTTGTTAAGCTTGTAGCAAGCAAAGCTAGCAGAACAAAAACAAGTAGCGATCGAAGCAGAAGAGACAGCAGACATCAAGCCAGGAGTTTCTGGGACAGAGACGGCTGTAGCAGCCTCCCTCAGCAAGCAAGCAGAGGTGACAGCATTAAACTGGGCCCTGAAAACATCCAGCAGAAATGACTAGGGAAGCCTGGATGAAATGATTTTGCTGGAAGTGGCTTTTCCCTTCATCTCTCCTTAATTTTGATTTGATTTTGTGTGTGTGTATGGATGTTTCACCTGTATGTGCCTGTGCACCACTTGTGTGCCTGTGCCCAAGGAGGCCAGAAGAGGGCGTCAGACTTCCGAGAACTAGAGTTACAGAGGGTTGTGAGCTGCCGTGGTGCTGGAAATTGGAACTTGGCTCTGTAACAGCAGCCTGTTTAGTTAACACTGGGCCTCTCCAGCCCCAGGCCACCATGTTTGTCTGAATTTTACACACACACACACACACACACACACACGCGCACCCTATCACCATGCTTTTAATAGAAGTAGCTGTTTGTTTTCCTTGTCCTGTTACAGGGTAAAAGGGCCAGCCTGTCCCCAGAACAGGGAGCTCTGGAGGAGACCGAAACAAAATGCTCGAGTTGGAGATGAGTGAGAAGTCTCCTGCTCCCAGAGTCTGCACTCAGTCGGCACAGACAGCACGTGCCAATACCAATATAGTGTCTGACAGCTGGTCTCTGAGCTTCGGAGTGATTCGCGGGTTTCCGCTTGCACTGAGCTGGGATCATAGCATGTGGTGGCATGTCCAGGGCTGTGTGTTTTTATATTTAAACTAATTCTTAAAAAATTCAAGGCCAGGGGCTGGAGAGATGGCTCAGAGGTTAAGAGCATTGCTTGCTCTTCCAAAGGTCCTGAGTTCAATTCCCAGCAATCATATGGAGGCTCACAACCATCTGAAATGAGGTCTGGTGCCCTCTTCTGGCCTGCAGGCACACACGCAGATGGAATATTGTATACATAATAAATAAATATTTAAAAAAATTCAAGGCCAGCAACAGGTAAAGGCCGATAGTCCTCAGGACCTGCTTTCAGGAGAGGACTACTCCCCCAAGTGTCCTTTGATCTCCATCTGCATGTCTCTCTCTCTCACACACACACATACACACAAATAATGACACGACAGCTTTTTTAGCTTGTGTAGTCCTGGCTCCAGAGACCCACTAAGACTAAGAGAATACATTTACTAGGGACAAAGTGGAATCAAAATGACCATTAGAAATGATCATAATAGCCAGAAGGTGGGCGCACACCTTTAGTCCCAGCACTCGGGAGGCAGAAGCAGGTGGTTCTCTGTGACTTCGAGGCCAGCCTGGTCTACAGAGTAAATTCCATGACAGGCTCCAAAACTACAAAAATAAACCGTTTTGAAAAAAAATTTTTTATTTTGATTGTGAGCCTAGCTGCAGCCCTTATTATCTTGAAATAATATGCTTGTGTATGTGAGTGGGGCTATACGTATGTGAGTTCAGGTGTCCCTGGAGGCCTTGGAACTGGAGTCAAGAGTGGTTGTTAACCACTTGATGCAAGGGCTGGGAATGGAACTTGAGTCCTCTGCAAGAAAGGCTAATAAAAAAAAAAAGAATGATTTGTTTCCAGCTGGGTGGTGGTGACGCATTCCTTTAATCCCAGCATGCAGGAGGCAGAGGCAGGTGGATTTCTGTGAGTTCGAGGCCAGCCTGGTCTAAAAGAGCTAGTTCTAGGACAGGCTCCAAAGCTACCAAGAAACCCTGTCTCAAAAAAACCAAAAAGAAAAGAAAAGAAAGGTTTGTTTCCAAAGGAGTAAGGTGGAATGACAGAGCAGAGCAGCACACATGATGTCTTGGTCCCTATATGTGTACACAAAGGCCACACACCAAGCACCATATACACGCTTTCACATGCACACAAATGCACCCACCACCAAGCAGCTTCCATCCTAAGAGTCTTCTGTCTGCCAGGTATACAGCAACTGGTGTAACTTGGTGGGACAAGGTGTCATGCTCCTTCAGGAAAGGGCCTGACAGTGTCCAGCTGTTAGCATTTGCAGGGCCCACCTTGGCTTTCAGCCTCAGATCACACTTCTCCAGTAGCTAGTGGCTGAACAAGGGGATGTATAGGTTTTGTTTTTTTTCATTCAATGGGGGTGCCTCTGGCAGCTGACTGATCTGGAGCCTTGTATTAGGCAGTAGTCAAGTCTGCATCCTTCAGTGCATTTGTATGAAGGCTCTGCCAATTCAGGCTGACCCAGGCACATCGGTCCCTATGGGATCCTTCTTTACCCCTATCCGCCCGACAAGAAAGTACCAGGGGATGGTGACTGTGCACAAGTCAAGCAGCAGCTCTCAGGCCTGCCTTCTCTCTACCACAGTCCTGGTCCTGTGTCCATCAGTCATGCCAAGGGCATCACAAAAGTCATGCCTTGAGAGCTTCCTAGGGAGCTGTGTGGTAGGCTCCAGGCAGAGGTAGCGTTGGGGGAAGCTGCTGTTCTGGTAGATCCGGAAAGAGAGCCAGGCCGGAGGATGACAGTGCCAGGCAGGTGAGGGTGTGTGCAGCTGCCTGGCTTTCTTGGGTGGGGATAGGCAGTGGCTGTCACATGGTCCGGCTGCAGGTTTGGGAAGGAAGCCAGGAGCTGGGCTTTGTGCCAGACACATCTATTCACTTACTGGGTTAGGAAAGCAGAACAGAACTGGGCTCCAGACAAACTTCTGCCTGCTGGTACCCAGATGTAAGGGAGAGAAGGTGGTGCTTGGAAGTCTTCTAAGGACTGTGGTACTTGGCGGAGAGAGGAGCCGAAGAGCATGAATGGCTGAGCTCAGGCCGGGCTGTCAGAGTGCACATGGAGATGGGAAGGGAGGTGTAAGAGTGGCCACATGGCTGAAGACCCTGACACCACAGGCAAGGCTGAGGTTCCCCTGTCCTCACAGGGGTATGTCTTTGGGGGTTGAGGCAGGGCTCCCCATCTTAGTGATCTTCCCCATATACCCTCAAAGATCATTGTTTCCTGTTTCCTGGCTTTCCTCTGAGGGAATTTACAGGGGAATGGGAAGGGGGTTTGGGATCTTCCTGCTTCCTTCACCAGTAGTCAAGGGTGGCAGGGCAGAGTGCCTGACTGCAGAGGCTTCACCCACAGACGCTGCCCACCTGCAGTCCTCAGTTTGGCTTTTTCATGCCCATGAAGTCATAGAGAAAAACAAACGCAGGGCTACAGTGTAGCTTGGTAGTAGCAAGCTTGCTTATGTCAGGAATGGTGGTGGGTGACTTCAAGCCCAGCACTCAAAAGACAGAGGGAGACAGAACTCTATGAACTAAAAGTCAATCAGGTCTACATAACAAGTTCCAGACCAGCCAGGGCTACAGTGAAACCTTGTCTCAAAACACAAACTAAGGAGCTGGAGAGATGGCTCAGCAGTTAAGAGCACTGACTGCTCTGCTCTTCCAGAGGACCTGGGTTCAGTTCCCAGTACCCACATGGCAGTTAACAACTGTCTATAACTCCAAGATCTGACACCCTCACACAGACACACATGGAGGCAAAATACTAATGCACATAAAATTAAAAAAATAAAAAACCACAAAGGTTAAAAAAAAGTAAGTATATTTAGTATATGTAAAGCCCTGAGCTCAATTTCCAGCAAGCTCTTATATAAATGCATAATTAGTATAACTAATTATGTCTTCCCTAAAAGGTTTATAGACAAAGCTGGGCAGTGATGATGCAAGATCACAGGATCTCTGTGATCTTGAGGCCAGTCTGATCTACAGAGTGAGTTCCATGACAACTACACAGAGAAACCCTATCTCAAAAACACAACAAAACAAAGAATGATGTTTATCTGGAATTGTTCTGAAACAACCCAGGAGGTTAAAGGTGTAGCTCAGGCCCAGTTTGGTTACAGGGGTTTAGCAGATGTGAGGCCCTGGCTTCAATTCTTAGGAAAAAAGGTAAATAGCCAGGAGTACCCAACTGTACTCCTAGCTTCACCCCCAGGATGCTGAGGTAGGAGGGCATGGACCTAGGAGTACTAGCTGAAGGTCATCATCAACACAGACCATGACTTCATATTTTGTTGGTTTTTTTTTTGTGTTCAGGCTGGCCTGAAACTCACTTGTAGTCAGGAATGATACAGAAGAATCCAAGCTGGTATTTTCCTTTCCTTTTAAAACACTGTGGGAGAATACACCCCATATACAAAGTGTCACCTTAGCCCCCTGACTGTGCTCAGTAGGCAGGGCTGAGCGCGCTGATGCTGCCTCATAGGCCAGATCCCAACCCAGGTCCCAAACCTTGAAAGCCTGGAGCTCAGGCCTCCTCAGCACTGGCACAAAGTGCTGTGACCACTTAGCCTGGCAGGTCCTCCTGGACTGGCTGGTCCGGGTCTCCCTGTGGCCCAGGAGTGGGTCAGCTGTGCAGTTTGGACTTCCGGGGGTGGGTCTCATCCTGGCTGGCTCCTGCAGGTCTGAGAGCTGCCTGCCCTTGGGCAGGCACCTGAGCAAGTCCTGGCAGGTCTCAGCTTCCACCCACAACCTGCTGGTGCTGCCCAGGTCACCCGGTCACTGAGGGAGGAAGGACTACAGGAGAGTCCACTTGGTATCTGTCAACCTGCTCTTTGCAAGGCCCGAGGTCTTTAGTGACCACCAACACAGCCCAAATCTCCCCTGTGGGGCTAGAGCTGGCTTGGCTCCAGGGGAACAAAGGAGAAGAGGAGGGAGGGTGAGGGGTGAAGGGTGGGGGCTGCAGGGCTGTCAGTGTCTGTATATCGTGCCACTTCTTGCACCCGAGTTAACTTAATCTAGCGATTTGTCCTGTTTGACAAAACCAAGAATCCAGGGCTCAGAAAGGTCACCAGGCAGTTACAAAACCAGGCTCCAGAGCAAGAAGCCACCTTTCCTCCTTCTCCTCTTCCTGTTAGGAAATGGCCACGAAGTTCTTTTGGGGGCAGATGGTGCGTTGGAGGGGAGCGTGACCAACTGTCAGCCCTGGAGGAGACTGTAGTGAGAGCAAATGGTGTCTCCCCGCCCTCCTGAGTTCTTGGTTGGTCTACTAATTAAACTGTCATTAGACAGAATAAAAGGAGAAAAACCGGGGCTGGAGAGGTGCCCAGCGATTAAGCACCTGCTGCTCCTACAGAGGACCTGAGTTCGACTCCTAGCACCCACGTCAGGCAGTGTAGAACTGCCTGTAACTCTAGCTCCAGGGGAATCCAGGGCCCTCCTCTGGCCTACCGGAGTGCTGCATAGACACGAGGGACATACAGTCAGACACATATAACAAACACATTTCTTTTTTTAAAAGGAGAAAACTGGATGTGTAGCTCCGTTCGGAGAGTACTTATCTAGCTTGTACAAGGCCCTGGGTTCAATCCCCAGCACCAAGGCTGGGCATGGTGGCAAATCTCCCTAATCCCAGCATTTGAGAGGCAGAGGCTGGTGGATCTCCTGAGTTTGAGGACAATCTGTTATACATCATGTGTTCCAGGACAGCCAAGGCTATGTGGAGAGACCCTGCTTCAAAAAACAAATGAAAGGAGAGAAACTATATTTCTTCACAAAATGATTGGTGTTACAGAAAAGAACATGGGCTCTCTGCTCCTGGGATGGAAGGATGGGTGTGTCACAAATTTTGGGATGGTGGAATGGTGAACAAAGGTTGTCTCGTTAGATACAGAAGCCAGACACGGCCGTGCACATCTGGACTCTCAGCTCCAAAGGCAGTGACAGGATTGTGAGTTCTAGTCAACCTGGGCTAGATAACAAGACCCCGAGTCAGAAACTGAAAAATAAGGCTGTCCAGCCTGTTCACTGGATAAAGGCTCTGTTCCCAGGCCTCAGTTCAAAGAAACCAGCAGTCAGTGTAACGTGCTGAGATGGCATTTCCCAAACTCCTTCAAGACCTTGACTGGGCACGAGTCCCTGTATGCTCAGGGCTTGCTATTTTCTGGGAGTGACAAGACCAAATGACAAGTGATCCAGGTGCGTGGTAAAGGGGCAACTGAAAGGAAAGGCTCTGCGTGGAGACAGCGTGATCAATTTTTTGTTGAGGGTGGGAAGAGAGACCTTGAAGGCAGTGGGGTGACACCCAAACCAGTCAATTCCAGAGGAGGAGATTGAGGCAGTGCCTGGGACATGGTGAGGTGATGGGAGTCATGGTAGTGTCCCAGCCTGAAGGAGTGGCAGGACCAATCTTTTGGGCTGCGGAGAACTAGAAACCAAACGTGTGGGCTAGGGCTGCTCTGGGGCAGGGTGAAGAAGAGTCCAGAAAGACTGTCGCAACTGTCAAGAAGAAAGGCGGCAACCAGAGATAGGATAAACTCCTACTCCCCATGGGTAGGATCCTACTGTCTTGGGCACTTACAGGAAGCAGATAACTGAAGGAAGTTACATTGTCCAAGGCTAGCCAATTCAGGAAATAGGTACACCCAGGGAATTTGGTTTCACTTCAGCTCTGGCCTGGTGCCAGGAGTGCCTCACTCTTTGGTATCTGAATAGCATGGCTTGCTTGCATGCCAAATTCACAGGTCTGTCAAATGAGAGCACAAGAGACTCACCTATACCGGATGAACCCAAGAGGTGACCAGAGTTCAGTGAGTACTCCCCCCTCCTCGGGGCCAACTACTTACTGGAAACTAGTCTCTCAGACGTGAGGCAAGACTAGGGTGGGAGGAGGAGACCTGGCCTCCTGATGGCCTCTGACCGCCCCCCTCTGTCCAGCCTACCTTCTCTCCAAAACCTCAGAAAGACAGAACCTTTGGGGCTTCTAGCACTGAGGTGTTCTTTGGGGGGAGGTAGATCATGTCCCCCCGTCTGGAACCCAAGTTTTCCATCAGAGAAAATTAAACCAAGGACATCCAAGAATTCAATGACATGTCCTCTTTAGCTTTGAAAACACACAGAGGAAGGCACAAGGGTGCTAGGGGAAGAAGAGGGACTGGATTGTGACTGAGCTTACTTTCCTACAGGGTCAGCTGGTCCCATCTGCCGTGCCACTCCCCATCCAGGTAACCAGGGTAACAACATGCAAGGGCTCAAAGCTGGGCACTATCTGTCAGGCCAGCCCTCTAGAGGCAGGAGCATGTGATGTAGGAGGGTCTTCTATCTATCTGTTACTTTCATTGGTTAATAAAG
>LOEQ01001638.1:447769-461542 GCA_001685075.1 Bramus lutescens | reverse complement strand
CTCTCTCTCTCTCTCTCTCTCTCTCTCTCTCTCTCTCTCTCTCTGTTTCTGTCTTTCTCTCCATGCATAATTGAGCAAGAAAGCATCTGGTGTGGCAAGGAGGCAGGCCCTCAGTATTCATCACTCAGTTTTCAGAACTAAGGGTCCAGAGTGAGAGTGGAGGGAGCCAGATAGGTGAGGCCAGGACCAGCTGCCTGTGACAACTGGGGAGTTGGTCTGGAGGACTCAACCAGGGAGAAGCCAGAAGCAACCAGCTGACCTTCCTTTTTGGCCAGAGACTTAGCAAGCAAGTGTAGCGTCTCTCTGCTTGTCCCAAGCCAAAACAATTTTCCAGGGCCTGGAGCTGTGATAGCAAGGGTTCTAGTTGTCCAGATACAAGGAGCTGTCAGTAAGCGACTAACAAGGGGAGGCCCCTCTAGCCTGCACAGTTGGCAGTTATTCCCAAAGCTGCACTTGGAATTAAGCCATTCAAGGACTGCCTTCATGGCTTATCTCCCTACAATACGTGAAAAACCAGTTCCACTAACTGGAAGAGGTGGCCGCAGTGAATATATGAGTTACATGCAACATGAGCCTGGGGTGTTCTGTCACATGCCTGCTAGGTCCAGTCTTCTGATTAAGAAAGGAAGTGAGGGTTGTCAAAGGTTCAGTCTCTGAAGCGTTTGCCCTTTAGGACTTGAATTTGGCACCCAGAAATATGCCAGTTGTTGGGGCTGGAGAGATGGCTCAGCATCTAAGAGCACTGGCTGCATTTCTAGAAGGCCCAGGTTTGATTTCCCAGCATCCACAAGGTAGCTCATAACTACCTGTGAGGAGATCTAGTGCCCTCTTCTTGATTCTGCAGGCACTGCACTTACATGGTACACATATGTGTGTTTTTCTGTTGGCTCAGTAGCTGCACCTGAATCTACTGATATTTTAACTATCATCTGTGCCCTTGCAGCCCAGAAGTCAGCGCCCCACACCGCTCAGACTGAGGCTTGGGGGGGATTTCCGTTCCCACAGGTACTGGCTCAGCCACTAAATGTACATTTTAACTAAGTCTGTATAGTTCTATTTACCAATAGACTTTGGAGTCAGATATTGGGGTGAAAACCTGCTAGATCAGAGAAGCCAGAAGCAACCAGCTGCCCTTCCTTTTTGGCCAGAGACTTAGCAAGCAAGTGTAGCATCTCTCCACTTCTCCCAAACCAAAAGAAGACCTCAGATCTCTAAGTCCTTTCCTATTCCTTCTTGTGAGTCTCTCTACCCATATTCCTACCTTCTCCATCCTCTCTGCGGCTAATTCCAGTAGCCACTGGCTCAGTCTCCTGATTTGAGGTTAATTTTATAAACATAGTCTTGCAGTTTCACAGTGCAATCAAATATCCTGCAACACATATGTATGTACATGAAGCAAAACACCCATACACATAAAATGATAAAGTAATTTGCCTGGCAGTGGTAGCATACACTTTTAGTCCCATTACTCAAGAGGCAGAGGCCGGATCTCTGAGTTTGTGGCCAGTCTGGTCTATAAAGTGAGTACCATGACAGCCAGGGCTACACAGAGAAACCTTGTCTTGGGGGAAAATGTCACTTAAAGAAATGCTAGGTATGGTGGTTCATGCTTGTAATCTCAGCACTAGGGATCTGGAGACCAGTGGGTCCCTGGGGGTCACTGACTAGCCAGTCTGACCCAATTGGTGAGCTCCAGACCAACGAGAGACCCGGTCTAAAAAGTAAACAGCATTCTTGCGGATGACAGTTAGGATTGCTCTGTACATTAAAAAGTGTTGGCTGGAAAGGTGGTTCAGTAGTCACAAGCTCTTGCTGCTCTTTCAGAAGTCCAGTTTGATTTCCAGCACCCACATGGAGCAATTCTCCAGCCCCAAGAGATCCGAAGCCCACTTCTGACCTACTCTGACACCCACATGCACACACATAAGTAATAATCTTTTAAAGAGGTGTGTATTGAGCTGAGCAGTTGTGGCACACATGTTTAATCCCAGCACTCGGGAGGCAGAGGCAGGCGGATCTCTGAGTTTGAGGCCAGCCTGGTATACAAATCGAGGAGTTCCAGAAACCCTGTCTTAAAAAACAAACAAAAAAAGTGTATATTGTGGGGGCGGGGGCAGGACAAAGATAACAGGGCAAAAAGTTCAAGACAGTAATTTTCTTTGTTTTTTGAGACAGGGTTTCTCTATATAACAGCCCTGGCTAGTCCTGTAACTTGCTTTGTAGACCAGGCTAGCCTCAAACTCCAGCCTTCATCATCCACTGGACACCTCAGTGAGGATGGCTCAGAAGCACTTTGTTTAGTAGGGCACTGATATTTTACTCAGGAGTGGTGAGGGACCTGAAGAAGTGCTGCAGGAGTCACCCCCATACACATTGGCCTGACCCAGTTCACTTCACTAGGCAGAGGCCACCATGGAGCAGTGTGCGTGCGTGGAGAGGGAGCTCGACAAAGTCCTGCACAAGTTCCTGACCTACGGGCAACACTGCGAGCAGAGCCTGGAGGAACTGCTGCACTATGTGGGCCAGCTGAGGGCTGAGTTGGCCAGTGCAGGTGGGTGACAATCCCTAGGGATCATGTAGCCCTGGGCTACTGACTGGGTGGTAGAGTCTTGGACATGCATCTCTATCTAGGCTTTCTTGAAGGTGGCAAAGGAAGCCTCAGCTAGTTCAGAAAATTACTTTGACCTTTTCTTTCCTTTTCCTTTTTTGTTTTTTGTTTTTCAAGACAGGGTTTCTCTGGACATTTTCTTTTCAATTAACTTTTTTTTTTCAAGACAGGGTTCTTTATGTTGCTTTACAACTAATTTTACTTTTATTTACTTTGGGGGTAATGATGTCCCAGGTTTTATTTCTATTGCAGCATTTATCAGTACCTTATACCTTCTGTGAATGATTAATATCATTATCCTACTGTGTGCATGTATGATATCCTGTACCCATTAATGGACGGCCACTGGGTTGTTTCTACCTCTTGACTATCTTGAAGAATGCTAGGAAGAGTGTTCACACACGCAACTTTGTGTGGACACATTTCAGTTTCTCTTGGAAGTGGAATCGCTGTGTCCATAGTAATTCTGAGTTTAACTTGACAGTTCACAGGAAGGCCTGTGTACATCCAATACACAAAATAAGAGAGCACACAGGAGCCAAGTCAGCATTCACAGCAACACAGAATTTTACAGCTGAGGAAATGAGGTCAGCAGAGTCCTGGCCTATGGGCTCAGCAAGCAAATGGGACCCGCATGGCGCAAGGAGAGAGCTCACTTGTGAGAGCTGTCTTCCTGCTTCCGTCATAGCACACACGTGTTGCGGCTCCTCACCCCCACCTACATGCAATTAACTAAATAGATTTTGTTTGTTTGAGACAAATTCTCTCTATGTTGTGCTGGCTGTCCTAGAACTCAACAGAGATCCACCTGCCTTAGCCTCCCAAACGCTATGATTAAAGGTGTGTGCCATGCCCAGCATTTTTGGGGTTGGTTGTTTGTTTGAGACAGGGTTTCTCCATGTTGTAGTCCTTGATGTCCTGGAACTTGCTTTGTAGACCAGGCTGACCTCAAATGCACAGAGATCTGCCTGCCTGTGCCTCCCGAGTGCTGGGTTTAAAAAAAAAGGTATATGCCATTACCGCCTGGCTAAAATCTTAAAAATTTAAAAATAAATAAGCATACTGCCTTGTTCCACTTGGCCACTTCCAAGTCTCACATTAGAAAATGGCTTAGCACTCTTGAATCAGAGGCAGGAGGCTCTCTGAGTTAGAGGCCAGCTTGCTCTATATAGTAAGTTCCAGGACAGCCAGAGGTACATAGTGAGATCCAAAAAAAGAAATAGCTGACCACAGACTGGAAGTAGGTGTTTACTTCTGACACGCAGGGCTGTCTTCTGGGCTACCACACTGGCTTGGAGGAGGAAGCAGAAGGTCTGCTGTGGAAGCAGGTCTTAGGACCTGCCTCCTGACCCAGTCTGCTGTCTCCACAGCTCTCCAGGGGACCCCTCTCTCAGCTACCCTCTCCCTTGTAATGTCCCAGTGCTGTCGAAAAATCAAAGACACAGTCCAGAAACTAGCTTCAGACCATAAGGACATTCATAGCAGCGTCTCCCGAGTGGGCAAAGCCATTGACAGGGTGAGTGTGTGGGTGGCCCAGGGTCTAGGGGTGGGAACACTCCAGAGTAATGTGTGCTGGCTTGGCAGGAACACAAGTGTAAGCACCTGAGTCACAGATCCATCTCTCCTCTGTCAGAACTTTGACTCTGAGATCTGCGGTGTAGTGTCAGATGCCGTGTGGGACTCACGTGAAAAGCAGCAGCAGATCCTGCAGATGGCCATTGTGGAGCACCTGTACCAGCAGGGCATGCTCAGTGTAGCTGAGGAGCTGTGCCAGGTAATATCGGCTGTGGCAGCACAAGGGCACCTGTCTGTTCTGGTGTTTGTGATGCTCTTGCTTATGTAACCCATCCTGGCCTCACTGTTACCTTCCCGCCTCAGTCTCCTAAATCCTGGGACTGTGGGTGTGCACACCACCACACCCAGCCAATTTCATCATCTGCTAGTTGTCTTTCCCACCCGATATTCTTGACTATTTTTGTTTTGTTGAGAAATGCGTGGAACTCACTATGTAGACCACAAACTCACTATGCTGGCCTCAAACTCAAAGAGATCCTCCTGCCTCTCAATGTGCTGATACAACACCTTGTCTCTTACATTTCTGAGCTAAGGTCTGCCTGTATGGCCAAGGCCGGTCTCCAACTGGTCATCCTCCCTTCTTCTCTCAAGGGCTGGGATTGCTTGCAACTGTGCACGGCCCTCCGATAGGCCTAGCCACTGATATTCTTTATTTTAGAAAGGAACTTGGTTCTTGGTCTCCTTACCACAAAATAGGAGGTAAATCTAAGTGTATCGGATAAAAACAAAGTTACTGATTTCTAGTTAGAGTTGGTTGCCTGCCAGGGCGTGGAGCCAAGGCGCTTTTTTTATTTAGGGGATTAAGCAAAATGGCAAGTAGCACAAGTTAGGTATTAAACACACAGGAAACAGGAGACTCTGCCTTAATGTAATTAAGCAGATTAAAAGTAATTTCTCATGCCGTTCAGTGCCAGGCCTGGGGACTTCCTGCAGTGGAGTGAAAGGGTCCTTCACTGTGACTGACCAATGATGATGCTTAGCCTCAGCAAGTTGGGCACTGAACAGGGGCTCATGCTATAGGCAGACAATTCCTCTGGCAAACATTACCTTTTCCCAGCCAACCTTTAGCTGATGAAGTTTTATTATGGGCAGAATTTTGGAGACACTACTTTCCATCTCCCCTAGGAATCAACATTGAATGTGGACCTGGACTTCAAGCAGCCCTTCTTGGAGTTGAATCGGATCTTGGAAGCTCTACATGAGCAAGACCTGGGCCCTGCACTGGAGTAAGGGGGCCCACAGTGGGGCTTTCCTGTGGTCATATCACCTAGATATGCCTATCTTTTATTTATTTTTATTTTATGAGCATTGGTATTTTGTCTGCATTTGTCTGTTTGAAGATGTCAGGTCCTCTGGAACTGGAGCTGCCATGTGGGTGCTGGGAATTGAACCCGGGTCCCTTGGAAGAACAGGCAGTGCTCTTAGCTGCTGAGCCATCTCTCCGGCCCTGATAATGCCTGTCTTAGGGATTCACATTGTCCTTTAGGGTCCTCTTTAGCCACCACCCCCTGCACTGTGTTCTCTCTCCCCAGATGGGCTGTTTCCCATCGGCAGCGCCTGCTGGAGCTCAACAGCTCCCTGGAGTTCAAGCTGCACCGGTTGCACTTTATCCGCCTCCTGGCTGGTGGCCCCGAGAAGCAGCTGGAGGCCCTCAGCTATGCCCGGCACTTCCAGCCCTTTGCTCGGCTGCACCAGCGAGGTAAGTGCCCAAGGTGCTGGGAGATAGGGGTTAGGCTCCAGCCAATGTCTGGACATGTCAGGTAGCCTGTCCTTGTACCCACAAACAGTTCTGTTTACCAGAAAGATGGCTTCCCACAATTCAGAAACTTTTGATCCTCTTTTGCCTCTAAAGTGAGGTCTAAATCAGAGGTAGAGCTGAGGCAGGAAGATCACCTCAGTCTCAGAGTTTAGGCTAGCATGGCAACAGTAAGACCCTGACTCAAGATTTAAAGACCAACCAGGTGGTGATGACACACCCCTTTAGTCCCAGCACTTGGGAGGCAGAGCCAGGCAGATCTCTGTGAGTTCGAGGCCAGCCTGTTCTACATAGCAAGTTTCAGGACAGCCAGGGCTACACAGAGAAACCCTGTCTTGGGAGGTGGGGGAAGAAAATAAATAAAAATAAATAAAATAAAAATCGTAAAACCAAAGCAGCAATTTTATTTTTTTGTGGTACCGGGGATAGAACCGGACTCCTCAGTATTTCATTACTGCTGACATCTGTTTTACTCCTGAGCCACCTCCCACATAAACAGCAGTTTTAGCTCCTCTGTCTCCTGAAAGTTTCAAACCTGGATTTGCTGTTAAAAGGCATAGTGGTGCATACCTTTAATCCCAGAACAGGGGCTGCATAGAGATCTACATAGAGACCTGTCACAAAAGAAGCAGGGGAGGACTAGAGTGGGTGAGTGGAGAGTCTCTGCCAAGCAGAGGCTTGCTTGTGATGCAGTCGGAGAGCTGGAGATAGCCTCACCATCCTACCTGCCTCCAGGTTGGCAGCAGAATGAAGATGCCACCTCCTCTACATGATAGAGGGCTTTGCAGCCATGTGGCTTCTTGGGCTATGACCCAGAGCCTCTGCCCTTCCTGAACTGTCATCCCATTCTCTGTAGAGATCCAGGTGATGATGGGCAGCCTGGTGTACCTGCGGCTGGGCTTGGAGAAGTCACCCTACTGCCATCTCTTAGACAACAGCCACTGGGTGGAGATCTGTGAGACCTTTACTCGGGATGCATGTTCCCTGCTGGGGCTTTCGGTGGAGTCCCCTCTCAGTGTCAGGTACAGCCCGCCTTCTGCACACAGGAAAGGCATGGAGAACAACTGTGCTGACCCTGCCATGTGCTTCCACAAACCTAAGCTGGCTTGCATTCTCCCTTTAGATGGACATTGCTTGTCTTTATAGTTAGAGAGAGCCCACTGCTCCTGCACGTTCAGTACCCATGGGAAACTACACCACCCTCCCAGTAACTCAGCCACCCTCTCACAACATCACCGAAACACCACCTCCCTACATGGAGACGGGGGTGCTAAGTAACATGCTTGAGCTGCTGCTTAACCTCGGCACCGCAGAAGTCTCTGCTCACTCCACAGCAGGGCCAAGTTAAAGTCTTGTTACCCCAGTTAACAGATAAGATGGAGTTTTGCCATGAGCTAACTTGCAGGGTTTCACAGGAACAAAGAACACCTAGAATGTCCCCAGAAACATTGCACCTTAGTGGACAGTTGTCATACTGTAGATAACAGGCTGCACTCACTTATGCTGTTGCTGTGGAGCGGTCACCACTACCCCTAGAGATCTGTTGGGGAGGGCTGTACTGTACTCACAAACTGAGGTTCCTGCCAGTGGGCACCCAGCTACCCCCGTCTTCTTGAGATTGACCTCATTTATAGATGTCTTACTATGTACCATGTTTAACAGAGTTCTCTAAACTACAGGCAGGCTCTGGCCCTTTCCTGAGCACTGTCCCCATTAGGAGCTTTCCACTGTCTTGGGCAAGCACTTCATCTGCCGGCTGTACTGGAGCCTTTCTAATTTTGGGGTGTATTAAAGCAAATACAGAGTTGAACATACTACACTATGTAAGTGGGTCTTTAGAAGTCTGGGAGCAGAAGAGATGGCTCAGGGATTAAGAACACTTGCTGCGGACCTGAGTTTGGTTCCCAGTATCCACATGATGGCTCACAGCTCTAATTACTTATAGTTCCAGGGGATTTGACCACTCTTCTGGCCTGAGTATGCACGTGGTCCACATACATACATGTAAGCACACACTTGCACACATAAAATTAAATAATTCAAGGACCAATCTGACTTCACACTACTTGAGAATTTTGTCTCCAGTCCTATTTGGGACAGTGTGCTGGTCCTTTGTTTGCTGGTTCCTGTGATCCCACTGCTTCAGCCCCTGCTCTCTGCTCCTCAGTTTCGCTTCCGGCTGTGTGGCGCTGCCGGTGCTGATGAACATCAAAGCTGTGATCGAACAGCGGCAGTGCACTGGCGTGTGGAGTCACAAGGATGAGCTGCCGGTAAGGTCAGGCTGGGGAGGTACCCCAGAGGCAGGTGCTGGGGTGCACAGCTCAGACAGGAAGTGGCACTCAACCTTTTGCTGGCCTCCTCAGATTGAGATCGAGCTGGGCATGAAGTGCTGGTATCACTCTGTGTTTGCGTGCCCTATCCTGCGACAGCAGACCTCAGATTCCAACCCTCCCATCAAACTTATCTGTGGCCACGTCATCTCCCGAGATGCACTCAACAAGCTCATCAATGGAGGAAAGTAAGTTCTCCCTGCCTGGGTCCATCCTAGCCTGGCTTTCCTGGCTGGCCCTGAGATATCCTTCCATTCCTTGCAGGCTGAAGTGTCCCTACTGTCCCATGGAACAGAATCCAGCAGATGGGAAACGTATTATATTCTGATGGCAAGGAACTTTTGGTGGAAGGTGCTTCCACCCATGGGCCTTGGTTTGCCTTGGTGAGGGGACAACTGACTTTAGTGGGTGGATGGTGACCAGCACTACCAAGAGGCCTGGCAGGCAGAGGCCAAGGCCTGAACCAGCCTACAATTCCTTGGCTGTGAGAGGGACTGGGTGCTATGTTACTGCTGTCTTTCTGTTTACACTTGCCTCTGACTGAGCAGCAAAGGCTTTGCTATCAAAAACATTTTTCTACTCCTGGCATCAAACCAGGGGTGACCAGCTGTGGTTCACCTCCTCTACTGTACAGTATATGTGCATTCTCCACTGTAAATAGCCTACTAGAACTGAATGCTGTTTTATAACTTTGAACAAATATATTCACAACCCTTCTCCTTATTGCTGGTCAGTCTTGCTTCACTGATAAATGACTACATAAGGTACTGGGTATCACCTAGTGGCAGCACTTCTGGTGGGGGAAAACCTAGATGGCAGACCTGAGCAGGGTGCTTTACCATATACCTGTGTAAGACCTTATGAGAAAGCTGTGTAAGGGAATACAGGAAGAAGAAAGCTTGTAGTCCCAACCAGCTTGGAACCTCTGAGCCCAAATTCACCTGATTATTCCAGGGCGTTTGAACTAAGTTGCTGTGTCCTAATCCTGTGTGGGGCTTTTTATAGGCAGGAACTTGAAGTTAAAATGCTTCAAA
This sequence comes from Bramus lutescens, assembly GCA_001685075.1. NCBI lineage: Eukaryota > Metazoa > Chordata > Mammalia > Rodentia > Cricetidae > Bramus > Bramus lutescens. Next base: position 452,239 of record LOEQ01001638.1, on the reverse strand, counting down.
GTCTTATCAGAGAACCTGGGGTTTTTAACTGATGTATGGGTATTCTGCCTACATGTATGTCTGTGCACCATGTGTCTGGTGCCCTTAAGAGGCCAGACGAAAACTTCAGTTTTCTGGGACTGGAATTATAGACAGGTGTGAACCACCATGTGGGTGTTGGGCACTGAACTCAAGGTCTCTGGAAGAGCAGCCAGCGCTCTCAAATGCTGAGCCATCTCTCCAGGACCTAGGGTTATGTATTTAGCTTCATTTCCTATTTAAAATTTACCATGTGGGAGGGCAAACTAATTCTATCCACTGTGTAAGGCTATTGGAAGCATCCCTGCCACAGGAACCACAGGCTTATGTGAGGTGGAGCCTGGGCCCTGCTGCCTCATCTCTAAGGCCGCACCTGTCCTGGAGTAGGACTGGGGACAGCTCTGAGCACTTGCAAGGTACACTCTTGGGGCTCTCCACTGAAAGCCGCTTCTGTTCCTCTTACCAACTTCTTGGCTCCATCAGCAGCTGGAGCTTGAGAAACACCCACACACTCGCCACATTTTTGCCTCAGCATTTACTTCAACCCCACACTCTTGGAGCTGTCTTCATCTGAGCTCAACAGGAGATGGCACTGATGGAGAGATGCTGGCTCTACCTCCAAGAACAGCTGCTGGAGCTGCCTGGGGAGAATTCACATGTCAGAAAATTGGGGAGATGCTGTTAAGAGTGGGCAGCTGCCTGCAGTCAGCCCGGCAGCTCCTAGAATAGGCTGCAGCGCAAGTCTCTCACAGAGGTGCTGGCAGGGCCTGCACCTCCTCAAGGCACTTGTCATAGATCTCCTGGTAGTCCTCATGGGGCTTCACCATGATCACACAGGTGGGGCGCTTGGAGCCTGTTGCTGCACCCAAGTCCTATATAAAAGAGGAGAAAAACTGTTGGGAACAGGGGCCACAGTGACCCATCAGCCAAATCTGACCCACAGTCATGTCCTATTGGCACACATTACATTTAAGAATATTTCAGATTAGTTGCCATCATTTAAACTCAAACTAAGCTTTCAAGTCATGGTCCCCCAAGCCTATACTGAATATTCCCACATGGCCTAGGAGGGTATCCCCATAGGCAGGGCAGCACCTCTGTGCTATAAGTCCCTGCTACCCTTCCATCCCTGTGCTCCAGACATGGTCCTAGCCATGCATGCACTAGAACAGCTATAGGTCCCTCAAACTGCCTGCTCTGATCACAAACATACTTAACAACACAATCATGGGTGTCACATCTTAAAGACTTTACAAGGCACATTCAAATGCAGTCTGTTTCCATTCTCAGCATACTGAAGATTCCCCTCTTACAGGAAGGACATTTGCTAGCCATGTGCCATACACTTTAGTCTCAGTATGGCAGAAGGATTGCTTGAGCCACAGAGACTGGGGCCAGCCCAGGTGACATAAGGGGGAAACAAGCCACCCAGACCTGTGAATTCTAACTCTGGAGTTACTTCCTCATCTAGCCTGCCTAGGACTAAGTTGGGGGTGGGACAAAGTAGGCGTAAACTCCTCACCGTCTTAGAGGGGATATAGACATAGGGCAAGTTCTGGTCCTCGCACATAACTGGAAGATGGCAGTATACCTCAATCGGTAGTGTGTCTCCTGCCAGAACCATGATTCTGCAATGAGAGAAACCACCATTTCTCCTTTGCTTCCTCTTTCCCTTTCAGTTGTACAGTTGTAAACAATTCCTACAGCTGGGCTGTGAGCACAAAGATGAACAAGATGCCCTGCCTCCAGGGAGCCCATAGTCAATGCCAGCCTCCAACTTCAGAACGGGGTATAAAGTGGTGCTTGGCAAATGCATTTCCTCTGGGGGACATGATCTCTACTTGACAGCAGATAAATGCCACCAAATGTGACAAGCAGTATGGTGCTGGGACAGATGAGGTATGGGAGGAATGCCAAGAAACAGGAACTCAACTCTCAATAGTAATGTTCCAATTAGAAGATGACTCTTGAATAGAGAGAAACCTGAGTGCCACGAGGAGGCTCCCAGAATGACAGGGGCAGGGACAGAGTAAGGTCAATGGCATCAGAGTGGTACTGAAAGGCTGGATGCCAAGAACAAGGGTTGTCGTTTGCACAATACAGTACATACTAGGAGGGGCCAGAGAACAAAGTTGCAGAGATTGGCAGTGGCCATACCAAAGGGTTTGAACAACAGACAGGGTCTGTCCCAAGAGAAAGTTTGCCAGTCCTCAATTAAGGCTGTGGGCTATCAGTGTACACACCCAGAACTCCTAAATCTACACCCGAAGGAAGAGTGTTCTCTGGGGGTGGGTGACATATCAAGAAGAGCCTCTGGTGCAGAACTCTGCGTCCATACTCCATTCCCTCTGGCATAGGGCTGGTCCTCACTGCCCTCTCCTTGGCTGCCCTGACCCATAATCATGGTGCCAGGTGCCACCTGGAGGCAGCAGGCCCATTCACCCAGCAAACACACAACCACCTGCCAGCAGGAGAGCTAAGCAGAGCATGTCCAGGGCACTTTCCATGTCATGTCAGGATGCCTCAGTGGACAAAGGCACTCTCTGCCAGCTCTGAGCACCTGAGTTCAATCCCTGGAACCCAAATGGTGGAAGAAGATCAACTCTCACAAGTTGTCCTCTGACATCCATATATGCACCACACGTATGCACACACATTCACACACACGTAATAAAGGAATCATTTGAAATACTGAAAAGCTTGAGAAATGGTGCAGGGATTAAGAGCACTGGCTGTTCTCCCAGAGACTCTGAGTGCAATTCCCTGCACCCACAAGGTGGCTCACAACTAAAGGATCTGGTGCCCTCTTCTGGCCTGCAGGAGAACATGCAGCGTACTCATACATTAAAAAAAAAGTTTTCCCACAAACCTGGTTTCCCTCCACTGTCTGCAGTCACAGACTACACCCCAAACTGGCATCTAGAAGGCACAGGCTTGTCACCCGAGACCGTCCTCTCATATCCAACCTTCAATCTCGCCCCATCACCTGGCTTGGGCGACACGGGCTTCCTAAGTCTGACTTGCCTCTCTGAATTCTTCCCTCAGTATCACTTTCCAGCTTTCACTTCAGTCTCAACAAAAACCAAATCTACTATGGCTTAAAAAGCCCCATGAGGACTAGAGAAATGCTGGCTGCTCTTCTGAAGGGCCCAGGTTCGATTCCCAGCACCCACATGGTGTTACATTACCATCTGTAACTCCAGTCCAAGGTGATCTGCCACTTGCCTTCCTCTGGTCTCCATGGACACCAGTGCTGCACAAGCATATACATTTAGGCAAAACATTCACACACAAAATGAGTCAAAAAGAAAAAAATTAAAGGCCCTCATGAGGCGCTTAACTACTAAAATCTGCCCTGCCTGAGGGCCTGCTCTCAGGATCCCAACCCCCCCCAAACTAACGCTCATTCATTCTCTCCTTTTTTGAGAGGGTCTCTATACATTGTCCTGGCTGACCTGGAACTCAGAACCGCCTGCCTTTGCTTCCCAAGCGTTATGATTAAAGGCCTGTGCCACCACTCCCGGCTATCATTCTATCTTTTTGCTTTTTTGGGGGTACTTTCATAGCCCATGTTGGCCTAAGACCTGCTATGTAGCCGAAGCTAGCCTTTATCCTCCTCTGGCCTGCTTTGGAAAATGTCTCCCCACATCATGCTGCCTGAAGTCTGGAAACGTACTGCCAATCCCCAGTGGGCTGGGTTTCTTTTCTTTCCTGTCATTCACTGGGGAGTTCCTGCAATTGATGTGGCTGTCCGCATTGAAGGCAATTGACCGCCTTGACTGGTCGGAGTCAACTTCACCTTTACTGAGAACCGAGGTAAGCGGAATTCCTTCTTAATCAACTGAAAATGCAACCTCAATGGCAGAGTAATTGTCTAGCACGCACAGGCCCTAGGTTCAATGCCCAGCGCTGCAACAAGCAACACACAAAACTTTTTAAAGCAGCGAAAGACTGGCTCTTACCCTTTCTCGCCCTTGTTGACAAATTTCTGAACCTCCTTCACTCCGCGCCGAATCTGCTTCTGCTTCACGGCTGCAAAGAGAAGCATGAGCCGCGACTTCGTCCAGCCCGAACCTACCCGCCCCACTCGTCCGGGCCGCGTTCGCCACGCATCAGGCCACCTCACCCTTTTTGTTTGTTTTTCGAGATAGGGTTTCTCTGTGTAGCCCTGGCTGTCCAGGAACTCGCTCTGTAGACCAAGCTGACCTCGAACTCACAGAGATCCGCCTGCCTCCCGAGCGCTGGGATTAAAGGCATGTACCACCACCGCCCGGCACCCCACCTCACCCTTCTTGATGCATTTGTAGAGCTTGCGCGTCAGGCGGCGGGAAGCCAGCGGCTGCGCGATGGGGTTCAGGTTGACCAGCAGCTCTTCGTACGTGCGCTCCTCGCTGCCGCCCTCCGCCTGCGCCTCAGAATCCTCGGGGACGGCCTTTATTTTGGTCATTTTAG
>LOEQ01001638.1:385896-396347 GCA_001685075.1 Bramus lutescens | reverse complement strand
TGCTGGGAATTGAACTCAGGACCTTTGGAAGAGTAGGCAATGCTCTTAACCTCTAGGCTATCTCTCCAGCCCAGGACCAATTTTCATATTCGGTGCCTGATGAAACCCAGGTTTCTGTGCTAAACTGTCCTTGGTCCCATAGGTAAGACACAGTGAGTCATTTCTCCCTCAGCAATGGCCATAAGGGTGCATCCAGGGCCCACCAGGAACACACTTACCTTCAGGGCATCTAAGATCCTGCCGTCATAGTCGATCACCACCGTGTCACCTTGCTCTCCCTTGAGGCCTGGGTGACCCTGAGGCAGAGAGGAAGAGCTGCATCATGGGTGACCTAGCAGTTATCTCCATTACATCCAGAGACGAAGAGCCCAAGAGTTGTCACCTAGGCCACAGGCATGCCTGTGCACCACGGTCATCATAGCGTACTGTCCACTCAGTAGGGGTCACATGGGGGAAGTGGCAGGGATCCTGGGGCCAACTGAAGAACGTGCTGCCACCTGGCCTGGGTTACCTATGATTCGCCTTCATGTGGATATTCAGATCTAGTGATGTCTAGTTTTCCGGGAAAATAAAAAACCCAATACTACTTATTTTATTTTACTTTTTTGGGACAGGGTCTCACTGTGGAGCCCTATCTATCTTGGAACTTGCTATATAGACCCTGCTGGCCTCTAACTCAGAGATCTACCTGCTTTTGGCTCTCAAGTGCTGGGATAAAAGGCATGCACCGCTATGTCCAGCTTGTGTGTGTGTTAGACAGGATCGTTAGGTCAGGCTAACCTCAAACTTAGTTTAAGATGGCCTTGAACTTCTGATTTTTCTGTCTCCACCATCCAAGTGCTGAGACTACAGAAGACAGGTGTGCACTCCCGTGCCTGGTTTGTGCAGTGTTGGGGGCTGAACCTAAACCTGAGCCCAGGGCTTCATGAAAAGCACTCCAGGGTCTGAGCTACCTCTGCAGCCTAGGAAGCCTTACTTTGATGGGGAGACTTTTAAAAATATGTAAATAAAACAGTCCCAACCACTTCTTCTAAGACACTGTGTTGACCAGTGGAGGCTGGTTCCACCTTATTGACTGAGTCAGGGACTCTCAATTCAATCTAGAGCTTGCTGATATGGCTGGTCTTGCAGACCAGCTCGATCTGGGGATCCCGTCTCCATCTTCCATTGAATTGTGTGTTGGCCACCATGCCCACCCACTTGGTTGTCACGCTTGCTTGGTAAGTGCTTTTGCTGAGCCATTTCCCCAGCTCCTGGAGGACAGGGGTGTGATGGTCTGGGAAAACACAGCCAGGGAAGGGATGCTATCATCAGCATAAAGACATGTCCAAACCATGCAAGACAGTTATCCAGGGAATACAAGGAACACGAGAAAGGAGAGGGCCCCTCACTCTTCCTGGCTTCCACTCTGATCTCTCGTTGGCTGACATCTGGGAGTTTTCATAGCAGACAAGGCCATCTGCAAAAGGAGCTGTACTCTGTTTGAGAAATGCCACAGATCAGATTGCTAAAAAACTGCGAATGAACTATACCTCAAGTCCAACCTCCTTGTGGCATATGTTTAAGAAGTCCTGTGATCTATGATCTCTCCTGACTGCCTTCTCCAGCTGCAAGCCTTCAGTGTACAAAAAGAAAAGGTCTCTTCAAGGACAGACAAGATATTCCAGCACATGGTTTTCCTAATGTTTTAGTTTAGTCCTAGATTAAGTAGCTTTAAAATGCCAGATCACATGTGTAGCTGATCCACTTAGGTGCGCTCCTCTCTAAAAGCCTGCACTTGGTTCTCTCCTAGTACATCTCTTTCTGCTTTATAGACAAACTCACTAACTTTGCTTTGCTCTCAGGGCTGGAGAGATCACTGCTCTTGCAGAAGACCTGAGTTTGGTTCTCAGCACCCACATAAGGCCACTCACAACCACCTGTAATTCCAGCTCCAATGGATGTGATGCCTTCTTCTGGCCTTTGAAGTCACTGCACGCAACAGGTACAAACCCCAACACAGGACAAGGATACATACACAATTAAAAAATAACATCTGTAGTGGATGTCAAGGTCCAGGGTGTAGCTGAGTAGAGTCCCTCAGGCTCTGAGGGAGCTCCTTAGGCTAGACTGATGGCAGCATTGAGTTACATTTCCAGGTGCTGGTGACACATGAGTTGGTTACAAAAGATCTGGGGTCAGGGGCTGGAGAGATGGTTCAGCAGTTAAGAGCACTTGTTTTTCTTGCAGAGGGCTTGGAAAAGCAAGACTGCCCCAAAGCAGGCAAAGTCATGCCTAATGATAAATGGAAGAACAATGTTTGAATATGCAAAGAAGATTCTAGAGGAGTATACAGCTGCCTGGGAAGGGAGAGAGAGCTCTTACTTAACAAGCAGGTTTCTTCCCTTTATACATCCATATTTTAATTTTCACTGTAGGCATGTGTTATGAAAAATTGTACAATCACTAAAATTTTAAGAAACAGGATGCCTTGGGCTTATTGCTTCACCAATCCTTTGGGACCCTGTTGGGGACAAAGGACTTCTGAAGCTACTGGGACCTTGGATCCAACTGGTGTGACCAGAAGGAATGCTACTTACCCGGGGCCCTGTGGTTCCGTCTGTGCCTGGGTGGCCCGGCTCTCCCTGTGGGGACACATGGATGCCTACTGGTGTGTGAGATTCTTATATCCTATCTCACCTCTGGCCCCTTCTTTCTCAAAGAGTCAGGGGCCCATATGTTGGGGCCTCATAGCCTGCATTATAAGACTATCCTTCCACACTGAGTAGTAGTGGAGATTCTGAGGCCCAGGAGCCCAAGACTACATGATAGCTGACCCCAGAGGTAGGCCTGAATGAAGCCTTGTCACTGGCTCTGAATCATGGGCCACCCTCCCTCAGACCACCCTACTTGTGAGTCATAGGGGACCCCTGGCCCAGGCCCTCTGGGACTCGCTTTTTAAAAGTGCAGATTAAGGGGAAATCACATCGTCCCCTGGTGACTGGATGACAGTGTCAATGGCCCTTCAGGTCCTGGGCAGAGAGCACTGTGATATCATCACCTTCAGTCCTGGGGCACCGTCCACTCCATTCTCTCCTTGGGGCCCCACATCCCCTGGCTCACCCTGAAATGGAGAAAATATCAGTGAAAGCAGGCAGAGGCACTAGCCTGGGGCCACTGGACCTTGTGCTCAGGGCACCTGGTGAACATGGTCCTGGGCTGGGGAATAGAGCTTGAGGCTCTCTCTAGCCCGAGGGTTTTAGGACCACGACCATCCCCTTCCTGTCTGGGTCTTGGGGTAGCTCAAGAGACTTTGTGTGTGTACATGTGTGCAAGTACACACGTATGTGAATGCACATTTATGTGTAGAAGTCGGAAACTCTGAGTGTTACTCCTTAAGCACCACCCATTGTTTCTTGGCATTTGTTTCTGACACAGAATGTATCTCCCTGACTTGGAACTTGCCACATAGGTAAACTTGGCAGCCAGTGAGCCCCAGGGAACTGTGGGTCTACCTCCTCAGTGCTAGGGAGCTGCCATGCTTACTTTCTTAAATAAGTAAATTTACTTTTCAAATTTAGCTTTGGAGACAGCTCTGGCTATCCTGGAACTCTCAGAGATCCACCTGCCTCTGCCTTTGCTGGGATTTAATGAATATAGCACTACACCTAGCCTCCCTTTAAAAATGTGGGTTCTGGGGATCAAATTCATGTCCTTATGCTTTCAAAGCAGGGATTTTACTGACAGCCATCTCTTCTGTCTTTTTTTTCTTTTCTTTCTCTCTCTCTTTTTTTTTTTGAGTCAGAGTCTCACTTTGTAGCCCAGGCTAGCCTCAAACTCAGATCCTCCTGCCTCGGCCTTCTGAGTGCTGAGATTATGGGTGTGTACCACCATGCTTGGTCCAAGAGACATTTTGGAGACAGGTTGGCTAGTGCTTGGTGGCAGTGACAAAGGGTTTGGGGAGCAAGGTGTGAAGAAAACATCCTGTTCCCAGCTTGGCACTAGGCAAGGGGAGGAGGGACTAAGGTGGGGACCAAGAAGACTTAGGATAAAGGGAGAGAAGTGCCTAAATGAGAAACCAAGCTGCTGGCTAGGTGTCCAGGGTGCCCACTGCTTCCTCCCTCAGGCCTGCCCTGGGAATTGGCCCATAGCCTCATAGGGTGAAAGGGTCAGGATAGGGGCATCTCTAGGTAGATGGCAACTCTGGAGGGTGGAGGGTGGAAAACTTTGAGGAAGAGGGTTGTATACTTACCTTGGGCCCTGGGGGTCCAGGGAGTCCTGGCTGGCTGGGCATCCCATCATCCCCCTGAGAAGATAACAGCTGAAGTCATCACATGCAGACACTTTGACCACATCTTTGAGCAGTCCAGCTGGCCCCTACCTGCTCTAGACTCACTGCACACCTGTCTGGTCCAGTCGCTAGCGGCAGGCACTGCCCACACTTAACCCTCTATGGCAGGGTCGGGTCAGAACCATCTCAGCCCCTACAAGCAGCCTAGAACCAGCTTCAGGAGGTTTCACCAGACACAGGGGATGAACAAGTGAATGGGAGCAAATTCACTCATTCATCAATCAGCTGGTGAGCATCCCTTAGGGACCAGAAGACACACGGTCCCTGATCCATGGACACGCGAAGTGCTTAAGTGATGGAGGGACTTCAGAAGTAAATGTGGCTGAAGACATCTGACCACACGAAAACCTGTAAAGCTGCCCTTGCTACAGTTAAGAAGCAATCCAGAAGCCCGACTCTGGTCTACAGAGTGAGTTCAGGACAGCCAGAGCTATACTGAGAAACTCTGTCTCGAAACACCACCACCATCACCAAAGTCAACCAATAAAACAAACAAACCCACAAACAAACAAAACAATCCCCCAAACCAGAAATAACAACAAACTCAAACAGCCAAGGTGTCTCATGATTTAACCCTCACAGTCTGATGTGAAGTCCAGGCAGGAAAGGTATGCCATGCCCCCATTTAACTGTGAGTAAACTGAGCCCTAAAACGCAGTGACCTGTCTCTCCTTTGAACTGAGTCTCCTGACCTCACCACCTCAGTGTCACTGGGGGAAGTTGGGAGAAGAAGGTAGGGAGTGAGTCCAAGGGGAAGGATGGGCACTGAGTACCCACCTTTGGTCCTGGAGGTCCCTTGGGGCCCTGGAAGAAAAGAAAAGAGGTGTTAGAAGGGGGGGTGAAGGCAGGAAGGTCAGGGCTCGAGTTCAAGGTCATTCTTGGCTACTTAGTGAATTTGGGCCCAGTCTGGGATATGCGAGAGGAAAGATGGCTCAACCAGGAAGGTACTTGCTGCCCAAGCCTGATGATTTTAGTTTAATCCCTCCAACCCACACAGTGGGAGGAGACAAACAACTTCTCAAGTTGTTCTCTGACCTCCATGTTGGTATTGTAGTAAGTGTTTGTGTCCAGTACGACAGACAGACAGACAGACAGACAGACAGACACACACACACACACACACACACACACAGCATAAAAATAAAAAAACTCAACCCCCAAAATAAAACAAAGGAAAATAAGTCAAGAACCAAAACTAAGGAAAATAAAAAGAAAACCCAGGGAGCTGGAGAGACAGCTCAACAGCTAAGAGCACTAGTTCTCTTCCAGAGGTCCCAGGTTCAAATCCCAGCTTCCACATGGCAGCTCACAACTGTCTGTAACTCCAGTTCCAGGAGATCTGACATTCTCACACAGATACAAAAGCATTTCACAGAAAACAAACAAAGAACAACAACAAAACCCGCTCCCAAACCCCCAAAACTGCAAGGGAATTTGAAGCCTTCTTCAGAGTATCAAAGGAACTATGCACCCATATGGTACATAAGTTTATATACAGGCTAAAGATCCATATAATATGATGTGGGATTCCCCTTTATATGTTATGAACATGTTTTATTACTATTGGTTAATAAAGAAGATGCTTTGGCCTATGGCAGGGCAGAATAGAGCTAGGCAGGAAAACTAAACTGAATGCAGGGAGAAAGAAGACAGAGTCAGGGAGATGCCATGTAGCTGCTGAAGGAGAAGGACATTGGAACCTTACTGGTAGGCCACAGCACAGCCTCATGGTGATACACAGATTAATAGAAATGGGTTAATTTAAGATATAAGAGCTAGGTAGGAATATGCCTAAGCTGTTGGCCAAGCAGTGTTGTAACTTACGTAGTTTCTGTGTGATTATTTGGGTCTGGGTGGCAGGGAGACTAAAGTGCAGTCTCTGACTACAAACATAAAATAATAAGATGGTAATAAATGAAATAAAAAACCCCAAACCCAAATAGCAACCCCCCCAAAAGAAAACAAAGAGGAAAGGGAACAAAATTCTGACACATGCAGAAACTTGGATACACTTCAAGGAAACTGTACTAAATATGGGGGAAAAGCCATCCTCAACGTTCTTCATGAGGCCTGGAGAGGTGGCTCAGTGGTTAAGAACACTGAGCCTTCCAGGTACTCTTGGGTCTGTCTTGTCATTTTCCTTTTATCAAGGGTGACATCACATCCCAGAGGAGGCAGGCGTCACTAGAAGTAGAGATGCTCAGCCAAGTTCTCGGACAGACCCCTTGTGCCTTGAGCAGTGGCTGTGTCAGGGCTCATAAGGTAGCAGGTGATCTGTAGACTCTCGCCCAGGAAGGGAGGTTCTAGAACTCTGTCCAGGCTGGGGACAGCCCGTCCACATCCCCATTGCCGGCAGAGCGATGGACACACAAGCATGTACACCTACAGAATCCTGGTGTGTGTTATAGACTCAGAGTCACCATGGGACACGCACCCAGGGTGTGTCTGTGAGGACATTTCCAGAAAGATTCAATTGAACAGGGACTGTCCACTAAATATGGGCTATACTGTCCCATGACCTAGGGTCCTGGACTGAATAACAGGAGAAGGTGGTTGAGTACCCATTCATAACTCTGCCTCTGACTGTAGACAAACAGTGACTGGCTGCCTCATGCTCCCGCCACCACGCTTCCCCACCATGATAACCTGTACTCTGAGACTACGAGCAAAAATTAACCTTTTTTACTTGATGTCTCCTTTGCCACGTACTTTGTCACAGCAATGAGGAAAGCAGCTCTTACAGTGGGAAAGAGACTTCCATCTCCGGGAGCTGCATCCCTACACTCTAGCCTTGCAAACATCCCAGACACTCACCATCTCGCCATCTTTTCCAGGCTCTCCTTTGGGACCCTAAGGAGGTATGTGAAAACAGCAGTGAGTGATCCAAGGGTATCTATCACATTAACTGAGCCTGATTCTCAGGCGAGGACATGGTCAAAGGCTCTCAGCAGAGCAACCAAATTCACCTCCTTTCAACCCTGAGAAGTGGTTGTTATTGTCCCCACTTCACAGATGAGAAGTTTGAGGCTTTGGGAGTTAGGCACCTAACGTGACAGTGGATGGATGGGCCAATTGAGATGACCTGCCCCGACAGGAGCCCCTAGTGGCAGTCTAGTAGAGATTCTGCACTGGATGGAAGGGTAGATTGGAGTCTCTGGACTAGGATGACAGAACTATTTTCTGTGGAGTGGCCTCACATAGCCTGGGGGAGAAACTGAGGCTCATTAGTATTGAGGGAGAGGAATAGGGGTTGGTGGAGACTTGCAGGCAAAGGGCTTACCTGTGGGTTTCTGGGCCAGAGGTGGGGTGGGAATTTAGACTGAGCATGCAACTCAAGGTTAGGGTCCATGGGTCTTCTAGTTAGACTTGGGCTTGGGGTCAGGTTCAGGAGTAGCGTATGGATAATAATTTGAGCTGGGGCATGAGACAGGATTTGAGGTTAAGGTCCTGATTAGCGCTGATTAGGAAGCAGGCCTGTGTCAGATTTAAGGATTGGTTGGTGTGAGGTCTGATATGGGCTGTGGATGGGCTTGGGGTTAGAGTTGGGTCTAGGATGAGTGTGTGCATTGGGTGATGGTGTTGGGCCTACTAGGAATAATGCTGGTTTGGAACTGGTTCTAGGGATCAGGATTCAGAGTGCGTGCCAATATAGGACCCAACTCTTGGAGGCCCCAGTTCTGTGCCTTCTCTTACCGCTGGGCCTTGAGCTCCTCTGGGGCCATCTTTCCCAGTGTCACCAGGAGGACCCCGGGCCCCAGGTGGTCCAGGGGGCCCAGGTGGTCCTACAGCTCCATCTTGCCCTTGGGCTCCCTGAAAGACATATGGTTTGACTTGAGACTGAGGGCAAAGGTGACTTTGAGGGGTTCCAACTTCCAGAAAGGTTTTCTCAGATGGGCAAGCCCTGTGCTTTCCTTTTTCCCAGCCCTTGAGGTGGGCACAAGGCTTTGATATTGCAATGGCTCTGGCTACTTCTTGGTAGCTGCAGGAGGGGATCTTGGTGGATCTGGCTGCCACCTTCTCAATATCTGAAGCCTGGATCTGTTGTTGAAATGACATGTGAGGGTGGGTGAGACAGAGTGTCTCCTGCAAGAACATCCTGGTTGATCCTCTCTTGTTGCATTAAAAGTGGCAGACATGCATGAGTGGGCATGTATTTTATGGTCTCACACAATTGCAGCGGATACCTGCAGTAGCTTTCTTTGTAACTGCCTGACACAGAAGCTCTCAAAATATCCTCCCACAGGTGAGAGGCTGAGCCACTGGCCTTATTGTGGCAGGTCACTCAGCAGTAAACAAAAAACAGGAACAGGCAAAACCCAGTACCTGGAAGGCTGAGGCAGGATGATTGCTGTTAACTTAAGGCCAGCCTGAATTACAAAAGGAGTTCCAGAGCCAGGCAGTGGTGATGCACTCCTTTAACCCCAGCCCTCTGGAGGCAGAGGCAGGCAGACCTCTGTGATTTCAAAGTCAGCCTAGTCTACAGAGTGAGTTCTGGGACAGCCAGGGCTACAGAGAGAAACCCCATCTTTAAAAAAAAAATAAAACAACAACAACAAAAAACCAAAAACAACCCCCTAAAACAACTGAGTTCCAGGCCAGCCTTGGCTACAAAGTGAGATCCTGCTTCAAAAACAAAAACAGAGCAGATAGTGATCTTAGTGCGCAGGGGCAGAGCCAGTAGGAGCCCAAGGTCATCCTTAGCTACAGAGTGAATTTGAGTCCAATTTGGGATGCGTGAGACCCTGTCTCAAAAGATCTAAACCAGGGTCAGTGAGATGGCTGAAGCTGCAGACACTTGCTGCCAGGGTCTGGTGATCTTAGTTTGACCCCTGCGACCCACACAGTGAGAAGAGAGAACCAACTCCTTCAAGTTGTTCTCTGACTTCTATGCTTGTGCTGTGCTGTGTGTGTCCCCACGCACATTTACACACATACAAAACACACATGTTGCTAAAAAAAACCCCAAACTGTAAACTCCAAATCAAAACAAAAGCATACCCCCATCAAAAAAAAAAAAAAAGAAAAAGAAAGAAATGCATTTTGATACATGAAAAACTTGTGTACTGTAGGGAAACTATGCTAAATGAAAAAAAATTCTCCAAAGTTACACAAGGACCTAGAGAGAAGGCTCAGCTGTTAAGAGCACTTACTGCTCTTCCAGAGGACCCAGGTTCATTTCCCAGTACCCACATGGCAGCCCATATCTCCCTGTAACACCAGTTCCAGGGGATTTGACATCCTTTGGCCTCTGCAGACACTCTATATCAATCAATCAATCAATCAATCAATCAATCAATCAGTCATGCAGGCACACACACATATAAATAAAAACATTAAATCTTAAAAATTATTTTAAAAAGTTACACACTGTATGATTATGATTGCACACAACCAATATTCTTTTTTCAAGACAGGGTTTCCTCTGTGTAACAGCTCTGGCTGTCCGGAACTCGCTTTGTAGACCAGGATGACCTCAAACTCACAGAGATCCGCCTGCCTTTGTCTCCTGAGTGCTGGGTTAAAGGCGTGTGCCCAGCACCTGATATTCTTGAGCAGGAAAAGTTAAACAGATGGAAATCAGTGGTTTCAGGGGCTGAGGATGAGGGAGGAAGGTGATACTATGTAGAAAAGGAGAGCCCGAGGTATCTTTGTGTAGGTTCCATGAGTCCATATGTGTTAACACTACATAGAAGAAAAAAAAATACCTGTGTGTGCGTGTCACACACACACGCACACACACGGTTTTCTTTATCCCAATAATAGGTTTCCCCCACTCAGTAAGTCAGACCGAGCTAAATTTATAAAGTAAGGAATAGATTTATTTGAGCAAAGCATCTCCTGGGTGGGTTCTCCAGTCCCAGAGATCAGGGCCAGAGGAGAAGCCACAGGGAACTAAAGCGGGAGTTTACATATCCTGTAGGCAAGGGTGATGACATTACAAGCTGGGTTTGTGAGGCTTAGGTGGGGACTTGGGCTGCTGGCAGCAGCAGGGGAGGAAGTTGCAACAGTTGCCAGGAACGAGAACTGGGCTTTTTGGTGACTTTTCTTTGTTGGAAATTCTCTGAGAGGGTGAGGTTGAGAGAGAGAGATAGAGAGAGAGAGAGAGAGAGAGAGAGAGAGA
>LOEQ01001638.1:361474-373175 GCA_001685075.1 Bramus lutescens | reverse complement strand
GCAGTAGGATTAGGGGTGGGTGTCTTTCCCATCAAAGCAACCCACCCCTGTCTCAGACAATGGGGAACCAACAGCTACTCCTGCCCTTCTTGAATTTCCTGCTAGAAATACCAAGTAGTAAAGTATCCCAAGCCTTGCTCGACCTGGGTTCAAATTCCTCCTCTGATCCACACTATCCTGCCTGTGGGAACCCTTCTCCTTCCTGATCAAAGCCATAGGATCCACCAGAGGTTTTCATCACTTTCTGCCCTCCGTGAAACCCCACAGCTGTTTACAAGTCTCAGTTCTGCTTGAAGTCACTTTTCCTCGAGGAGATCAGCTGGCTCCAGGATGTTTCTGGATGTTTAAGAAGCAAATAAAACCACAGGCTGCACATGAATCGAGAGCAAAGCCCCAGGCAGGCTCAGTCTCCTGCCTCATTCAGTGACCGGGATGGCCCAGGCCTTGAGTTTGTATAAGGCCATTCTCTTGAGTGACAAGTTCAAGTTAGGTCCTAGGTCAGCAACCCAAGACAGGGAATAGCTTCAGGTTAGCTGACTTGGAATTGGTGTTTGAATTGGTCCTGGCAGCAGCAGTGCTGGGAGTGAACTTCATGTGACTTTCTGAGTGGGTAGGCTGGATTACCTACTAACACTGAAGTCCTGGTGGCCTGGAACTCAGTATATAGACCAGGTTGGCCTCTCAAACTCACAGAGATCTACTCGCCTCTGCTTCCAAAATGCTGGGATTAAAGATGTGAGTCACAACTCCCGGCACCTTTTAAAAACACTATTTGGGGCTGAAATGATGGCTCAGTGGTTAAGAGCACATGCTGATGTTGTTGCAGGGGGCCTAGGTTTGGTTCTCAGAACCTACATAATGGTTCACAGCCCTTGGTAACCCCAGTTCCAGAGATCTGATGCCCTCTGGTCTCCATGGGCACCAAGCAGGCACACGGTCCACATGCATATATACAGGCAAAGCACACAAATAAACGGATAAATAAGTAAATAATATTAGGTCCATCTATAAAATGATTTATTTTATTTGCAATTATGTGTATGTGTACCAAAGAGGCTAGAAGAGGGCATTGGATCCTTTTTATTTTTATTTTATATGCATTGGTGTTTTGCCTGCATGCATGTCTGTGTGAGGGTGTCGGATGCCCTGTAACTGGAGTTACAGACAGTTGTGAGCTGCCATGTGGGTGCTGGGAATTGAACCTGGGTCCCCTGGAAGAACAGTCAGGGCTCTAAATCACTGAGCCCCCAGGAGAGGGTTACTGACAAAGTAAGTCTGGGTTGTTGGGCCTGGAGGCTCCATCCCTGGGGGCTCAAGAGGACCAGCCACTGAAAGCTGTGAGTGCCACTCACTTCGTGTTGGGGATGGCAAGGTCAGATAGGGGCTGATGCTGTCTGCTGCCTCCACCAGTGCGAGGGTAGGGACGGAGGTTATCTGGGAATTGGTTCTTAGTTTTTAGAAATGCATTTATTTACTTGTGTGAGTGTGTGTGCATGCATGTGGGGGTCAGAGGCCAACTTCTGGATATCAGCTGTCTCCTTCCACTTTGTGAGTTTTGGGGATTGAACTCTGCTCAGCAGGCTTGACAGCAAGTGCCCACAGAACCATCTCTCTGGCTCTGTTCTGTTTTTATAGTTTGGACAGAGCCTCCTATAGCTGGCCTTGAACTCCTGATGCTCCTGCTCCTATCTCCCACTGCTAGGGTTATGGGTAATTATCATGTCTGGATTGAGTTGGGTTCTTCTTACTGTGGCGCACCATCCCTGTGATTGGCAGGAAGGAACCAGACCAACAAACTGGCCTTGTTTAGATGCAAGCAAAGCTGGGTGACTGTGTTGCTTTCTTACTGTAATTAATGCTGACAGCTCCTGCTGGGGAAATGGAGCTCTCAAAATGCATGGGGTTGGGGCCCCTGGATGAGGGGGCTTACCAGGATTATCAGTTCAGGACCTAGTAATTAAGCCCCAGATGTTGACGATTCATCAAATTACAAGGCTGGTGGGGTCTGAGGTCCCAGCCGGGGAAGTGTGCGTTACTCCACGAAAGCTCCATGAACCTTGTCCCATCCTTTACCAGGGTGGGCCAGTGAGCGGGAGTAGGGGGCAGCCCCCTCCAGGCAGGTCAGCCCCATATGGTTCTGATTTCTCAGGCCTGGCTGCTTGCGTACACATGGACTGTAGTTCTGGTCTAGGTTTCCCAATTTCCCAAACTTGAGCTCCCCGCAAGAAAGGGCCTCAGTGTGGGGGATCCGGCCCTGGCTTGTGTCCTGCTAGTGGCCTGCTGCTCTTTCCAGAGACCCTAGGCCTGGATTCTTGGCTGAGTTGCCTCTGCACCCAGAGTCATGGCAAGCTGAAGACTCACAGGTGTGTTCAAGCTGCATGTGGCGGAGGATGGCTACAAATGCACCCCAAGCTGAAATTGCAAACTTATTTAAAGTTTTTTTTTTTTGCAATGTTTTTGTAAGTTGATCACACATTCTCAAATGTGAACTTTGTATGAGATGTACAGATGATGGCTCGGGAGGTGGCTCAGACTCCCTACCGAGTCTGACAACCTGAATTCAGTCCCTGAAAGCCACATGATGCAAGGAGAGAACTGGCTACCTCGAACTGTCCTCTGACCTCCCACATTCAGACCGTGGCGTGCACGGCTTTTCTCTCTCTCTCTCTCACACACACATACACACACATACATACACAAATAAATATTACATATACATTTGATGATGCCATTATGCAATATCAAAGACTAGAGGTTTTGTCAAGTAACCACCATGAGCTTAAAAAATAAAAACAAACCCCACCACTACCACCACCACCACCAAACCTCAAACCAACCAAATTAGCAGCCATATTGAAACAAAAAACCTGGCAACTCACTTCAATATGAGGAGTTTAGAAGTGTCTTGAAAAGTAGGAAGACCTCCCAGCCCCTGTGACATGATTTTGCCTGCCCAGGACTGTACTGCCTTCTTAGCTGGTCACGGCTCCAGGGCCCTTGCTTACTCTCTCCTGCTCCACATCCGCTGATTGCCTGGGAGAGTGACCTGCCGGCTCTGTAGGGGTACTGGTGTGCAACCCTTGGCCTAGGTCTCTTTCAGCTGTGAGCTTCTGAGCCATGAAAGCAGCTGGCTTCTATTTGGGGGAGAGGGCTTGCTCAGTGAGTGGCCTGTGTTGGCTGGAAGCAATTACATCTATGTCCCCATCACACAGCATGGCTGGAAGAGGTGGTATTTAAAGCACTAAGCCTTTGAACTGATCCCAAATATCTGCTTAAATTACTTATTCACCCATTACTGGTATGTGGTGGGGAGAAGCATGATTACCTTGTCAGGTATCAGGAAAAATTGGCCCTCTTCGGGGAGGAGGGGAAAAGGGCCTTGACTTCCAGTGGCTGTGGGGGAATAGGGTATGGGAGTGGGGATGTAGGCTGTGTCTGTCTGAGATGCGGTGTTCTGGGAAACACTAGACAAAGCAGACAGGTTGGGTACACTTTCAGCATCAAGTGGACCATTGTGTGGCGCCAACTTCTGGCTGGACCCAGGGACCAGTGACAGACACAGCTCACGGTTGATGGAACTGTGGATGCTCTCTTTCTCTCCTTGTTCACCAGCAAAGTTCTTAGGCCGCATCCAGGCCAAGCCCCTGCTTTGCCCTTTTTCTGACGGGGTGCCTGCTTCTGGCCTCCCCTGTCTGCTCACACATGATTTCCTAGACTTCTCCCCTCCCCTCTTATGTAGATTCCAGCATGAGGCAATACACCGCCAAGCAATCTCCTCCTGCTCTCCCGCCTGGAGCAGTAGCATGGCTCTTCCTTGATTTCCATAGACAACAGAGGCAGAAAAAGCGATGGCCCCAGCAAAAAGGGATTCCCACCTTTTCTTGAAATACCAGAAAATGCTGAGAGGATTGTGCTACGTGGACTGATTGTGGGGTGCCATTTAGATGCCCCCCAGTCCCACCCAGCTCAAGCCCTCTAAACTTTTGAGCTGGCTTTTTTTTTTTTTCTCTCTTTATCTGGCTGAAGCCTGCAAGACACCAGTGAGTTCATGAGTTCACATTTCTGGAGCTGAACTGTCTCTCTGGTCCTTCCACACTCCCTAGCATGACTCGCTTCCTTCCCAGACCAGCCTCCACTATCCCTGACTCCCCAAATAGACCAGGAAGAGAGGATGCCATGCTGGCTGTGGCTGTGTCCCTGCCATTTTTCTTGGATGCCCATGTCCTTCTTTGGGATAGGGAAGTGGAATGGGTGGGATGGCTCCCCAGGGATTTGGACGTCAGAGGAAGAAAGCCCCTCAATGAGGCTAGCTGCCACAGCTGCTTCCTCCTCCTCCTCATCTGGCCCTGTGGAGGGTTGGGGGGAGAGAAGGGTTGGGGATGGGGCATTGCACATCCCCATTTTCCAGCACTCATCTGGTTTTTGCTTTGCTTTGGTCTTTCTTTTTCTTTGAGACAGGGTCTCACTGACTGACCTGGTACTCACTGTGTAGACTAGGCTGGCCCTCAGACTCAGAGATCTGCCTACTTCATGTTGGAACTAAAGGCATTTGTTAGTCACTGTTTTGAGAAAGGGTCTCACACAGTTCAGGCTTGCTTTGAATTCATCACATAGGCAAGGATGACTTTGAACTCTTGATCCTCTTTCCTCCACCTCTTGAGTGTTGGGATTGTTGGTGGGCACCATTAGGCCTGTTTTTTTTTTTTTATGTGGTGCGGGGATCAAACCCAAGGCTTGGTTTATGTTAGGCCAACTACTAAGTGGGCTCCATTCCCAGTCCCCCACCAGACCTTTTGTTCTTATGTCACGTATTCCTTCCCTCAGGCAGCAGCCCTGGTTCCCTGCTGTGGCCTTACTCACAGCTAACTTGAACCCTTTAGGCACCAATCACAGACTAACTGTGAAGCTAGAGCTTATGTGAATTGTGGCTCTTTTTCTTGATTTGTCATAGGCTCCCCAGAGGTGAGGAGCCTGGGATGTAGTTCCTGTATTTCTTGCTACTGCATTTGAAATGCCAGAGCCCTGAGCTGAGAACATAGTAAACACTTGTTGAACAACGTTTCTGACACAATGACAGCGAGTCCGTGAACAAATAAATAATCCAGTTTCCCACCGGCACTGGTGTCTGATCTACAAGAGCGCGCCAGAGGACGACCTTGACCCCCTATCTGCTTGTCCTAGCCAGCTCCTGCCCTGGTGTTGCAGCACGGGAGGCCAGTCAGGACACTCTGCTTTTAGGATGCTTACCCATGCAAAGCTCTGCCAGCCTCAAGAGTTCCCCGCTGTTGGACTGGGTGACCACAGAGTGACAGGAACTGTCATTCACAGAACTCAGTGTGAATGCCCAGCCCTGGGGCTTCCAGGAGTTAACTACTTGGATGTCCTAGCTGCTACTGGGGATGCTGGGAACATTTCTCAAAGGGGTCGGGATATGCCTGAGGTCACAGTCTCTGGGGACCCAAAGCTCATGCTTTCTCAAGTCATGGGAGCTGCAGGAATAGCTTCCTACCCACGCACCTGTCTCCTCTCCAGTCCTTATTGGGGAGACCCGAACATGGGTCACTGGCCTAGTTCATGTCTGTGAACCTGCTCCTGCATGCAGTAGGCTGTGTGTGAAGTGAAGAGGATGCCAAGCAGCCACCAGCCTTCGGGTACCACTCCATGACGGATAACTGGCAGCCAGCGAAGTGAGGAGCCACCCTCCTCTGCCTGGGGCCTGGACTTGCACAGGGCTATTTCCTCTTCTGCAGTGACCTGTGGTCGGAGGCCCCGTGGCCCCTGGAACCTGAACACAGGAGCCTCCTGGCTGGCTGTGCACATCTCCCTTTCTTTGACTGCCTCACCTGGGGCATTCAAGGGAAACTGAGGAACGGAGAGCTAGATCTAGACAGCGCTAGCCCCAGGCAACAGCAGGACTCCAGAAGTACCTGTTTTGTTCTGCCTCAGGGAAGAGGGCTGGGGAGGAAGCCAGGATGGAGGCCCTCTTCTGCAGGCCCAGCTGGCTCTGTCTTTGAGGTTCCAATCTGTGAGTTTAACCAGATTGGGGACCATTATGGGGGACTCAGGAAGTCTGCTTTCACCCCTCCTCACTCTGCCCAGCATCTCGGGGGGCTGGGAGCCGCCCTGCAGGGGTCAGATCCGAATGAGCCAGAGGATGTTAAAATTTAAAAAAGCACATGAATTTGGGGGTATTACAGATGAATCATTTAACTAATTACATTTTTACAATCAAAGCTGTTTTTGAACTAGGGGAGTGTAAGAAAGCATATGAGTTTGTGGTGTTCGTGGTTCTTTTTTGTTCGCTTGATTAATTCCAAACAGTCAACTGAGTTATTCATTTCGAAATTGGTCCCAGGCCCGGGGCCCTGTCTCGCAGACCACATTTCAGCCCCGAGCTCACACTGTCCTCTGGGACCTCGGTTGTCGATACCCCGTGACTGATGTTGGAGACTTAGCAGGTCCTGCTTCCTTGGGCACTGTGAGTTTAACCAGGCGAGGGCTGTGGGTGGTGCTGAGTCCCGGGAGATGCCTGCATGAGGGTTTCTGTTTCTAGTGAGATTTGCCCCATGCCCTGTGATAATCTGATTCTTCAATAAATCTTTTTATTGAATGTATTTATTGGGTGCTGCGTGGGTGAGAGCGCCATGGCGCTCGTGTGGAGGTCAGAGGACAACTCCCAGGAGTCAGTTCTCTCCTTCTACCACGTGGGTCCTGGGGATGGAACTCAGGCCGTCAGGCCTGGTGGCACCTTTAGCTGCTGAGCCGTCTTGCTGGCCCCAGATCCTAACCTGAGGTTTTTCACCTAGACTGAGCCTCACTTCTCAATTCTATCTTTGTCAGTAAACCACTGGAGTCTCCTCCTAGTGAGGTCCTCTTCCTCCCACCCCTGCCTTGAGGTGGGGACACCTTTAAAATACGTGGTGGAGGAAATAAGGGAGACCCTCTTCCAAATGCTGCTCATCAGAAGTGCTGCAGGAGGCTGCAGGTACACTCAGTGGAAGACTGTTCACCTAGTGTGCAATTAAAAGCTAAATTCAGTCAAACACAGGCATACACACACATCCTGGCGGGCTCAGTGGCAAATGTCTACAATACTATCACTTAGACGAAGGAGACCGGAAGACTAGAGTTCAAGGTCATCTTGGCTATGCAGAAAATTCTAGGCCAGCCTGGGCTACGCAGAGTATTTGCATGTACATGATAAGATAGCTTAGGATGTAAATTGATTCTTAAGTGTGAAATATGCACATGGTTCATATATACTTTATACATTGAGTCTAAAAGTAATCTCATTTTATTTTTATAATTTAGTTTTTGGTGTTTTGAGATAGAGACTCGTAGCCTAAGCTGGCCTGGAATTCTCTGTGTAGCCCAGCTGCCCTCAGATTTTTGATCTTCCTGCTTCAGTGTCCCATGCATTAAGATTAGAGGTGTGTGCCATGGTGCTATGCTCCTGAAGGTGACTGGATGCAATGTTTCCAGTATACGGTGCGTGTGTGTGTGTGTGTGTGTGTGTGCAACCGAGGCTGACATCAGGAACCTATTGTTCTAAACCACTCTTCCACTTCATTTACTGAGGCAGTCTCTTAAGCAAACCCCAGAGCTGCCAGCCCTGGTGAGCCTGTCTCTACCCTCTGAAGTAAAAACTACAGCTGGCCTATCATATGCTATCACGCATACCTGGCATTTCAGTGGGTTCTGGGGTTCTGAACTCTGGTTCTCATGCTCTTGAGACAAGCATTTTGACTGCTGAGCCATCTCCCTGGCCCCTTTACCTATGCTGTGGCTGTCACAGGTTGCGTGTGGGGTTTTCCAATTGCGTCATCCTGTTGACATTGCAAGCTTCTCATTGGGGGCTTTTCAGATTCTGGAATGGAGATGCCCAACCCACTCAGACCTGTCCAGAATTATGCAGGGATTTGCAGCACATCAGTCGCCACTGGAAGGTGGGTGCAGGAGCTGGCTGAGTTGGGTTACACTCAGCAATCCCTCTCCTTTTCCAGCCCGTTGCTCACATTCCCTGTCTCTGGACACACAGGACCACATTGTGTGGCCTGCTCTCTCGGGTCTTTTATTCTGTGTGCACAGTGCCCGTGCTTGCTCAGCACGGGAGGCCATCCCTTAGACAGAAGGGGCGGAAGATGAAGGCCTTGGCTTCCCTTGTGTGCACAAGGGCATGAGCTGTGTAGAAGTGAAGCAACCTGAGAGAACTCAGTGTTTGGGAGTGGTGTGGTGTGCAGACTGGGCGGACTTCTAAGCAGGGTGAGAGGGAACAGAGACGGGTGAAGAACGAGGAACAGCATCCAGAGAGCTGGGAGCCAGCCCCACCCCATGTTTGCCACAGTGAGTCTGGAAGATGAGCAGAACCAAGGCCTTAGCTCAATCTTAGACTTGGAGCCTGGAGAACTGTGAGCTCCCCAAGCTCCCCCTCCATCTCTCTCTTTCGTTTGTATACATATGTGTGCACACATGTGAGGGCCAGAGGTTAAGGTTGCTTCGGGGACTCTGATGGCTTCAAGGATGCACTGACAATTCAGGAGGCATGGGATTGGGGTGGTGGTGGTGAGGTCTTAGACTCTTGGTAGCCGTCTCTGGGGACAAGTGTTTCCTGGAAATAGAGTAAAATTTCTTTGTCCCCTTGGTTCCTGATGCCTTAATGAGCCTCTCTATCCAGTCTTACAAGGTTCTACATGCAGGCCCTGGACACCACCACCACCACTCCTCCTCCTTAAAGATTTTTTATTTGTGTATATGTACATGTGCCTGCATGAGTTTATGTGGCACCATGTTATGAACCTGTGGAAGAAGACATAAGATGCCTTGAAACTAAAGTTATAGGGGGTTGTGAGCTCCTTGATAAGGATGATGGGGACAGAACCCAGATCCTTTTCAAGAGCAGCCATTAACTGCTGAGCCATCTCTCCATCCTCTGGACACTTCTTCCCTTTCCACCACCACGCTGCCACTTACTCCTCCCATCCTGGCCTCAGTGGAGCTTCATGAAGCTGGCTCTAAAGACCATGACCTGTCTGTCCCCTTCTGCGTTCCTCTGCTGAGAGTATTCACAGAGCTCTGCGTCTGGTCATTGAAGTCTCAGCCCAAATGACTTTCTGTCCTTCTGGATTAATTGATCTAAATCACACAACTATCTCTGTTATCTCCTCCCAGCACCCTCACCACACCCTCCTTTATTCTTTTTCTGGTACATTCCACTGTTTTCAGGACTGTTCACACTGCCTCCAAGCGGGAAGCCAGGAAGCCATGAAAGCTCAACGCCGAGAGTGACGAATGTGAAAACTCTAAAGAAGAAAAATAAAGATTTGCTTATAGCAAATAGAAGGCACAGTCTTGTGTCTTCTGTTCAAAGGGTGAGAGGTGGAGGCAGGATAGACTGTGTGATAGACAAGTCATTTTCACCTTAGAAGCTATGCATATCTTAGAGAGGAAAAAAAGGGATGTGAGAAACAATTTCAGGATGACTCCATTGTACCCTGATGATCTCTCTCTCTCCCAGCTGTCTAAAGACTGTGACTAGGTCTGATTTGCCTTTGCGTCTTCCCTGTGTGTAGCACAAGGCCTGATATCAAGTCTTCTACTAATGAGAGGCCAAAAGACTTTAACATATGAAAGCTGATCCATTCTCCGAAGGCTGGAATGCCGTGACTGGGGTTCCTCTGCAGCTACCATTGAAAACTCACAGTGCCCGGTGCTCAGAACCCCCCGTTGTTGATCAGTAAAGACTGCTTGTCCCTGGCTGCTCCTTTCATTTTTAAACTCTATACCTGCAATTCTAGTCTTAACCACTAGGTGGAAGTACAACACAAACTTTAACAAACAGGTTGCATCTTTTTAAGACTATGTCTCATGAAAATACACCCTAAATTAAAACAAGACACATACATATAGACATATATTTAAAAACTTATCATATTGAAATAAATTAAAAGTATGATAATAGCCACAGTTGGCCAGAGTTTGGAGGAACATGCGACATTTGTGCGCTGTTGGTGGGAATGTAAATGAGTGCAGCCTCCCAGAGGGCAATTTGGCAAGGCACATCAAAAGCCTTAAACATGTGCAAATCCTTTGGTGCAACAATTCAACTTATAGGCATTTATTCTATGGAGATAATCACAGAAATGAGCCTTCACTAACTCCCAGGATGTTGAGTGTAAGGATGAAAAATTATCCATATTAATAATAGAACTTGGAGATCGACTAAATAAAATTATACATGTGATCAGATACTTTGTAACCATTACATACTGTAAGAGTTTTTAATGACGTGGGAGTGTCTCCTGATTTATCCAGTGACAGAGTGAAGCATGTCCCTATAGCCTTGTTTTACAGTGGAAGTATGGGAACAAAATTGCATATAAAAAATGCTAGAACAACATGAAAATAGTGAGATTTATTGTCTGTGGGTGGTAGGGGGATGATTGCTTTTCCTTTTTTTTCTTTTTGGTGCCTTTCTCTATTTCCCAAATGTTTTACAACAGACATGACATGCATTTATTGCAACCATAAGGTTCTGTTAACAAGCCCTTGGGGGCACGAGGGACAGACAGCCTCTGTTCAGGAAGGGCATGAAGACAGTGACCCCGGAGCCCTGTCAGCTCTGACCCCCTTGAGTCCATAACCTGCCTCACAGATGTGGGTGGCCCCTGCTGCCCCTGGCCCTCAGCCCCTCCTACTGGCAGTGCATATGGACCTGGTTTCAGATGGGGGGTGGGGCGGTCAGAGGGATGAACGAAGCACAGGCCAGAAAATCCTCCCCGCTCCTGAAGTTTGCCAACAGAATGAATAGGGCCTCTAAGATGCCCTCAAACAAAAAAAATACAAACACTAAAATTCGGCAGCCAAACATCCTAAAACCAACCAATCTCAACATTGGGTTTCTATCCAAATGCCTAGGTATACGCTGAGGAGATTTCCTCATTTTTCTTCATTAAATATTTTTATTGCATCATCATTATTGTATTTATTTATTTGTTGGTGTGTATGTGTGTAGGCATGCACACCACAGTGTGTATGTGGAGGTCTGGGGACAGCTTTGTGGAGTTGGTTTCTCATTCCACCTTTTGCACGGATTCTGGGAACTGAACTCTGGCAGTCAGGTTTGCACAGCAAGTGCCTTTAGTTCCTGAGACATCTCGTTGGCCTTTCTTTCCCATTCTAAAAAAATTTATGTATTTAAATTGTTTTTCAGATTTGCTTTATTTTATGTGCATGAGTGTTTTGTCTGCCTGTGTGTATGGGTGCCTGATGCCTGTGGAGGTCAGAAGAGAGCACTGGTTCCTCTGGAACTGGAGTTGCATGGCTGTGAGTCACCATGGGTGCTGGGCACCAAATCTGGGGGCCCTTGGTGAGAACAAGCACTTTTAACTGCTGAGCCATCTCTTCAGACCATGTTTATTAATTTTATTTTATGCTTTTTGGTTTTTCGAGACAGGGTTTCTCTGTAGCTTTGGAGCCTTCCTAGAACTAGCTCGTGTAGACCAGGCTGGCCTCAAACTCATGGAGATCCGCTTGCCTCTGCCTCCCAAGTGCATGTGCCACTACCGCCCGGCATTTTTTTTTTATTATGCATACCATATTCTGTCTGTGTGCATGTCTGCAGGCCAGAAGAGGGCACCAGACCTCTTTTACAGATGGTTGTGAGCCACCATGTGGTTGCTGGGAATTGAACTCAGGACCTTTG
>LOEQ01001638.1:331293-347136 GCA_001685075.1 Bramus lutescens | reverse complement strand
GCCACCTCTGCCTGGCTTCTTCCTTTTTTTTTTTTTCTGAGCTGTGCATCTTTAATCCCAGCACTCTAGAGGCAGAGGTGGCAGGTCACTTTGAGGACCAGGCTGACCTGCTCTATGTAGTGAGAATTTGTCTTGAAAAACAAAACAGAAAACAAACAAACAAAAAAACCAACCTGAAACAAAACCAAAACCCCAAATTTTATTTATGTGTCTGTGTGAGTCTGTGTGAGTTTATATACACATGTGTGCAAGAGCTTACAGAGACCAGGAGAGGGCATCAGATCCCCTGGAGCTTGGGGTTATAGGCAGGTGTAAGCAGCCTGGTGCGGGTGCTGGTAGCTGAATTCTGATCCTCCACAAGGGCAGTAATGCCTTTTGACTGCTGAGCTATGTCTCCAGGCCCTTGGTTGAATTTTGCAAATGGCATTTGCCCTACCTAGGGTTACTATTGCTGTGATGAAACCCCATGACCAAAAGCAAGTTGGAGAGGAAAGGGTTTATTTGGCTTACACTTCTACATTACTGTTAATCATCAAAGGAAGTCAGGACAGGAAGTCAAACAGGTCAGGAACCTGGAGGCAGGAACTGATGCAGGACCACAGAGGAGTGTTGCTTATTGGCTTGTTCCTTATGGTTTGCTCAGCCTGCTTTCTTATAGAACTCAGGACTTGGCAGCTCAGGGTGGCACCTCTCCCATCAATCAATAAGAAAATGCCAGTGGTGGCACACACTTTTAATCCCAGCACTTGGAAGGCAGAGGCAGGTGGATCTCTGTGAGTTCAAAGCCAGCCTGGTCTACAGAACGAGTTCCAGGATAGCCAGGGCTACACAGAGAAATCCTGTCTGGAGCTTCTATCCCCCAAAATAGATAAAATGTCCTAGAGGCTTGCCCAAAGCTCACTTTTATGGAGACATTTTCTCAACTGATTCTCTCCTCTCTGATGACTCTAGTTTGTGTCAAGTTGACATAAAATTTCCCGGCACAGCATTTGTTTCTGTCTGCCTTGCCTGCTCCCTGCATGGCAGGCTCCATGCTGGTGCTGGGGGGTGGGCACTGAGGGACAGGGTGTGACTGTCTTTCAAGGCACTGCTCTTTGTGCAAAGTCAGCCTCAAATCCCCTCAAGAATTCTCAGACCTATCAGGGGGAGATGCAGAGCCTAGGCTGGGTGGAGCAGTTCATGGCAAAATTAGGATTGGTGTATGTGACAGCTGATACTGTCAATTTGACAGGAGCAAGAGTCACTTTGGAGTTATGTTGCCATCCTGTGGGCTGGGATTCCAGACTGCACAGAAAAAAGAAAGTGAGCAAGCACCTGCAGTCACCTCTCTGCTCCCTGATTGTAGATGTGATGTGACCAGCCACCTCGAATTCCTGTCACCATGTCTTTCTTGATGTCATGGACTGTACCCCCAAACTGTGAACCAAAACAAACCTGTCCTTCCTTGAGTTGCTTCTGTCAGGTCTTTCAACCCAGCAGTGAAGAAAGTGACCAACCCAACGTGCTTCCTTTGCCTTCTCCCTGACTGAGCAGCTGCTCATGGGGCATCCCGGACCGAGGAGTCAAGTACAGGGCAGAGTGGCAACCCCGGCCCTGGCTTAGTGGGTGCTTCTGACTTTTGTGAAGGGATGCTCTGAATCAGGAGGAGAGAAAGATTCTGGGAGCCAGGGAGGTAGGGGTGTTCCTCTGGATGGGGAGGCTCCACAGGGCCATGCTGGATAATGAGACCTATGCAGTGAGAAAGAATACATTTCTTCCTAGCCTCGTGGGCTGAGGGTTTCAGGTCAGAATGGCTGAAGGACACTTAAGGACTGAAGACACACACGGGTGAGGCTGTTATTCAGTTGGTAGAGTGCTTGCCTAGCATGCATGAAGCTTTGGGCTTGATCCATGGCCTTGCATAAACCAGGCATGGTGGCTGAGGCCTACAAACCAGCATTTGGGAAGAGGATGCAGGAGGATCAGGAGGTTCAGAGTTGGCCACATTGAGTTTGAGGCCAGTCTGGACTACACAAAGACTCTGTTTTTAAGGACAAAAGAAAAGCCACAAATCAAGCCAAATGCACTGTATCCCATAGCTCTGTGTTTAGGGTAGAAACTTCTATCAAAGACAAAGACCCTGGTCTTCAGGCCACAGGCTTTGAGGTTGGAGTTTGTGTTGAAATTTCAGACAAACCATGGTAACGTGTTTCTCTGGCAAGGCCCTAAGTCCAACACCACCATGACAAATGGCTACTAGCACCTAAATGGAATTTGAAGCTTATGGGATGTCTCTAGGCCAATGCCTGTGGCATCTGCACTCGGGTGTGTACCCAGCTGCTTCATTGATATCTCCATGGAGGTGTCTCACCATCTCAAGTCTCTGTAACCCAGACTCTCATCTTTATCTCTTTTCCGTGCCCTCCCTGTTTGTAGCTGCAGGATCTAAGAACCTTGTGAGCCAGCCACACAGAATAACTAAACCCTGGTGTTTGGGGGCCACTCAGCAGCCTTGGTGGCCTTTTATTCTCTATGAATGCATCTGTTTTTAGGGAAAGAGGGTATGTGGGGATTGGAACCCCATCAGCATGCATGGTGCCATGTCTCTCTGCTTGTGGAGCAAGAAGACCCAATTCTGGGGGCTCTTGCCAGACCAAAGAAGACTGGCTGTGGGGCACAGGAAAGGAGGTCCAAGTGGGAAATAAACCAGGCTATGACCAGACCTGAAGCTGAACAAGCAACATGACATTTGATGGTCATTGCTAAGCACAAGTATGAAATTCCCCATCTAGGTTAACTTAGGCCAGGTTTGTTTTTGTTGAGGTGGCGGAATGAATGGATTTTTCTGGGTGGTTCTTCTGGGTGGCATGGTTCAGAGAGGGGTGCAATGGAGTAGGCAGCTGCCTAGGCAGGTGGGATGCCCTGTCTCCAGGGATATTTGTGCAGCGCCCCCAGCAGGCCAAGGCTGGGATGTCACTAAGCATGCAGGGCCTGTGTGGATGTAGCCTGCCATTCTGGCTGCCATTCGCAGATGAAAGGTCCTATGTGGAGAAGAACGGTGCTGCTTAGGAACACACTCCAGGGCTGGTCACGACCAGGTTCCAGAGGCTTTCGTGGGATTCACTTGTGTGACTAACAGGTCTACCCTTTATTCTAAGATTCATATTTAAATGCTCAACTTTAAGGGGAGGCAGCACGCACCCAAAACCTCGCCTCCTACTTGATGTCCTCACAGGGGTGAAGACATTACCAGTACCTAAGCCGACCGAATAGCTGGTACCTCAGAGTCCTCTTGCTGCATCCTCCCTCCCTTACTGTCAACCTAGACTTCATCTTCATTTCACCCTCTGTCTCCCTCTGACTCCACAGATCTTTTCTTTCTGCTCTGCCTCCTGACAGCTTCTCATTCAGCTCTGTCTCCAGTTCCCAACCTAGGGTGGGACCAGGGGATGTCGGCCGAGGGGAGGTTGCAGAGAAGCATGATGTGTTAAAGAAGCTTCAGCCTCTCTTATTTCCTCCCATTTATTCTCTTCATATAACTGTTAGTCAGGCGTGTCCAACATCTGACACTACAATGCAATGTTGTCATCTATGAAGTCTGTGCTCAATAACCACCAACTCAAATTACCAAAAAAAAACCCCACCCCCAAACCCCTACTCCCAATTTCAATGCTTTAAGTTTATGATCTCATGTTGTGTCATGTTCAGAGTTATCCTGGGTCACAGGCATCATGCAGACCTTAGGATGAACAAGCTCCAGACCTCAAAGCAGGCACAAGACCATTAGGTGCTGAGGGGCGGAGTGGTTCCTGCCCTCGTTTCTCCCCCTCTGCACGAAGATGAATGAGACTGTCACACATGGGCAGGGGGTCTTCATGTAAATGTATTCTTCTGCTTCCCCGAGGCACAAAGAGGCCCAGCAGCTCTCACCTTGTGGGCAGGTAGCTGCCAGATCCAGGTGCTGGTCACATTCTCAAGTACATCTTTGCCTTCGTTTGTTTTGGGTGGGAGCTCAGGACCCCACACAGGCTAAGACAAGTGCTTTACTGTTGAGCCTCCACTCCAGCTCCTCACCCTTAGAGAGGACAGAGGTGCAAGGCTAACCTCATGGGAGACAGAGATCTCGTTTATGTCCCTAATCCCCACTTATATGCAAACCTGGGCTTCAGGAGGCAAAAGCTGAGCATTTCAAAGCTATCATGCAGTCTAGGAGTGGGATTGCTCTGTGCAATTCTGAGGTTTCTGGCGTGACACATGCCATCTAGGGCGCCACATCAAGGCTGAATAACTCAGGATGCCGGTGGCCACATTAACTAACTCCAGGAGTTCAAGTACAGACACAATGGAAAACTTTATTTATTTATTAATTTTTTAAGATAGGATCTCACAGTAGCCCAGGCTGCTCTTGAGCTTGCTATATAGTTAAAGATGACCTTGAACTCCTTATCCTCCACATTAGGTTTGTGTGGTGCTGAGGATAGAGCACCTATGGATGCCAGGCAGACACTCTACCAACTGAATTACCTTCCCAAGTCAAAAGGGGACAATAATACAGAGATTTCTAATACAGGAATTTTATCTTTGGTTGGTTTGGGGAAGTTACACCGTTGACCAATTCCAAAGGGGCTCCCTGAGCTCTGACACATTTCCCCTCAAGCTTGAGTCCCTAAATCTCCTCCCTACTTCTACCTCCCCTAATGACATGTTCATCAGCATCTGGCTTATCGATTGTCTCTTGTAGGGTAAGCACTCAGCTAGCTGGGCTGTGCAGAGACTAGGTGACCAGGCCACTCCCTGGCCACTCAGCCCCAGTGCTAACCTGATTCTCTCTCCGGCCAGTCTCACAGAGCAGGGACTTTTGTGTAGTTTTTCTAATTGAATCTGTTTAATCATTCCACAAGAAGCTTTCTTCTCTTGCTACTCTTTTCTCTCTACAGATGGGGTGGAGGCTCAGAGAAACCAAGAAATGGTCCCAGACACAACAGCCAGAATGTAGAACAACTTCCTTCCTGCTTAAGGCTGAGTCACATCCCGGTCTCTGGGTTGAGAAAGCATGTGTAACTCATATCAGAATGAGGTGGGACTCAGCCGTTAGAAGGAAGGAAGTTCTGACACATGCTACAACATGGATGAACCTTGGAGCTGTGGGAAACAAGGAAGGTACAAAAGAATTACATATATGATTCAGGGAGATGGTTCAGTTGGCAAAATGCTTGCTAAGCAAGCATGAGGATTTGAGTCGGGGTACCAGAACCTATATAAAAAGTCAGGTGAGTTGGTGACTCAGAGATCACATAGGGAGCTAGGTGATGATGTACATGTATCATTCCAGTGCAGGGGAGGTAGAGACAGGTGGATCCTTGGGGCTTTCTTGCCAGCCAACCTAATTAGTGAGATCCAGGTCAGTGAGGACCTATCTCAAAAAATAAGGGGTTCTGGTGGTAATGCTCTACTGTCAAAGACAACACTGATGGTCATTGAACACAGAAAAGTTGAACTGGTGCCTAACTAGAAACTTCACTCTCATTGACTAGTGTTCCTGAATTCAGACAGCACTCTGCACACTACTGGAAGAGAAAGGCAATCATAATATCACCAAACTACAAACACTGTGATCTACAACAGTGACCTGCCGCAGGGTATTCTGTGCAGCAGTGGCACAGATGTTATGGGTGTAACCAACCACTTTTTAAAAATAATGGATTTAAGGCCCCCTCTCTGAGATGGAACTCATATGTGGCACTGCTGAAGAGGCCAAGAACCTGAGACTGGACAGACCACGAGCCTAAGGGAAAACTCCACCATTGCTATTTTGCACTATAATGGCTCCGACTGGCACACTGCTATACCTATAGATCAGGGCCTCCTTCAACCTTTATCAGAGAAGGTTCTTCTGGCAGAAGATGGGAACTCAGAGACTCACAGCTGAACAATGCACACAGAGTGAGAGACTTTGGAGCACTCATTCCTAAATGGGATGTCTTCATGAAAGCCCTCCCCTCAAGGCTCAGAAATTCATGCAGAAGAGGAAGCAGAAAGATTTCAGAGCCACAGATGGTGAAAGACTCCACGACACAACAGAGATGATGGCGCACATGAACCCACAGAGAACGTGGCAGCACACACAAGGCTTATACACGTCAAGTCAGATAGAGTCTCATGGCTGAGAGGGGGAAGTGGACAGGAAGCTGATTTGAGCTTCTGAGACCAGGTCGCTAGAAACATGGCCTCTGCTGGAGGTGGTGGCACACACTTTCAATCATCATCAGGAGGCATAAGCAGGTGAATCTCTATAAATTCAAAGCCAGCCTTGTCTACAGGATAAGTCCCAGGACAGTTAATGCTACATAGTGCTGCCTTGACCCTCAAACCTAAAACTCAAACAAAACAAAAATCTCCCACACAGAACCCCAAAACAAAAAACCCCAACCAACCAAACACCTCCCCTGTAGCCCCAGAGTCTGTTTTCTGAGCCTCAGGTCAGCCAGCTGTAAACTCCTCCCCAGCCATGGGCATCTTCTCTCTGCTAGGTCTGGGCTTGGCTTAACGATGTTCTGCTCCTTGGGGGAGTGGAGCCAGTGAATGGTAATAGGTTCCCCTGAGGCAGAGCTGGGACCACGGTCTTCCCAGAGAAGCTTGCTGACTGGCAGACCAACAGACTAGCTCAGTCTCAGCCAGCACCGTGGGCAACAGTGCCTTCTGGGAATTGAAATCTTGGCTTCTTCCTCTGCAAAACTAGTTCTTTCCAAAGCTTTTAGGTCTCTGTGGACTCTCTTCCCACCATTCGCCACACCCTCCTGTTTGCCAGAAAATCCCTAAGGAGTTTGGGAAACAGATGCCACAGGGTCCTGGTATTTTAAGCCGCAGCCTCATCATGTCTGTTTGAGACTAGGGATGTTGTTCAGGCTGGTGACAGATCCAGACCACACTAGTGACTAGATTGAATAGGGCTCTTACCAGCAGGGGCTGGCTGGGTGACTAACTTCTGACCTTACATTTACAAAAGGCCTTAGATGTGGACACAGCAACTTTCTCCATAGGAAAGGATGGTACCAGCTAACCCCGGCAGTTTGATAGCATTGCGTACAGACATGACGAAGCTTGGATCACTCATAAAATGTTAGCATGGCACCAATCTCAGTTCCATGATATTAACTCATGATGACCCCAAGCCAGACTCACAAGAAAGACTGTTATTCATCGAGGTCCATTTCACAGATGGACAGACGGAGACACACAGAGATGAGCTGACCTCATGGAGTTACACAGCTAGGAATGTGAGGAGCCACACTGACTGGACCACGAGCCTGCACTTCCAGCCACCGCCTGGCTTCCTCCTACCAGAAGGATGCTTGTTATGGGGAAATTATCCAAGTAGTCCATGCACTTGGTAACCACATCTCTACATTTGTTATTTATTTATTTTTAAAGATGCCAGAAACCCACAAAAAGCAAGTAGCCCAGGGATGGCTCTCAGGCTGATGGACTAAATTGCTCATTAGGAGACCACACGATATGGGCAGTACTGAGACCTGGACCAACCCCAGGCCCTTGGGGCATACCTTCCTGAAGCCATCCCAAATGCCTGTTGTTTTGTGAGCCGAGTCTTGCGATTCCAGACACGTTATTTACAATGATGGCACACCAGCCTTCTTTCATACCAACCCTCTATGTCTCCTGGAGACCCGAGAGCCATCTGGAAACCCCAGAGTACTGGTGAAGAAGCGTGCTTAGTGAGTTTGGAATAGGGAGGCTTGCAGCTCACTTCATGCTGAGCCTGTACAGGCTTTGTTTAAAGATGAGGAAACTGAGGCCCAAGGCAAGGTGCTGTGTCCAAGTGTCAGAGCTAGTCAGGAGCAGGGGTCTAGCCTGTACTACCCTTGCTCTCCTAAGCTCTTCCTTTTCAGGGAGACTGATGTAGCTTATGCTACAAGCATAGGCAAAGAATGCAATAGCTTATGTAGAGAGCACAGCCAAAGGGTCTGGAAGGGGTGGTGGGGTGTGTGTGCAGCTCGGTTGTCAGAACGCTTGTCTAGCATGCACAAGGCTCTGGGTTTGGTTGCCAGCATCGTAGAAACCAGGGATGGTAGGGCGTGCCTGTAATCCCAGCATTGAGGGGATGAAGGAAGAAGGATCAGAAGTTCAAGACCATTTACAGATACACAGCAAGTTTGGGGCCAGCCTGGGCTACATGAGACATGAAACCCTATCTCAAAACAAAAACAAAACCAAAAAAACCAAACCAAACCAAACCAAACCACAACAACAAAACCGGTGCAAAGGCGGGAGGAAAACAGCATGAATGAAAGGGATTGGCTTGGGTGGTGTCCAGTTTTCTGTGGTCTCAGCGGTGCACGGGGCAACTGAGCGGAACACAGACATTGCTCTGGCAGAAGCCCCCAGCTCTCTGGGTTGACAACAGAGCCCCTCAGCATCCCTCTAAGTGCTGTCGGCAACCTTGTGCTCAGCCCCACAGTGGGGGAGGGGATTTCTAAAAAGTGATTGGGGTTAATATTGTAGATGTTTGTCAGAAATGGGGCCTGCCTTTCCCGTTCCTCACACTTTCCTCCTTGGGTTTGGTGCGGGTCCCTGAACCCTGGTCTTCTGGGCTTTTGATAGCTGTAGGACAAAAATCTCTGAGCCTCACTGAGTCTGGGTCTCAGCCAGCACAAAATGCAACAAGACACCTGGCAGCAGGCGGTTCTCAGGGTGGGCAGAGCCCCTCCCCCCTCCCTGGGCTCAAGCAGCTGCAGAGAGGCTGGGGAACTGCAGAATGACCCAAGAGTCCATGACCCCTTTCTCTCGCAGGGCTCAAGGCTGTGAGAACTCGCTTGGGAGGGCTGCGGGTGGGGGTCCCGACTGGAAGGGGTGGGTAGAGAGAACTCAGAGAGAAGAGTGTCTTTGGCTCTCAGAGAGAGAGGCTGAACAAGGACAATATGGATGTCCAAGGTCTAGGCAAAGGGCGATGATGCCAGATGTTACGGATGCCCAAAGGCCTGGTCCAGGCGAAGGGTGATGATGCCAGATGTTACGGATGCCCAAGGGCCTGGGTCCAGGTAAAGGGCGATGATGCCAGATGTTACAGATGCCCAAGGGCCTGGTCCAGGTGAAGGGCCATGATGCCAGATGTTACGGATGCCCAAGGGCCTGGTCCAGGCGAAGGGTGATGATGCTAGATGCTGAGGTGTATGCTACCTGGGCACTGCTATGTTGATGTGGGTGGCAGGTGTCATAGGTTTGGGGTCATGGCACCCGATGTATCTGTGCTGGCACAATGAGTGCCCTTGCTAAGGATCCATGGTCCCCTGGGATCCATTTCCTGTCAGAAAACAGGCTCCAGAGAGGTGCACATAAACCAGCACACCCCAAAGATGCCAAATTCCTCAACTCTTCATTCAGCCGGAAGCTGTAATCACTGACAAATGGGCTCCTGCGCTCCTCCGAACCTAACGAAGGCCAGGATTTATTGCCCGTCAGAGAATGGAAAGCTTTTTATTTTTATGTGTTTTTTTAAAAATAACTTAAAAGACCAGGCCATTACTATGAGCTTTGATTTTCATGGGAATTCCTCACAAGCTCCACTGGGCCCTGCTTAGATAGTTCTAGAAGGGGCAGGTGAGGTACACAGCTGGAGGCATCATGGTAGGTGTGGGAAATGACAGGGAAGGGGCTGACCTCTCAGCATGTACAACCTGCTTCCGGGTTATCTGGTGCTAGACTTGGGGCTCCTGGCTCTTTGGGTCAGGGGGACAGAGCTTTCCAGGGGGGAGGGGCTCCCTCTTTAACTTGTGCTCTTCAGGAGTCAAGGAGAACTTCAGTGGGCACTGCAGTGACCCGTGTAGGTATGCCAATGATGGGCTTCCCGGGGACAAGGGAAGTCAGTCACCCTAGCAGGTAATCGGGAAGAGGAGGTGCAGTATGCCCACTGCCACCTGCCGCTCCTTACCCCATCTCTACAGAGAACTTTTGCTCAAGCTTTACAGACAATTTTCTTTTCTTCTTTTTTTTTAAGATTGTAATTTATTTTCTATGTACCCAGTGTTCTGGTGCAGGCCAGAAGAGGGCACCAGATCTCCTTATAGATGGTTATGAGCCACCATGGGTGGTTGCTGAGAATTAAACTCAGTACCATTGGTGCTCTTAACCTCTGAGCCCTCTCTCCAGTCCCAAGAGGGGGTTCTTTCTTTGCTTTCTTTCTTTGCTCTGTCTCTGTCTCTGTCTCTGTCTCTCTCTCTCTTGTTTTTTGAGACAGGGTTTCTCTGTAGCCTTTTGGAGCCTGTCCTAGAACTCGCTCTGTAGACCAGGCTGGCCTTGAACTCACAGAGATCCACCTGCCTCTGCCTAAACAAGTGCTGGGACTAAAGGCATGTGCCACCATTGACTGACTTGTTAGCAATTTTCTACCTGAGGGCCTTTGCACGGTCCATGTCTTCTGCTTGGAACTCTCCCCTGTACAATTTGACTACCTGAATGATCCTGCCCATAGGGAGTTTCTGTCACATAATCCAATTTATTTTCTTCCAATTACTTATCTGTACCAGAACATCTAGTTATTTTATTTATTTTTTCTTAAAACATGTTTTCTCTTTCTTTCTTTCTTTCTTTCTTTTTTTCTTTCTTTCTTTTTTTCTTTCTGTGTGTGTTATAAGAGTTGAATACGGGGTCTTTAAGTGTTTATTTTGGAGGCTGAAAAAATGGTTCAGTAGTTGGGAGAGTGTATTATGCTTGCCAAGGACCTAAGATTGATTTCCAGCACCCACATTAGGAGGCTCCCAACTGCATCTAATGCCCTCTTCTGGCTTCCCCAGGTACTGCATCCAAGTCCACAGTCCTGTCCCCAACCCCATGCTCATAACTGAAAATAAAAATAAACCTTTACAAAATTTTAGTGTGTTGGGAGGGGGCACTGCACATGCCAAGGCACATGTGTGGAGGCCAGAGGACAGCTTACCAGAGTCGGCTTTCTCCTACCGTGTGGCAGAGAGCAACATCTGCCAAACCATCTCCCTGATCCTGAATCCAGGGTCTTAGGAGTGTTGGGCACACACTTTTACTGAGTTACATCCTCATCCTCATTATGAAGATTGATAACAGTTTTAAATTGACACATAATGACTACACATGTCAGGAGGCAGTATGACAGCACGTGTTCTATGTAATGATTGGATCAGGGTGCCTGGGACACATCTATCACCTCCTTGTGATGAGAACATGTGGAATCTTCT
Organism: Bramus lutescens; assembly: GCA_001685075.1. NCBI lineage: Eukaryota > Metazoa > Chordata > Mammalia > Rodentia > Cricetidae > Bramus > Bramus lutescens. The sequence continues at coordinate 335,932 of LOEQ01001638.1, read as the reverse complement.
CCGTTAGCTACTTTAAAATGTACAATTAATTTTGTCACCCCCAGTCACTCTACGAAGACACGAAATGCTATTTCTCTGGGGCTGGGGTGTGGCTCAGTGGAAGAACACAGGTTTAACAAAAGGGGGGTCTGGGTTCAATCTTCAGTGTTGCATAACCACAATAAAACCCCAACAAACAAACCATAAACATGCCAAAGTCAACCCCCCACAAATAAACCAACACCCCCCAACCAAACCAGGAGACTTCTCCAAGCCAGTTGTAGCCTTGGACACCAACATCCTTCTCCATTCCAACTCCCCTGCCATGGCTCTGCAGTACGTATGGTCTTCCTTTCTCTGGAACCTCAGGTCACCGCTGTCTACAGGCTCATGGGTATGGTCCCCAGAGGGCCTCACACCTAGGTGGAAGTTAGACCACTGTCTAGAACATGTATGTCTTCTGTTCCAGATATGGAGACACTGAGGTGCTGGTACCTCACCCTAACCTTCAAACAAAACAAAACAAAACTGGCTGATTATCAACTTGGCTGGCACAGAACCCTCCTTAATCAAGAAGCGACCATAATAGTTAGACTGAATGCTGCAAGATGCCTCTGTGTGTTAGCTTGTGAAACTGTCAGGGCAGATCAGGGACACCAGTGTCCCTGTTACAGACTTCAGAGTCGGGATGGGGCTGCCCAAGGCTAATGTCAGGGCTGGGAGTCACTCACACACTCCCCAAAGCTGGGTCTGTCTCTTGGCTAGAGTCAGGGGAGACTCTGAGGAAACCATTCTAGCTGTGCAGATCTGAAAACTGTGAATTTTGGGGTGCCAAGAAGTTAAGAGGAAAGGTTCTGGGGGTCCCTAGGGCAAAAACATCTTGTCTAGTTCTCTACTTCCTTTGGGTTAATGCTGTGCACACCAAAGGGCCTTGAGTGGTTCAAGACTTTTTTTGAGCACCAGGACAGGGCCGAGGACCAGGACAGGGCCGAGGACCAGGACAGGGCCGAGGACCAGGACATGGCCAAGGACCAGGACATGGCTGAGTACCAGGACAGGGCCTAGGACGAGGCTTCTGTTGGAGCTCCAGCTGCAGAAAGCTGGTCTGGGTGCCTCAGGCCTGGATGCTCAGAGGATAGCTCTAAAACCATTGCTCCCTGTCTTCATTCTTGCTCCTGGAGGTCCCATGAGCGCAGGGCTAGGATCTGCTGACTCTTCCTTCATGAGCTGGCTGGTGGATAGGCCCATGTGGTCAAACATCTGCAGTTTTTCCTTTCCCCTCCAGTGCTGAGGGTAGAGCCTAGGGTCTCACACACACTAGGCAAGCATACTACCACTGAGTTACCTCCTCCGCAGCATAATTCTCTAAACATACTTAGTGATTTATGACTAAGATATCATACAGTTGACCAATGGGTTTGTTATATAACATTGTAGTAATTTATTTAGCTTATAATATCAGCATTGGGGGTTGAACCCAGGACTTCATGCATGCTAAGCACATGCTCTTTCACTGGATGGCATTTTTAGCCTCTACTTTGCTTATGTGTGTGTGTTGCACACATGTATATATGTTTGTGTATATGTGCATATAGGTATGCAGGTACACGTATGCACATATGTGTCAAGATTGAGCATCTTTCTTAATTGCTCTCTATCTCTTTTTTTTTTTTCGAGACAGGGTTTCTCTGTATCTTTGGAGCCTTTCCTGTAACTAGCTCTTGTAGACCAGGCTGGCCTTGAACTCACAGAGATCCGCCTGCCTCTGCCTCCTGAATACTGGGATTAAAGGCGTGTGCCACCACCTCCCGGCTTCTACCTCATTTTTTTAAAGATTTATTTTTATTGTTTTTAACTCTGTGTGTGTGTGTGTGTGTGCATGTTCGTGTGCATGTACATGTGACTGCATGCGCTTGTGGAAGCCAGAGGCATCAGATCCCTCTGCAGCTAAAGTTATAGGGCATTGTGTGCCCCTGACTTGGGTGCTGGGAACCAAACTCAGATCCTCCAGAAGATCAGAGCACTCTCTCAGCCGCTGAGTCATCTCTCTAGCTCCCCACCTAATTTTTTGAGGTGTGGGGGGGTCCTTCACTGAACCCGGGTCTCCTTTCTTCAGCTAGGCTGGCTGGCCAGTGACTGTGAGGGATCTACTTGTCTCTGCCACCCTAGGACTGAGATCATAAGGTGGCTGCTGCTGCACCTGGCTTTTCGTGTGGGTGCTGTGGCTCTGAGCTTGGGTTCTCATGCTTGAACAACAAGCACTTTACATACTGAGTTGTCAACCCAGCACCCCACCCCCACCCTCCCTCCTATGCTGGGTCTTCACTCATTGGCACTTATTTCTATCATCGAGACTATGACTACCCTGATGTGCACGTCTGGCAAGGGCTGTGTGCGCACAAATCATTCTCTGCACGGCCACAGGATTCTCTGAGGCAGAAGCTTCTCCTCCCCCATCCTGCCAAGATGGAAAGCTGACTCAGAGAGGTCCAATCCCTGGATCCAGTCCCTGGCTTGAAGCCATCTGACCAGGGCGACAGCTCATGCTCAGAGCCTCCACGCCATTCTTTCTCTAGATCAGCAGAGCTGGTCTCTCACCAGTTCCAGTACAGGGGGCCAAAGACCTCACTCCTAATCTCCAAATGAGCCAACCCTCAGTCTCTGTCAACATCACCTCATACCCAGGAGCCCCACTAGGTGTGAGGAGACCCATCACAGCCATTATTCCTATCTACTGCCTTTAACTACTGAGGGCAGTGAATTCTGTGTCAGTGAGGGTGTCATGTCTGCTATGGCAGAGCGTGTAGGAACTGTGACCTTCCAGCAACTGTCCTTCCCGTTTTTGTAGCTTCAAGAAGCAAATACTCTAACCCACCTCACAGCACAGAAGCAAAGGACCCACAGTCCGTCTGCCTCTCTTTGCCCCCACCAAGCCCAGCGCTACCACCTCTGTACACAGGCACAGCCTCATCCCTGCTTCTCCCCTTTTCCTCTCGCATTCTCTGCCCCACAGTCAGGGTGAGACTTCCCGTCCACAAATCTCATGCTGTTTCCCTTACAACCTGGGGGGCTCGCCATTCTTGGAACACAGAGTAGCCTGGTCAAGATTCTGGCTGAGCTGCACGTCTCTCTGTGGGCTGCTCTGCCCATCCGTGTGCATCTCCCATGATACACTGCTGACCCACCTGGCACAGAGGCAATATCTCCATTGAACTGCTTCTCCTGTATCTTCAGTATCCATCTCCTCTGTCTTGCTAGGGAAAACTCCTCCCCAATCTTCGGGACTCAGCTAGGACATAGGATTGTGTCATCTCCTCCCTGGCTGCTCACCCTTGGGTAGAGCTATTCATTTGCTGTAGTACTTAGTGTCCCAGATGGTGTTTGCCCATCTGTCTAACCCTGAGCCCCACAGAGCAGGGAGCCGTCAGATTTACTCTGATGGTCTCTGGGTGTCTCTGGCTAAGCTAGACCAAGGTGGACGGTCACCAGTGATCATGTGAAGAGGCCGTGGGCTCCAGGATGCCCAGCAGCAGCTTGGGTCTGGGGGCTGACTTCTCTGTCAGTGTTTCACACCTGCGATCTCCCTCCTCTGTTCACTGGTGGTGAAGGTTGGGAGACGCCTGTTTCTGAATCAAGGGCCAGCTGCTACAGTCCCTCTAGGACTGGAAAGCACACTTGAGAGGATCTAGCCCCAGTAAACTGCTCTTACCACTCCCTGGGGAGAGCCCGGAGACCCCAGATAATTAGCTGCATGTGTGTGGGAGACAGGCCTGTTTTATTTCCCAAGGATTTATGAGCAGGGGGTATATTCTCACTGGCCTCCACCTCAGGAAAGGCTCTCTGAAACACTTGCTGAATATTCCATCAACAGTGGAGCCCATATGCTCACAGTAAGCCTGCCTGACATCGTCATCCGCCATATGTTTCTTGTCTTCTACGCATTTTAGCACCGGCTCTGGGGAATGCCTGCACAGCCAAGCGTCCCTAAACACAGCCCTGAAAGGAACACTTATAATTTACCCTCATGAAAGCCGCCACTGCGCTTTCCAAACATACTTGGAAGTAGATTCAAAGTTTATTTAGAAAGAACTCCCCCCCGCCCAGTAGACTGCAAGAGAGTGCTTATAGGTTCTTTCTCCCAGTCCTGGCTCACTGGAAACTTGGGAACAATTCCTTCAGCTCACAGACAGGACACACTTAGAAAAGACCGGCAAGGTATAAAGTCAGGTCATCTGTCCATGTGGGCATTTCTCCAACTCACATTCTCCATCTCTCTCTTTCTCTTGAACCCAGAGCCTCAAACATAGCAGGCAGGTGACCCATTGAGCCACTCCTGACCCCGCCCTCCTTTTCCTGACCCTGCCCTCCATTTCCTCATCTGTGGGCTCATATACTCTCACTCTGTCTTTGGCTTCATTCACATTCTCTTGCAATGTCCCTTTGCATCTGTTTATTCTGATGAGAAAACCACTCAACGTTTATTCTAGGGTAGGTGAATCCATCTGCACATTAGCCCATCCATGCACCAATTTATCAATCTTTCTTCATTAATCCTTTTGATCTTTTATGTATCTACCCATCTTTCTATCATCTGTCTATCCATCCATCACCCATCCATCCATCATCCATCCATCCATCATCCATCCATCCATCCATCCAT
>LOEQ01001638.1:318385-331192 GCA_001685075.1 Bramus lutescens | reverse complement strand
TCCATCCATCCATCATCCATCCATCCATCCATCCATCCATCATCCATCCACCCATCCATCCACCCATCCATCACCTATCCATCCATCCATCCATCCATCCATCCATCCATCCATCCATCCATCCATCATCCATCACCCATCCATCCATCCATCCACCCATCCATCACCCATCCATCCATCCACCCATCCATCATCCATCCATCCATCCATCTATCTATCATCCATCCATCCATCAATCCATCCATCCATCATCCATCCACCCATCATCCATCCATCCATCTATCCATCTATCATCCATCCATCCATCCATCCATCTATCCATCCATCTATCCATCCATCCACCCATCCATCATTTATCACCTATCTTCCTACTCACTTGCCATCCATTCACCTACCTACCTATCCATTGATTTATAAGCCTTTGTTCATTTGTACTTTTGAGCATCTATCATTCTGTCATTCCACCTGTCTCTCCATCCACCTATCTGCCATTTATCCTTCTATCCTCCCACCTATCCACTAATTTATCAATCCTTACTTATTTATCTTTTTGGCCATTCATCTGTCTGTCCATCCACCTATGTGTCCACTGGTCTATCAGTCCATTGGTCCATCCACCCACCTACCCACCCATAAAGGATGCATTAATAACTCATCCTGTCCTGTTACTTCACCAGGTCCTGGGGATACCTCTGTGAGCACATTTCAATCCTTTAGGTCAGCACTCCATTGCTGAGCTCAATCTCCAGCCCGACATTTCAATCCCTGTGCTCATTAGCCCCCAGGGGATCAGAGGGCATCATCAAATAACTAATTATCACAGAGCATGGGCATGCCATTAGAGAGATGGGTGCTGTGGAGCTCTAGGAAGGCAGCTGGTGACTTGGGGTTGAACCCAGGCCTGGTGTATTCTAGACATTCTACCACTGAGCCATAGGCCCACCTCCCCCTTCATGATTAGTCTAGAAGTCCTCTAAGACCTGAATTAACATCTCTGTTCTGTAGAGGAGGAAATGGGGGCTCAGGAAATTTGGGGGACAATTTTTAGGAGGCAGAGTCTACATGCTGGAGTTTGAGGGCTGGTGTTCAGCCTGTGTAGTGGCTGAACACACTCTATAGCCCTTTGTAGTCAGTCCAGGGGGTGACCCTCAGCACAGCATCAGCCAGCAGCAGCTCTGACTTCTCTAAATGTTTCCTGGGGGCATCAGGACCCCAGGCCTATTGCCCAGGGGTCAGGGTTCTCTGCCCACCCCAAATATCCCAGATGATCCTGGCATGAAGCTGCCTCTTTCCTCTGTGGGAAGCTGAGGCCTTAGGAGAATCCCACAGGCCCTGCAAAGAGGAAGGGTTGAGAGCAAGGATCTTGTCCGCAGACCAGGGACCACACAATAAATTCCAGGCCCTTCACTCTGGTTCCTGCTGAGAGGATAGCCATGGCAAAGGTTAGCATCTGGGAAGCTGGCCTGTCTCTTGCTGTCCTGCCAGGAGAGGCCAGCAGGCCAGCCCATGTATGGGATAGGAGGCCATGTGCAACCTGTGGCCTGGGCTCTTTTACAGTCACGGGGAGTCTGGGGTCATCTTTCATGCCTCCCTTTCCCACATGTCACCAATGAATTACCATTCCTGCCTGTCATCTCCTTTGTTCTTGTCAAACAGCTTCTCATCACAGCCCTTTTGCCTTTGACCTCCTCATGAGCCTCCCTTCCCTGGGGACCCATTCTTCCCATTCGGTCTGTACCTTTGACCCTACTGAAGGCAGCTTTCTAAATCTGTCAGCCCATTCTCTTCTGAAGGGACAAACTCAAATCATCTCCTGAGCCTGGAGTACAATAGTACAATAGCACAGAGATCCAGGTTCAAATCCTGATTTTCTCACATACAGTCCACACCAGGCCTCTGGGCCTCAATTTCCCCATCTGTAAAGTGGGTTTAAAAATAACCCACTCACAAGACAGCATCTTGTTAGCAGGATGGCTGCATGTGAAGTAAGATTTCAGAAAGGAAGAGACTGCCTTGCACTCTAGTTTTTGGAAGAGGCCTTTCTTATAAATGGTACTTCTCAGTGTATTTTAGAAAACAAGAGAGTACCATTTGGCACCCAACCAAAGCCTCTTCCAATTAGTGTTTGTTCTAGATGGGTATGGAGGTGACTTGAGGGATCTATTAAATGATAAGAACAAGAGAAGCAGGGATGGAGAGCTGGCTCAGCAGTTAAGAGCACTGGCTGCTCTTCCAGAGATTCTGAGTTCAATTCCCAGCAACCACAGGGTGGCTCACACCACCTCTTGTGGGATCTGGTGCCCTCTTCTGGTATAAAGTTGTACATGTAGATAGGACACTCATACATAAAATAAGCGAATAAATCTAAAAAAAAAAGAAGAAGCCTGGTAGTTGAGGATGTACACAGAAACACGTAACTCTCATGTATGCAGTTGTCTGTCTTGTGTTTAGGAGTTTGAGAGGACAATGCTGCCAACAGTGAGGAGGCTGGGCAGCAGGTAGGTGAGGGTACTGTCTACATAAAAGCAGAGGGGTAACCCTAGCACTCAAGAAGTGAAGGCAGGGGGATCAGGAGTTATTTACAAGGTTATTTACAGCTACTGGCTACATAGCAAGCTTGAGGCTAACCTGGGCTTCTTGAGATGCTATGGAGAGAGAAAAGGCGTGTGTGTGTGTATGTGCGTGTGTGCGTGCGACAAACACAGTTAAGCCATCAATGGGGACAGCCAAGAGCACACCAAAATGCAATATAGCATGCCCTTAAACTCTGAATATAGAATAGGGATTTCAGATGACACCCCAAGAGCTAAGCCTGGCTCACCATCTATCATTTAGGGTTCTTTTTTCCCTGAGACAATACAGCCCTGACTGGCCTGGAAATTGCTGTGTTGACCAGACTGGCCTTGAACTCCCAGAGATCTCCCTGCTTCTGCCTCCTGGGTGCTGTATGTATCGCCATGCCTGGCAGATTCTTATTTTATTTAAATGATATTAAATGATTATTTAAGTGATGTAATATAGTTGTAATACTCAGCGCAAATAACCAAAAAGCTGTAGCAGAGAATAAGTGTCTACAGAGCGCTCTGTCTTAAATGGGACATTGGTGTCACACATCTTTCCTCTAAGGCTCAGGAAACATGAAGGAAGAGGAGGGAACAGAAAGATTCTAAGAGCTAGTGGCTGTGGAGGACTTGGGCAAAACAGTGTCTTTTGGGCATGGCAGGGCCTTTGCACTCATGACGTCACAGCACAATAGCTACACGCCATCCCTAGCTGAGGATCGATTGACAGCTGATGGCTGTGCTGGGGGAAGGAGAGTCAGTTTTCTTCAAAGGTATGGTAAACTGCCCATGCTCCAGGGGACCACCCCACACCCATGCTCCTATGGCCAACACTAATTAGATTTAGTGGCTTAATAAAACTTAAAAAAGGAGGACATGAAGTTGGGAGAAAAATGGGGGAGGGATCTAGGAGCAGCTGGAGCAAGGGAGTGGGAATGAATAAGATCAAAACACACTGTATCATGTATGAAATCCTCAAAGAATAAACACAAAATATTTAGTGGGAGACAGAAGCCACAGGTTAGTTATAGAGGATGCTGATAATTAGCCACAGAACTCAGTCGGTTTCCCAGGTTCGGAATCAGGGACTGGGACACAATGGGAAAGATACAGCCCTTCTCCTCATCCTTCTGAACTTGTTGGGGAGACACACACAGATCTAGCCATGCCAAATTACGAACTGCCTCATGCTAGGAAGAAAAGGACCTCTTTCAGAGGTCAGGGTTTCCTTGGGCAACTGACATTAGAGATGACAGAGGTCAAGAGCTGACTGGGTACAGAAGGGAAGGGTGCTCCTGGCAGAGGGAACAGGAAGTGTCCTTAGACTCAGACTTGAGTCCCTGTCACAGACACCCGATGGATGTTGAGGGGATTGTGACCTCACTCCTACACATCTGGAGAATTTTTTGGCCAGTAGAATTTTGAGTCTGAACAGTTCCCAGATGAGATTTGTTGCTTTTCTTATGGCAAACACCTGGCAAGAAGTAACTTAAGGAAAGGAGGTTCGTTTGGCTCACGGTTTTAGGGGATGCAGTCCACCATAGCGGGGAAGGCACAGCCTCAGGTGCAGTAGGTGTCATTGTGTCTTCAGTCAGGAAGCAGAGAGTGAGCAGAAATGGAGCCTCTTCCAGGTACCCACTCCTCCAATGAGGCTCAGTCATCCTAGAAATTCCACAGCCTTCTCAGACACCCCCTGGTTCCACAGCCTTCTCAGACACCCCTAGGGATCAGGTGTTCACACACAAGAGCCTATGAGGGACATTCCACATTCAGCCCACAGCAATAGCACACACTTGATCTTAACCTAAAGTCTGCAGAGTAACGCTAAGCTTGCACGTGGCTGTTCTGCCACACCAGAGACTCTGGGTCTTTGGACTGGGCAGGGCCTGGCAGTGCCTCAGAGGTTCCTGGGCAGCACTTGAAGGGGAGAAGCTGGGACATCAGACAGATGTCTTGCAGTGACAGAGGAGACTAGTGACGGGGCTTCATCACTAACTAACTAACTAACTAACTAACTAACTAACTAACTAACTAACTAACTAACTAACTAAGTTAGCTTCCTGTCGCTGTCACCAAATACCTGACATAATCCACTGAGAAGGGGGCAAGGTTTAATTTGGATCATGGTTTCAGTCCATGATCACGGGGCCTGCTGCTTTTGGGCCTGTAGCAGGCAGCCAGCACGGCAAATGTTGTCAAGCAGAGCCGCTCATTTCATGACAGCCCGGGGAGGGGAGAGAGAGGCCTGGAGGAGTAGAGTGCTTAAATCCTCTTCAAGGCCATGTCACCAATGATCTAACTGCCTTCCCTTAGCCCCATCTCCCAATAATGTCACTGGCTGAGGCCCAGGTCTTTGACACACAAGCCGTTGGGGATTTTAGACCTAGACCATAACACCGGGCAATGGCCTAGGAATGTGAAGGACTGGATGGGGCTGAAGACAAAGTGAGGAAAATAAAAACTGAAGGATGTAGGAACTCAGCCAGTCCAGGCAGCCTGGCTTGGGAGGTCCCAGGGAAGACCTAGCCTAGCCAGAAAGCATCATTGACTCTGACAGCTCAAAGCCCCTCTGTTGGGGAGAGTGGCCCCACCTTGTGTCCATTTTCAGGTTTTAAATGTTAGCAGTGTTTTATTTTTTTTCTTTTTCTAAAACAATCTTTTCTCATTTTGCATACCAATCCCAGTTCCCTCTCCCTCCCCTCCTTCTGCTCCCCTCACCTTCCCCCTACCTCATCACTCCGTCCACTCCTCAGAAAGGGTAAGGCTTCCCATAGGGAGTCAACAAAGTCTGGCACATCACTTTGATGTAGGACCAAGGCCCTTCCTCCTATATAGTAGACTGAGCAAGATATCCCTCTAAAGAGAATGAGCTCCAAAAAGCCAGTTTAAGCACTAGGGATAAATCCTGGTCCTACTGCCAGTGGCCCTACAGACTGCCCCAATCACACAACTGTCACCCACATTCAGAGGGTCTAGTTTGGGCCTATGCAGGTTCCCCCACTATCAGTCTGGAATCAGTGAGCTCCCACTAGCCCAGGTCGACTGTCTCTGTGGGTATCCGCATCATGGTCTTGACCCTTTTGCTCATATTATTCTCCTCCCACTCTTCGACTGGATGCTAGGAGCTCAGCCTAGGCTAGCTGTGGATCTCTGCATCTGCTTCCATCAGCATCAGCGGCATTTTTCTACCCAGAGTCCTCCACCTCTACCACAAACCTGACAGTCCACTGCCAAACTCACTTCTAAGTTACATGAAGCAAATGTATCCCCAGGTGAAAACTAGTATATATGATTTCTTCTGCCGATGACGTGGCCAAGATGGAAATCTACTGCCTCTGCCTCTGACTTTGGAACTCATAAGGTTTGGCTTCCATTTCTGCCAGGACATAATAAAATCAATTCCCACTGTGTCACGCCAAGTTTAGCTGGCCAGCCACTGAGCCCCACACACTAGTCACCAAGTCATCAGTACAGACTCTAACCTAGGGCCCCAGACTCTCTTCCTGCCAGCAAGGAGGGATTCAGCCCATAGGTATCTGAAAAGCAGCCACATTTCCCAATGCCCACTGAGACAGATTCGCTAGTCACTGACAAGGACAAGAGCGGACAGAAGTCCCCAGAGGTCCTATGACCAATGACCTTACTGGCCCAGTATTTCATCTGTCCCCTGGGATCCTCCTTGGGACATCTCAGGCCACCTGCCTTTTGTTTTCTTTCTATTTATTCTTTGTGTCTTTCATATCATGTATCTCTAGCCCATTCATTTCCCTGTTCCTTCGCATCCTCTGCTGTTGCAACCCCCTGCCCCAGGCCAGTCCCTACTTTTGAATGCAGGACAAAAAACTGTGGACATCTGACTCCATGGAGCCCCTGGCCTGTGTGATAAAGGAGTCCTTGGTAGGAAGATCCGGGAGACAAAGGCCTGAGTAGCTTGGCCTGGCTGACTTGTACCAGGAGGGGCGTGGTCAGGTGGGACAGGTGCAGGCTTCTTGGGAACTGGTGGAGCCAGGCACTGCTGTTGTTCATGTGTTTGTGTGTTCACATGAATGTGTGCATGTGTGCGTGTGTGCATGCAGGTATAGGAGGAGTGCATGTGGGGGTCAGAGGTCAATGCTGACACCTTCCTCAATTACTCTTCACTTTATTGACAGACTGATTGATTGTGGGTGTACGTGTCTACACCATAGCACATGTGTGGAGGTCAGGGAATGAGCTGTGGGTACGGCTTCTCTCTATCATACAGGTGTGTATGGGAAGTTGAGCTCAGGCCGTCAAGTTGGTGGAAAGTGCCTTTACCTACTGAGCCAACTTGCTGGCCCTCAGTCAGTTTTGAGACAGGTTCTTTTCCTTGAGCTGGGAGCTTATCAATTCAGTTAAACTGGCTGAGCAGCAGACTCGAGGAATCTGCCTGTCTCTGCCTCCCCATTGTTGGGGTTACAGACATGCATGTATATGCCTGGCTTTCTACATGGATGCTGCAGATCCAAAATCAGGTCCTCATGACTGTACGGCAAACAGCTTATCCACAGGTAAAGATGCAGTGACCTCGCCTTGGCCTGTCTGAGTCCAGGCTGCCTCTCAGTTCCACCTCTGGTCTACTCCAAACCCCTCCCCCGTGAGCCACCAGGCTTTGTTTCTGATATCCTAATGCCATCTTTTACCCACCAGTTTCCACTTTAGAGGGGTCGGGCGCTTGGTGCCCAGGTCTCAGTTCAAATGCGACTTGTCAGAGAGTCCAGCTCTGATGTTCTACTTAAACGGAATTTCCAATAACTTTATCATGCCTGTGCCACCTGCCTGCGGCCATCTATAGCCTTCTAAACGGAAGTGCCTCAGCGTGATACTTCTTGTCTGTTGTATAGGACAAGCTCATAAGCATTTGCTGAATACCATGAGGGCTCGAAGGCCTGCTGAGGACAATGACTCACTCCAAGTTGCTCTAAGCTGGCAAATGCTTGATGGGTTTAGGCCCCACCTACACTGCTAGGCCATTTCCTACTTCTCCTTTCTGTGTGCCTGGGTGCTGGCTTGCGTAGCTTGGAATGGTTCTTGTCAAAGGAAACTTCTAGAAGGCAGATACAATGTTCCTAGGTTTATTTTGCAGTGTAATGATGGAGAGCAAAGGCTTTAATAGACCTGGCTAAATCTCAGTCTGGCCATGTACTTCCTGTGTGGTCCTGGACAAATCCCATAACTTCCCTGGGACTCAGTTTCCCATCTGTAAGCTGGGCTTAACACCTGTACCTGCCTTCTCTGGTTGTCAGGAGTCTTGTGGGAGACCTATATCCAGTTCTGAGTGTAGGCTCCGTATGTAGTAATGTGACCACACAAAGAGAAACAGGAGCTGGGGAGATGGTTCAGTGGGTAAAGTGTTTGCCATACAATCACAAGGACTAGCGTTCAATCCTCCAGAACCCATGAAAAACTGAGCATGTGTTATGTCTGTAATTCCAGTTCTGAGGAGGAGGAGATGTGAGGATTCCTGGTGCTTGCTGGCCCTTGACATGCATGCTCCTGGCCAGTGAGAGACCCTGTCTCAAAAAACACGGCAGAGAGAGATCGAGTGAGACACCTAAGATCTAGGGCTGGCCTCCCCTACAAGTAGAAATGGTCACTTTGCCCACCAAGGGTTGAGTCAAGGTGTTATCAGTTTGAATCTCCTACCCTGATAGGGCCTCCTGGCCCTGTGTCCACTGAGTTCTCACACGGCGCCAAGGACTCAGCAGCTCATGGGGCAGGTGCTGGTATCCTATTGTGCAAGGTCTTCGAGCCCTGGGGTTCTGAGGATGGAGCAGTCATTGGTGAGAGGGTGGGGCAGGCACAGACACCATCAGGCATGGGAGTTTACGACTTGGCTGAGCTGGCTGAGACATCTGTGAGGCTTTTCATCTTTTAAGCCCAGCTGTTATCAGCTGCTGGGAAATGGTTTCAAGCTGGCAGACGTGTCCCCTAAATTCCACGAAGAGATCAAAGAGTTCTGAAATAGTGACACAGCTGCCCTGACTGGCAGTCAGCTGGGCAGGCCCGTGCCAGGAGGGAGGCATGCAGAAACCACCAAAAGCTACTTGGCTAGAAGGGTGGGTGCAGCTCCTGGGCAGTGGCTAACCAGCTGGCCTTTCAGGGACCACTGCAGGTGGCTCTGGGCTATTGAGAGGCTGGGGTGGGAGGGCTTCTTTCTGAGCAGTGTCCTCCACTTCCTGCTCCATGTCTTCCTCAGAGTGCCGGGTGGGTGGCTTGGTCAAGTCTGTAACGGTGACCTTTCAGATAATGGAGCAGGCCCCCTTCCCAGAACTTAAAATAGTCAGCAGTGATTCGTGCCTGCTCAGATCTTCATATCATCCTGGCTATGTGTGGGAACCCACCATCAAACAGGGCATGAAAATTGTCTTGTTGCTGGGAGACCAGTATGGTTTTCATGCCCTCAATTGAGCCAGGCATCTGGGAGAATTTGATGCCGAGCTACGCTGGGTGGGGACGGAGCATCCATATCTGCTGAGACAGACAGTATGATTCTGGGCCAACAACTGGGAGGCAGCTTCCCGACCTGGCAGGAAAGATGTTGGCAGCCTGGGTCAGAGGAATGGTGCAGGTTGCCAGCCCCGGAAGCTCCATTCCCTGTGGCCTTTAGATCCCATCACTTCTCCACCCTTTTGGCTTAAATGAGATGCAGTGGAGTCTGTTATCTGCAATTAGGAATTCTGACAAACGCTTTTGGTGACCTCCTGGCAGGACTTCAGGCTTTGCTGCCTGCAGGGAGGCGTGGGTGACAGATGTAAGAGACAGGGTAGCCAGGCACAGTGGGGCATGCCTGTACTCACAGCGCTTAGGAGACAAAGGCAAGAGAGATTGCAGCAATTTGAGTGGTGGGATTAAAGACACACCACCAATGCTTTAGCCCAGGCTGGTCTTGAAGTCCCTACATAGCTAAGGATGACCTTGGATTTCTTCTTCTTCTTCTTCTTCTTCTTCTTCTTCTTCTTCTTCTTCTTCTTCTTCTTCTTTTTTTAAGATTTATTTATTATATATACAGTGTTCTGCCTGCATGCCAGAAGGAAGAGAGCACCAGATCTCATTATATATGGTTGTGATCCACCATGTGGTTGCTGGGAATTGAACTCAGGAGGTCTGGAAGAGCAGCCAGTGCTCTTAACCGCTGAGCCATCTCTCCAGCTCTGACCTTGGATTTGTGATTCTCCTGCCATGACCAGAAATAAAGAAATAGACAAATAAACCCAAGGGAATCCTGTCAGAGTTCATGTGGCTTCTGCAGGCCAGTCTGTCCCATGCCTGACTTAACGTTACCTAAAATAGAATTAAAATGAAGGAAATCCAAGCATAACAGAGAGGAAGAGAGCATGGGACACTTCCTGGGGGAAACTGAGAAGAAGGCACTGAGAAGGGAGCAGCCTGCGGGGATCCCAGCCTGTCCTCTCTGCCCCAGAGTTCTGGTTACCATGGGCAGATGGCCTGGGAAGAGGTGGGGAATGGGCACTGGGTGTCCATGGGGCTCGCTGTCCTCTCTGTGAGACAATTTCAGGGCTGTGGGCATACTGGCCATGGATGACTGGCTGAGCCATGTGTCTCTTCTGCCCTAGGAAGGAGAATCAGTCCCACTGATGTGGGAGAATTTGGGACACGGACAGATCTCACATACTTTTTGTCCCTGGAGTCTCTAACGGTGGTGGATGGATGATGGCTAAATGGAGCATAGGTGGGTGGTGGTGGCCAGCTGGGGGTGGTTGGAAGCTGGCTCAGGGATAGGCAGGGGGTGGAATTCAGGCACTGCCCAAGGTTAGTTGCTGGTTTGTGGGTTATGTCACATATTTGGCTATACAATGGCCATTTCATTCTTTCCTCATGGGGTTCTTGGGAGGAAGATCCCCATGAAAGTCTCTAAGTTTGGCTTCTGCAGCCAGGACTAGTCTAGCTGATAACAAGGCCATCTCTCTGCCCCTATAAGCTGAAGTCCCCCAACAGTCACCCACAGGTGACTTAGACACCCACTGAGATAGCAGAAGTATCTCCCAAAGGTGAATGTCAGAGTAGGAGCCAAGAACCTGGTTTGATAACTTTGCTTCTGAGATGGAGGAGCTGGACTAAGACTCAACGCCCTGCCTCCAGCTCTAATCCAGTTGAGAGACCACCCTCAGGGAGAGCCTGCTGTTCCCCCACCCTGTCTGTCATAACTCTGATATCTTCCAGTCAGGCAAGTCACTCTGGGACTTTACTGTAACATGGAATAGACTATCGTGACCTCCCTGCTCAGGTTTGTGGACCAGAAGGAACACTCATGGAGGCTCTGCACTTGCTTAGTTGATGGCAGCAGAGTCCCTGGGCTGCTGATCTTGCAGACAGGAGCCTGGTCATTGCAAGGTGGGTGGATGCGGGATGTGGGCACTGGGTGGGTTGCAGTATTTCTGGTACAAGGTTTCCTTTTCCTGTTTGAAAAGTCACATGGGAAAGGGGATTGTGAGGACGGACAACTGAGGTGGACATGCCACAGATGTGGGGCATGGTGCTGGGGATTGGGACTCAGGGTCAGACTCTCAGCAGTGCTGACTGGCCTGAGATTAAAGTTGTGTGCCACCAAGCTGGGCTAGAATCTTAATTCCAGTTGAAAGATCTATGTTTGAAAAGGTCCAAGAAACATCATTTGGAGTTAACAGAAAACTTACACTTCAACACATCTGAGAGAGACTTAAGACTGCTAGAACGGAGAGAAGTCTCGAGTCCCCAAAGAGGACAGAAGAGTGGCAAGGAAATAAGACAGGCTGAGACTATGCCAACAACAACGTGGACTTCTAGATAACAAGCTTTGAGGAGAAGTGAGCGCTGCTCTTTTGAACACTGAACTCTGAACCTTGGCTCTCACAGTCAAGTACCATCCAGCTCTTAAGGGTGAGATAAAAACAGTGTCAGACTCAGAATATTCTAGAAGTCCACCACATTATGGGCCACATGGAAAATACCTAGAAACTAAGATCAGAGCAGAAACAAATTTAGAATAGTCTTCAAAATGTACACATACCAAATAGGAATCAGAGCCCAGGTAAAGATGGCCACTCCCCATTCCACTCCCCTTGAAACCTGAGATCCAGAAAAGAAATAGTTGCCGGGAGAGATGGCTCAGTAGATAAAGTGCTTCATATGCAGATGTTGAGGACCTCAGTTCAAATCTCCAGCACCCTTGTAAATGCTGGATGGGAGTGGCAGTCTGTTGTAATCCAGCTGTTAAAAGGTGAAGAAGGGCTCCTTGGAGCAGGAACAAGCTGGCTTGCTAGGCTAGCTATATCAGTGAGATCTGGGTCAATTTAGAGAATCTGTCTAAAAAAAAAAAAGGATTAACTCTGTGGTGGTTTGAATAAGAATCTCCCTGTAGGCTCATATATTTGAATGCTTAGTCATCAGGGAGTGGAACTATTTGAAAGGATTAGAAGGACTAGGAGGCGTGGCCTTGTTGGAGGAAGTATGTTGAAACCTTGGTTTCAAACCAAGGCCAGACTATCTCCTCTGCCTGCAGATCTTAGCTATTGTTCCAGTCCCTGCCTGCATGCTGCCGTGCTTGCTGCCATGACTAAACCTCTGAAACTGTAAGCAAGCCCCCAATTAAATGCCTTATTTCAGAAGAGTTACCTTGGTCATGGTATCTCTTCACAGCAATAGAACAGTGACTAAGACACACAAAAGGCATAAATGGATGAATGTGGGCACTCCATGTCCACTGTAACACTACTTATAATATCTAAGAAATGGAAACAACCTAAGTATCCAACAGATCATAAATGTTTAAAGAAATAGTTGACATGTTCACAACAGACTACAACCATAAAAAAGAATGAGCCCACACACACATGCACTGAGATGGAATCCTGTTACTCAGGACAATACAGATGAATCTGAAATGTGAGGATTTTACTGCCAAATTAACTCTCAGCAGGATTTTGAGTTTACACCCTAAAGAAATACTAATTGTTTGAAGAGGTAAACATTGTTAATCCAATTTGAACATGATGCAATGCACATGTGTGAGCAGCCATGCGGGGCCAGGGAAGGGAGCTTCTGGGTCCTCTGGAAGAGCGGTCAGTGCTCTTAAAGGGTAAGCGATCTCTCCAGCCTTCCCCCAAGTATTTTAAAAACCAAGATTTCTCTTCCAAAGTGCAAGATAACTATGTATTATTAATGCAGTTTGTTTGTTTGCTTCTTTCTTTCTTTCTTTCTTTCTTTCTTTCTTTCTTTCTTTCTTTCT
>LOEQ01001638.1:307627-318378 GCA_001685075.1 Bramus lutescens | reverse complement strand
CTTTCTTTCTTTCTTTCTTTCTTTCTTTCTTTCTTTCTCTCTCTCTCTCCCTCTTTCTTTCTCTCTCTTTCTTTCTTTCATCTCTTTCTCTCTCCCTTCCTCTCTTCCTTCCTCCCTCCTTCCCTTCTTTTCTTTCTTTTTTAACACTGTACCTATCATTGGAAATTTTAAAAGAAAATGGCTAAACGGAAATGAGTGGAGAGGCCAGCTGCAGCAGTTCTGGCATGGAATGCTTTCTCCCTTTGGTAAAAACTGAGATTTAGAACGACCTCTGTCAATCGTCAGGGGTGAAAGGAATACCATGTGTTTAAACTCTGAGAACGGAACACAAATACACATTTAAATGTCATATACATGCGCTCGTTTCTCTTGCGTCCCCTCACACACAGACCTTCAAATCTTGAAGGGCATCAAGAAGAATGCTAATTAGAGGGAGACCCACACAGGGCCCTTTTGATTGCCTTGCTCCCCCTGGAAGGGTCATGTGTCCCTCACTGCCTCCGCCTTACACAGTCATGGATCACTGTTAATCAGACTCAGCTGCGGAGGCCAGTGGGCACCTCTGAGGGTTGCACACAGCGGCCATCCCACACTGGACAGATGGAACTCTGGTGGGAAACAAAGAGACTTAGCCCTGTGTC
Organism: Bramus lutescens; assembly: GCA_001685075.1. Lineage (NCBI taxonomy): Eukaryota > Metazoa > Chordata > Mammalia > Rodentia > Cricetidae > Bramus > Bramus lutescens. Next base: position 317,737 of record LOEQ01001638.1, on the reverse strand, counting down.
TGTCTGAGATGCTGAAAAGACCATTTCCGTCAGGTGGAGGAAGAGCAAAAGTCACTGGTGGATCTCTCACTCTGAGTCCCAGAGACCGAATGGAAAGGACACAGAGTCCAGGCCCATGTCCCTATCCCTGCCTTCACTCTGGAGACGCGCAGCCCAAGGGAAGTTTGCAAAGATGGTTATGTTCCTCAGCCATCCTGTCAGAAAGACTGACTTACGACAGTTGGATTTAACTTTAGATAGCCAGCATTGGGGCTAGGGAGATGATTTCAGTGAGAAAACTGCCTGTCTCATAAGCACGAGGACCTTAGTTCAAGCCCCAGTACCCACGTAAGAAGCTGTGTCGGTTGTGTTTTCCTGGAATCCCAACACCAGGGAGGCAGAGCCAGGAGGATTCCCGGAGCTCCTTGGCCAGCCAATATAAGTGTACTAGTGAGCTCCAGGTTCAGTGAGAGACCCTGACTCAAAAAAATAAGGTACAGAGATTAAAGATGTCTGATGTTGACCTCTGACCTCCATGTGAACACCCACACACATGAACATGTGCACACATGAATACATACACATGAGCATGAACACACACATACACATAAATGAGTAAAAACTTTGGAAACCAGACATGAAGGGGCAGAAGCCAGAAGCACAAGGTCACATACCATGTGATTCTGTTTCTCCAAACTATCCAGAATAGGCAAGTCTGTGCAGACAGATAGTAGCTGGGTGGATTCTAGAAGCTAAGTGGAGACATAGGAGCCACCGTTAGGGCTTTCTGCTGCTAACACAGAACATTGGCTTCTCTTGCAGAGAACCCAGGTTCAATTCCCAGCAGCCACATGACCACTCACAGCCATCTGTAACTCCAGTTCCAGGGGACCTAGGGCCCTCTCTTGGCCTTCACAGTCACTGCATGCATGAGGTATACATATGTACACGTAGTCAACGCTCATGCACATAAAAACATATTAAAAAAACCCTATCTCTTAATATTTCCACAATGGCAATTATGTTCCAATAGCCTCTTTTGAGATTACAGGAAATATACTGGAATTAGACAGAGGTGATGGCTGCACAGCATGGTGATTCTACTAAAAGCTTTGAATTGTATTCTTTCCTTTTTTTTTTTTTTGAGATGTCTCCTATCTAGCCCAGGCTAGCCTTGAACTCCCTATATAGTTAAAAAAAAAGATCTTGGACTCTTGATTCTCCTGCTCCCACTTCCTGAGTGCTGGGATTAAGGTGTTTGCCATCAAGCTTAGTTTACATTGTGCTGGGAATGGAACCCAGGGCCCCATGCATGCCGGGCAAACACTCTATTAACTGATCCATCTCCCCAGTCCTAAAATTACAGACTTTAAATGGCAAAACTTTATGTGAAGTGAGTTGTGGCTCCAACTTACAAAACTATACAGATTGAAGTAGTGGCTACTAGATGGGACAGCATCCTTCTGGAAACTTCTGAGAAGTGGTTCAGGCCTTTGAATACTTTCCCTTGTCTCAAATCCATGCAGTCTTCAGAAATATCAGGCTTGGGAAGGAGGTCCCCCCTGAGTTCACACATACTTGCCTCTGATCCTGACTCAGGCTCATCTCCTGCTGCTAAGGGCCTGGGCAGCCCCTCCCCCCAGCGCTGTCACCCACAAGGTCAAAGGACATCCCGGGTTCGGCCACAGCTGCTATGGCCTGGGGTGCCATTCTCTGGTTCACCTTATCTTGCTCTAAACAAATGTGGTGCTAATGGCTATTTTCCCTTCCGGCTTCCTAAGGATGGGAGAGTTTAGGCAGGAAGCCATCCCACAGTGGCCCTGTCCCATGCCTGTTTATCACCCTCAACACAGGTCAAGACAGGCTGTATTCTGACCACGGGTCCTGGGTTTTCTCCATGTCTCCCTCACTATTCTGTGAGGTGTGGGGTCTCAGCGCTCCACGCGGGGCTGAGCCAGGGAAGCATGGACACATTTGCTGAGTGGACACATGGATAACAGCCAGGTAATTCTGGTCAAGTGTTTTCTGTCCCTTCACAACTTTGCTTCTGAGTCCGAGTTCCCTGACTGAGGGCTTTAGGAAGAGAAGGAGAGATGGTGTGTAGATTCTTTCCAAAACTAGCCCCCATGATGTCTAAGAGACTTTGCCTTCCTAAGCATGGTGTGAGGAGAGACTTCCAGGAGACTCTGGCATGGCTACCTGCTGAATGCAGTCCATTTAGCATTTTCTACAGCCTTTCTTGCCTGAGACCCCAACCATGCAGTTCCTGGATTGAGTGGAGCACAGAGGGCTAAGGGGCTGTGTCCCTCCCTGCCTGTACCGCCTGGATGACTCCCAGCCTCGATACTCAGGAGTGGACGCGCACATCGAGAAAGGCTTTGCCAATGCCACAGAAGGCAGCATTGTTTTCCCAGCCTGTCCAGGTCGGCTCTTAGGGTGGGTGGGGGGCTTGCAGGAGTGCCTGAGGCCTCATGAAATCCTCAGCACAGCGAGGGCTCTGGTGATTGATGCGGAGAAAAACATTTCCACCAAACCCTCATCTGGTTTCTATGCTGAGATTTCTACACCAGCATTTTTGTTTTTCCCCAAGGTAAAAACCGACAAGGACTTGGGACCTGAGAAATAACAGGGGCTGGGGCCACATTACTGAAAGACATGGGGAGGGAGCCTGCTAGGCGCAGTGGGTGGGTGCTGGGGACAATTACTCCAGTGTGGATGACCCAGCAGTGACAGGGGTGCAGATGCCTAAAGTCACAGTTGATCTGGCTGCAGGAGATGGCCCTTCCCTGCCAGTCGCTCCAGCCTAGACACAGCCTCTACTTTCTTCCCTTCTGAGTCACGCTCCGAATCCCACATGACTGGCATGCTACTTGTTTGTTTCCTGCCTCCTTGTGTTGGCACAGAAGCCCCACCAGGGCAAGGAACCAAATTAGCACCTGATTGTCTCACATAGCCCAGGCTGGCCTTGAATGTCATCTGTAGCCAAAGATGCCTCCCTCTTCAGAGGGCTGGGATGACAGGTCATAACTTTCCCAGCCTCCACCTGGGTCTCAGGTTCCTGTGCACACCCTAACTAGGGGGGCTGCTGGCCCTCTGGGAGTAACACCTCCCCCAGCACCTTGAGCTCCTCTGTCCCTCAAGCCTGCAGAGGACAGGCAGGAGTTGGGGACGTTCTCAGCCCTCAAAGAAGCTAGCATACCTTGCACAGGAGGTGGCTCGTGTGAACCAGGAAAGGGTTGACTGAGGGATGGCGCCCACTGGTGCCACCTAAGCAGTCCAGGCTGAGATGAGGCAGGGGAATGACATTTTCTGGCATTACAAAAGCTGTGTGTGTGTATGTTTATGTGCATGTGCCAGTGTGCACACACATGCAGAGGTCAGAGGACAATCTCCAGTGTCATTTCTCAGGAGCTGCATTTTCCTTCTCCTCCTCCTTTTCGGTGTTTGAGACAGAAAGACTTACTATGTAGCCCAGGCTAGCTTGGAACTTGCAGCAGTGATTTCCCCCCACCTCAGCATCCTAAGTGCTGGTGTTATGGGCATGAGCATCCGTGGGAAAGCTGGGCATGGACAGAAGCACGTGTAAGCCCGTGCTGGGTAGGGGGTGGGGTGGTGGAGACAGGAGGATCCTTGAAGTCAGTCTCGACCTGTGATTCTCAACCTCTTAATGCTGCAACCCTTAATACAGTTTCTCACGTTGTGGTGACCCCCGACCATAACATTATTTTCATTGCTACTTCATAACTATAATTTTGCTACAGTTATGAATCATAATGTAAATATCTTTGTTTTCTGATGGTATTAGGCGACCCCTGTGAAAGGGTCATTTGATTACCCAAAGGGGTCGTGACCAAAAGTTGAGAACAGCTGGTCTAGACAGTTGTTGAGTTTCAGGTTCAGTGAGATACTCTGTCTCATAAAAATAAGAGAGAGTGACAGAGAAAGACACTCAATATTGGCCTTTGGCTTCCACCTATGTATTCCTACGGACACACATTAAAAGAGGGGGCTGGAGCCATAACTAAGGAGGAGGGCACTTGACTAGTAAGCATGAGACCCTAGGTACAATCTCCATTCCCATAGCAAAACAAGACTGAATGCCAAGTATATGGAAAACCTGAGCATAGACCATCGGAAGCCCTTTTCCTCACCGTCCTGTTCTTTTGAGGCAGGGGTTTGCTATGCAGTTGTGGGACTGCAGCCACGGGCCACCACACCCAGCTTTGTCACACAGTAGCCATATCTAGCAAGAGCAGAACAATACATCCAGCCAGAAAGGAAGAGGATTGAGTTTTGAAGCCTAAAGACAGTTTTCAAAAGATATATTGTAGTTTACAAATACTGCTCTGAGCAGGGTGGCCTGGGTGTGGCCTAGGGAGGAACAGGAGATGCACAGTGGTTGGGAGTGCCTGCTGAGAGGGGTGTCTCCTTTCTCAACACTTGTGTAGGATTGATTAGACCGCATATATCTGCCTGTCTGTTCCCACATCAAAAGTTTCTTATATTTATTTCATTTACTTGTGTGAGTGTGGATGATGTGTATGTGGTGGTCAGAGGAATGGATTCTGTTCTTTTACCGTGTGGGTCCTGGGGATCAAATTCAGACCATCAGTCTTGGTGGCAGGTACCTTTATCTTCTAAACTATCTTGCCAGACACCCTCCCATCAAATATTTCAAGAAGAAAATAAAAAGTTTCCCATTTGAAAATGTGTCACCAAAGCTATGGTCACACTGCCCTTGGAACCCTGACCCAGATAGCACAGGGCAACACCTTTGGAAAGAATTTTCTGACCACTCTACCGTTGACCATGCACATGGAGCTGAGCATGATGGCACATGCCAGTAATACCAGCACCTAGGAGGTAGAAGCAGGAAGACTAAGAGTTCAAGGTCATCCTCAGCTACATCGTGAGTTTGAGGCTGACCTGGGCTACATAAGACGCTGTTTCAAAAGAGAAAAGATGGTGAAGTCACTGCTCAGTAGATAAGTACACTAGATGTTTAACTAGGAGGACCTGAGTTCAGACCCCATCACTCACATAAACAGCTGGGCATGGCTGTCCATGCACTTGCTGTGCTGTGGAGGAGGGGACAGGAGGATGGCTGGGGCTTGTTGGCTGCCAGGCTAGCACCAGGTTCACCAAGAGAGCCTGTGTCAAGGAGCAAGGCAGAGGAGAATAGAGCGGGACACTCGATGTCCTCCTCTGGTCCTCACATGTGCACACTCACGAGCTCATGCACACACACACGCGCGCACACACATACACACAGAAGTTTGAAATGCACATGGCCTTTGATAAAGTGGTTCCAGTCTTAGGAGTTCATCCTCAGATAGACTTCCATATGTGCATGAAAGGATGACGGACGAGGGGATCACTGCAGCATTACAGCTAATGGAAAAAGACTGGAAATGACCCAATTGGCTGATAATGGCAGATTGGTGAAGTAAATTACAACAGACTCCTGACATGAAACCCCACACAGTCTCTGAAAATAATGAAGGAAAACGAAGCCGTAAAAGTTCTCAAAGGAGCTGTAAATTTCCTTAATGATCTCTGACTTGAGAAGGCCCTTTTAGAAAGGACACAAACCCCAGAAGCTATAATATGAAAGACTGATAAATTTGAGTACCCTTACTTTTTTTTTGTCTTGGAATGATTTAAACAAATAACCTAACCAACAAGCTCACCACAACCACCGAAATTACCATAACAAACGTTCCACAAGCGGTGAAAAGCAGAAAACCGAGAAAATATTTCTAACTCATACAAAAGTTCCTTAAAACATCTCTATAATAAACAAGCAGAGAATGATGACAAAGAAAAATGAACCAAGGGATGAACAGGCACACGCCTTGGAGAGGAAAGAGAATCTTCCTGAAAGATGTGGACCAAACGCTGAGCTTTACTTACAAAAGCACTGCCAATGAAAACTCCCAGGAGATGCTCTTCCTTGTCTCTGAGGACCAAATTGTGAGCTGTAAGTTGGACAATGGCAAAAGCTGGGTCAACAGTGAATTGTGCACGCCACCTTGGTCCCACAGATCATCACTGAGATCAACTATTTTTATCTCTAGTGTTTTCACAATAGCTTTCCTGTGTTTGGACAAGCCTGGACACACAAACACTATTATTCCAACTGCCTATCATGACAGTTTTCATTGTTATGTTGGCACAAATTAGAATAATCTGGGTCTCAGTGAGGATTGTTTTACTTAGGGTTTCTATTGCTATAAAGAGACACTATGACCACAGCAACTCCTATAAAGAAAAACATTTTAATTGGGTGGCTTACAGTTTCAGAGGTTTAGTTCATTGTCATGGTGGGACATGGTGGCGTGCAGGCAGACATAGTGCTGGAGAAGGGGCTGAGCGTCCTACATCTTGATCTGCAGGCAACAGGAAGTGAACTGAACTAGGTGTAGCTTGAGTGTAGGAGACCTCAAAGCTTGCTCCTACAATGACACACTTCCTCCACCAAGGCCATACCTACTTCAAAGGCTTCATCTCCTGATAGTGTCACTTTCTATGAACTTATGGGCACCAATGGCATTCAAGCGACCACAAGGACTATCTACATTGGGTTGGTTTGTGACATCTGTGGGGGGATTATCTTAAGTTGATTGACAGGACAAGACCAGCCCATGATGGACAGCACCATTCCTTAGGCAGGGCGTCCTCAACTGTAGAACAATGGAAGAAGAGAGCTGAGTATAAGCAAGCAAGTCTGCACGCGCATGTGTTCATTACCCTCTGCTCTTGACTGAGGATGTGATGGGACCGGCTATGTCAAGCTCTTGCCACTATTACTTACAAACAGTGACAGACTTGAAGTTGTAAACTAAAGTAAACCCTGCCTCCCTTAAGTTGCCTTTGGCAGAATGTTTTCTCACAGTACCAGAAACGATGCAAGGATACCTTAGAACTCAGTACTGCTGCACACAACTCAGGCTCGGAGGCTGGGAGGGGATAGGCTATACTATGTAGCCCAGGCATGTGATAATAGGCACATTGTCTAGGTTGTACGAGTACACTCTATAAGATCTGTGGAACAATGTCTTTGCTAGTCTGCTTCCTTGTGGCTGAGCCATGAATAGATGTACTTTCAAGGGAATTAGCCCACTACGCAGCAGGCCTGGGACACATGAAGTCCAATTCTAGCAGGACAGTTATCTCTCAGATATCTTGAAATGTCATTGAATGGGTTGGTCAGAATAAGGCAGATATTTTCTGCAGAAATACAAAAGCATTTGAGCCTATCTGCAACAGCGAGAGGCTACAATGAAATATAGCAAAGTTACCCATGGAACAGTAGAGATGTCTGCAAACCATATACTCAGCACAAGGAGCCCATATGCTGCGGTTTGAATGGGAATTTACCCCTACAGACTAGTGTGTCTGAACACTTGACTTCCAGCTGATGGTGCTCTTTAGAAAGATCATGGAATCTTCAGGAGGAGGAGGAGGAGCCTTTGGAGGTGGAAACTGAGGCAGGACTAGAGGTATAAAGCCTCTTTCTGTCTGCTCTCTCTCCTGACATGTGACCAGACACCTCACACTCCTGTGCCATGCCTTCCCACCCTTGGGGACTGTATCCCTGTGAACTGTGAGCTGAGACAAACCCTTCTTCCTTTCAGTTGCTTCGTGTCAGGTATTTGGCCACAGCAATGAGAAAAGTAACTAATATAATTCACAAAAGCAAAACACCATACACCAGCAGCACAAATAACTCAGCTTTTCAGATTTCCCCATTTCTTCTCTTGGGTTCGTTTAAGGCCTGCCAGCTAGGGAAGGTGAGGAATAAGATGGCAGGGTCCTTGGAGTGGCAGCAATATCCTGATTCTCCTGTTAGGTGCCAGACCTATCACATCTCTCATGGGCACTGGCTCAGGGAAGAAGCCAATGTAGCCATTGTTTCCTCTCACAGCCCCTTGGAGAGCCCACAACCACCTTTGGATATCACTTGGCTTTCAGAGGCATTGAGGCTTCCTTTCCTATCATACTTGTCTGTTTATGGGTGGCCCTGGGTCATACTTATCTTCATATCTAGGGGTCTGTAATCTTACAGAGTTCTTAGGGCAAGAACTAGCCCTAGGAATACAGGAATAAATTGCTGGGGAAGGGGACCATAGCATGTAGAAATTCAAGATAGGACACTATCCATCTCTTCTGGGCTCCTATGTATGCAGAGCAAGCTCCCAGAGGCCTGGCATCTGTTCCCAGGGTTCAGCACAATAAAGACACTGGGAGATCTCGCAACTCTTGCAACTAGAAAGTGCAGCAATGACAGTGATGGGACAGAACCGCAGAGACGCTGTGGACAGAAAGCCATGGCTAAGTTGAGGCACACGAAGGGACAATGGTTTTTGTCCCCTGGAACTGTGTCCTCCTGAGAGCATGGGAAGTCAAGAAGGTCCTGGCAACTTACTTTCCAAAACCTGTGAAAGTCCCAGGGACAGAACTCTAAGACTGGCCCTCAGGATAGCAGCCACAAGAAAATGTGTGTTCTTTGAAGTGGCACTAGCAAAACAGTCATGCCCTTTTTCTGCGTGTTCAAGGCAAGTGGGGTTTTTCTTGTTGTCCTAGGCATGGCGTAGAGTGTCATCATCAGGTGCAGGGTTTCTCCTGAGGCCAGGTAAGAGATGCCCCAAAAGGTGAAATGACTCTCCTATCTCACACCAAAACCATGCGATGGCCTATACAATGCCATGAAATTCCATACTCAGCGTCCAGATGCCACCTCCACTAAGGTGCCCTCCAGTTTAAAGAGGGTCCTCGGAGAGTGGAGCTGCAGAGCACCTGCTGAGGGAGACCCTCTCCATCATCACTCTCAGCTACTGCTTACAACCTCCTGAGATGGAGTGATAGCAGCCAGCACACCCCAGCTCTTATGAGCCAGGCATGAGGCATCTGTTTCCTTGTGAAATACAGTTTGTTTAGACACAGTCACAGCAGGCCTTGTGGATACCTGTGCAGTCCAAGGCTGCCAGAGTTGCACTGCCCAGGGAGGGTATCAGAGATTCTGTGTGATGAAGGTCTTCTAGGAGAGCAGTAAGGAGGTCAGGAATCTCAGGCAGAGAGGGCTGTCATGGCCATCTAATTCAAAGTCTTCCCATGAATGAACATAAGTCCATCTACTCGTTATCCACGTACCAGCACTCCCACCCACCCATCTATTCTTCCTTCCTTCCCACTTATCCATGTTCCTGGTCCTCCCTCTCCTTTTTTTCCTATCAATCCACCCACTCATCCATCTTTGTAGCCCTCCCATCCATCATCCATCCATCCATCCATCCATCCATCCATCCATCCATCCATCCATCCATCCATCCATGTCTCTTTCCTACATATTCATCTACCATCTACCCCTGTCTTCTTTTCTCCTATTCATCTACCCATCCGCACAACCGTTTATCCACCCAACCCTCCTACTCATTCATCCACCCATCTATCTACCCATCCTTTGCATTGTCATCCACTCAGCATTACTCTGTTGTCAAGCAGAGGACCCTTTACTAGCAAGATGAAAGTGACCTGGCTCCATTCATGGAGCTCCCCTTCTAACAGAGTCAAATTCAGTATTTTCATAATGTCTTTTTAACCTATTTTATTTCATCTTCTCATAATATGGAAGTCATTACCTAGCAAAGCATCTCATTATATTTCATAGAGTACTTAAATTTTATAGCAGGGGAAGTTGAGGCTCAGGCAAAGGAAGGGCATGGCTGAGCTCATGCTGCAGCTGGAGGATGCTGGTCTCAGGCCTGTTTCTTCCAGCTCAGAACTCTAGGCTGGGCAGTGTTGCCTGCAGTGACTGCTTGAGTCACAGAAGGGTTGAGAGCCTGTACCAAGCTCACATGATAACCAGAACACCTATTTAGTATCTCAGTGGCATGGTGAGCTGACAGCTGATGGTGCAAGCCCAAAGTCAGATAAAACTATTCACTTAAAACAGTTTGAGAGGATTTCTCATGTCTCCAGGGGAGACCGAGCTATTGCAGACTGAGTTCAGTGCATTCTGAGTACCTTGTCATGCAGGAGTCTGCCATGTGGGTTGTGAAGCAAGAGGGGAAGCCTGATGTAGGAGGGTCATCTGTCTATGTGTTACTTTCATTGATTAATAAAGAAACT
>LOEQ01001638.1:297060-307294 GCA_001685075.1 Bramus lutescens | reverse complement strand
GATGCTTCGACACAAGATTCCTGGGTCCATCTTTCCATATAACTCAAGATACCGTCTGTAAAAACGGAGCCTGGCATGTTCGTCAGTGCTCAACTGAAATTATAGCAGACAAAACAACAATAATAACAACAAAAACCACCAACAAGCAACCAAAATTAGGTGAGGTTTTCCTTTCTTGAGTTAGATAAAAGCATTGCCTGAATTTTTCAGAGACCTAACAACAGAAAGTAGCTAAAATTGAATTCCCCTTCAACTGAATCTCACAGCCTATTTTCTTATCCTTCTTGGGACAACCCTTAACCACCTTAAGCACAGGGTTCCTCCCTGGTGGCCCTCAGCTTCCCAACAGGAAGTGACCTTGGGCCCTTCTGCCTAATGACTTGTTCTGTGAAATCCTGGGTGACCCATTCCCTGACCAGTGACCTTTCTTCCTCAAAGGTCTCCTGGCCCAGCCCTGGGCTGAATGCCTTTCTGTTCTCTCTTAAAAAGCCAGGCACTTCTAAGTACAAAGGCAGAAGTGGCTGCTTCCCCAGGAGCTGGCCAGCTGCGCTGGAGACGGCTGGCTGTCAGCCTCATTCTCCCAGCATTTACAATGGAGTGAGGTCACTTATATGCCTGAATACATATAAGGTCTTGTGGTAGACACTCCATACAGAGCTGTGAGCCTTTAGGTCTTGCCTGTCCCCAGGGAAGCTCTTCTGTGAGTTCTGTAAAGGGAAACATATTTGGAGTTTGGTCTGAATCATGCAACAAGGGTAGGCGATCTTCAGGGGCTAGTCTTGGGTTCTGGGATGATGGTGACAATCCTTTCAGCTTCAAAACATTTGCCTCAAATGGAATGGAGCTTACCTGTCAGATGAAAAGCTCAGTTTTGAAGTTTTGCATCTTATAAGCTTAAAGTATTTGTATGTAGGCTGGTGAGATAGCTCAGCACTTACGCAGCAGTTACAGGGCTTGCTGTGCAAGCCTTATGACCCAATTTCAATCCCTGAGACCCATGGAAAAAGGTGGAGGAACTCCACAAAGTTGTCCTCTGACTTTCAGATGCTCATGTGGCACATTCACACAAGTGCATACAAACACACATACGTGTACATACACTCACACAGAAGCAAGAAAATAGAAAGTATATGTATGTGTATATAAAAGCATAACAGTTCACATCTAATTTAATGTTTGTGTATATATATAAGTATAAACAGCCATACATAGCTCCATGTAGCATGATATCTGTATATATACATAGATATGTGGCTATTACCACATCTGGCCAGGTATGGTGTGGTACACTTATAATCACAGCACCCAGAAGGTTGAGGCAGGGGATCATGAACCTCTTTCTTTATGAAAGTTCCTATGGTGTGGTAGCTTGAAAGGAAATGATCCCCAAGGGAGTGGCACTAATGGGAAGTGTGGCCTTATTGGAGGAAGTGTGTCACTGTGGAGGCGGGCTTTGAGGTCTCAAATATGCTGAAGCCATGCTCAATGAGACAGACCACTTCCTGTTGCCTATTGATCAAGATGTAGGACTTTTAGCTCCAGCACCACTTCTGTGTGCATATTATCACACCCCACTGTGGGGGCCAGACATGATAAGCTAAGTATAGGCAGGTCACCCATAGGAAGTTCTTTACTTCTAATCATTATCACCTGCCAGAATAGAACTTGGCCATCGATAAATTTAATAAGAGGCCTGAGTCTCAGTAGCTTACCCCGAGGCAATACCTGGTTGCAGAAAGAACCACAAACTGAGATTGCCTAGTACCAAAAACAGACCATCCAAAGGAAATGCCTAGCATTCCAACTGCTGTAGATAGGACCTCCTCCCAGTACACACTCACCAGGACACTCCTAGACAAATGTCAGCCAGTCAAGGGTTCTAAATCTCAGAAACCCCTCACCCCCACCTTTACAACTATAAAAACCCAACTCTAACTGAGCTCAGGACTCTCTGTTTATTCCAATACACCGGACATGCCGAGAGACCGAGTCTGCAAACTTGATTAAAATAAAGGATTTTTGCTTTTACATATGGGACTTGGTCTCCTTGTTGTCTTTTGTGGGGACTTCGCGGATTTGGGCATAACACCCACCATGATGATAATGAACTAAACCTCTGAACTGTAAGCGAGCCACCCCATTAAATGTTTTTCTTTCCAATTGTTGCCATGGTCACAGTGTCTTTCACAGCAATAGAAACCCTAACTAAGACAGACACATGGTGTGGAATAGTCTAAAGGGTGAGAATGGAGCTGGAACTGAAGCTGAGTGGGCTGAGTCTTTCCAAACACAGAAGAAGTCCTAGGTTCGATCCCTGATAATGCATAAACCGGGTGTGGTGTTACATGTTTCTAATCCTAGAACTCGGGAGGTGAAGGCAGGGAACAGAAGTTCAAGGCTATCATCCGTAGGATCAAGTTTGGGACCAGCCCGGACTAAGTGAAATCCTGTATCCCTCCCTAAAAACAAGTATCAAAGGGAGAAAAACCAATCTGTTACTACATTACCTTTTCTTTTTTTTTATTTTAGATATTTATTTATTACGTATACAATATTCTGTCTGTGTGTATGCCTGCATGCCAGAAGAGGGCACCAGACCTCATTACAGAGGGTTGCAAGCCACCATATGGTTGCCATTGAACTCAGGACCTTTGGAAGAGCAGGCAATGCTCTTAACCTCTGAGCCATCTCTCAAGCCCTACATTACCTTTTCTTGACCACAGTTCAAACTGGTTACTTTTTTGATGTCTCTCAGTCTATTTTTTCCTTTTTCTATTTTTATGTGTGTGTACTGTATGTGAATGTGTACATGTATGTGGGCACACATGTTCACAAGCATGTGGATGCCTGAAGTTGATGTTGGGTCTCTCAATCAAACCCAGAGTATACCAATAGTCCCGCTAGTTATCTTGCTCAGGGAATCCTATCTCCATCTTCCAAGGCTGGAATTATGGGCAGGCAGCCAGACTCTCTTAGCATTTCCATGGTCCTCATGTATGTGGCAAGCACTTTGATTGCTAAGCCAACTCCTCAGCCTCCAGCCTGTTTATTAAAAGGCCACTAGTCCCAGGCAGAAGAGAAATTGACTGAAGGAGACTGAAGTCACGGAGAGGTGGCACTCTGCAGAGTAGAAGGGGCTTGGGCTTCCCAGGCCAGACTTTTTGGCAAGCGGTAGAATCTTCCTGGGCCTCAGTGTCATTTGCATTCTGGTTAGTGCTGAGAGGAACTGAGACAGAAAAGGGTCTGGCATGGCTCCTTTCAGACTGTAGGCTTTTCTGCAGCACCAGTTTTCCTTGTTTGGTTTGATAAAAATGTTCCCAAGACTGAGAAAGAGAAGGACTGGTGAGTTACAACTCCGTTTCTTCCTGGACGCACACTGGCTCTGCATGTCCAGGAAGACAACACCTACGAGTGTCTCCCAGACACTCAGCTGCGCGCACAGCCCAAGTCAGGAGGGACTGAGTGACTCTTGTTTGAAAGTAAAGAGAAGAGAGGCAAAGCTGGAGAGCCAAAGGTTCAGGGAGAAGAGGGGCAGGGTTGTAACCTTTCCTGGTAATCGAACTTCTTCTTGGAGGGGCCAAGGGAGAGTGTTGGGGAACACACAGAGAACGAGCAAAGAGGGAGGATATGGGGGGGTCTCCAGGAACATGAGGGCTGAGGGTGAACCTGCGGAGGAAGAAAGGCTGTTCCCAGGGCCAGAGCCTTGTATGAGACACGTGGCCATCGCGGGTCTTTGGGGACTGTTCCAATTCCCCAGTGCTTTTCTGTGGTTTTCACAAACTGCTTGACTGTCTTAGAATGCCAGACCTCTAACATGCAAGCCATGTCTCTTACAAACAGACAGACAGACCCTCCTGCCACAAATGGTCCCAGGTTCTTCTTTAGACCAAGAAAAAGGGTTCTTGGTTAGGCAAAAAGTAGTCATGGAATTTCACGGCAGGTGGGGTAGGGAGAGAAACTTGGAAGTGGTTTTCAAGGAATGTAAAGCTTTTTTTCAGGTTGTAAAATCTTTTCCCAGAGGGGTCAGGCCAGTTTAAAGTGGTGGCAGCTCTTAAGGGGTGACACAAACACCCGGGCAAAGCTGCACATAGGAACTTTTTGGTTCGTTTCCTATCTTACAAGACCACAATGGTAAGCCTAGTCCATTGTTGGCTGGAATGACAGCGTGCTGTGCGTGGCTAACTTTTGCACTTGGACAGCAAAGGAGCAAAGCGGTGGCCTATCAGAAATGTACTAACTCTGTGGGGACATGGAGAGTTTGGGGATCATTTCTGTCCTGCTGGCGCAGGCAAGTCCATGTGCTTTTGTTTTGGTTGTCATATGCTTTAGGGGAGTGGGGATCCATCCCAAAGAGCTGCAGTTGTGCCAGGTTCCTGAGCTGGAAGCTGGCCACCTAAGTGAAGGTGATGAGACACGGTATGTCATATGCTTGCGACTTAGTTTGGAGAAAGCTCCGTGGCTTGTATTGTCAAAGATTCAGGAGTTTTCAACCCAGGTCGTCAGACTTGATGGCAAGTTCTGGCCATGTTCTGGCCCCATGTATACCATTAACAAAACAAACAAAACAGAACAAAACAAAACACCAAACTTTGATCTTTAAGTTTTCTTACTGCAACAGGAACAAAGACATTTGAAAATAAAACATACGTTTCCAATAACCAAAAAGAGAATCAGTGTAGCATGCCGTGAGACAGACTGTTAGAGCTACACATGATGAAAACTAAGCCACGTAGTGCTGGTCCAGCCAAAACCCCTGCCTGCAAGCCTCTGCCTAAGACCGATTCTCTCTGTAAAGTGGAGATTAGTGGGTCTTAAAGAGGCATTAAAGACCCACAAGGCCAAACTGAGATGATCTCTTGAACCAACTGGAAGGACTGAAAGGATTTGAAGGACTTTCAAATGAGGTCAATATCTTTTGATATGGAGCCAATGTTCTTGTGTCCTGACTCTGGTAAAGTCCCCTGGCATAAATGTGGGTACATGTAGCTCCAAGGACACCCAGATTGATACTCTGGAGTTTGTGCTCCTCCATGGGCTCCACTTCCCCCCTCCAGATCTCTTCTTTCACCTCTGCCCCTTATTTCAGACCTCAGTCTGACAGATCCCTGTCGTTAGTCTTCAGGACTCACGTCTGCCTGCATCCCCTACTGACACTATGACATCTTTCCCTTTTCCCATCTGCCACCCTGATTACTCCCAACTCCAATCCAGGCACCATGCACTCTGTGCTGGACCCTTGAGCCCTTTGGGAAGCAGTGTCACCTCAGAAATGAGGGCTTTCACACGCACAGGTTCACTCGTGAGCAATGGTTGTCTCCTGCAGAGGAGAGGGAGGGTAACTCCGTCAGATGGGTAATCAGCTAGATTTACTCTGCAGCCTGACATTCCCACTTCCTCCTACCACCTCACTCTGGAATTCTCTCTGCAAAACACAAGCTGAAATAACACAGGGAGCCATAGGCGCTGACCAGTAAATACCTGGTGGGAGATAAGGAGCTTGGATATTTTCACAGAGGGTTCTCATCGACCTCCTGTAGATACAGGACCCTTAGTAAAGGTAGCAGGAATTGCCTCTCCTGGCTGGTATCCCTGCATGGGGTGGCAGGGAAATTGAGGGGACACATGAGGAGTGGACTATTTCTTTTTTTCTACTAGACAGCCAGTCTTCAAGCTGGCTCACCCCGTCTCTGCCAGGAGGCCATTCAAAGGAGATACCATGCCCATACCCATCAAAGCCCAAGGATAGACAGGGTCCATCTGTGGAGCTGGACAGCTGTAGGGTTGGATTGCAGCTTGATGGTGGGGCCAGGTGCATCTTAAAGGCCAAACAGGGGAAGTACAGCCTTTTATACATGCTGGGTACCAGCTCCCAGCATGATAGTATGCCTCCCCCTCCACCTGGTGGTAGCAGCTAGGGACCATTTTGCTCAATCTTGACCACCTGTGCATCTTAGTGGGCTGCAGGAGCTCAGAGCTCACATCAGGGCTAAGACAGAATCCAAGCTGAGGTTCACTGACCTCGCCTCAGGGTGCAGGTTAACTGCCATGTAGTCATTCTCTCGTTTTACCACCGGTACCCTAATCTTCCCTCAGAGAACCCCTTCCTCCTCACACCCTCATAGACTTACTGATCTTAAACCCCTCCCATCCACTACAGCTGGTGGCAAGTAACTCCAGCATAACTGTGGCCTTGCTTTCTCGCTTCCAGTCTCAGTGATGCCTCAGATGAGAACCTGTCACCATAGGGGATCTCTGTTTGAACTGTTAAAATACAGGGCGGCAGTAGTGGTGGTTATTTGTGGAGCTGCTAGCAAAAAAGGGTTAGGAAATAGAGAAGGAGATGTCATTTCCAGAAGTATGGAGGAAAGCAAATCCCAGCACCAGGATGGACTTGAGGCTGCCAGCCCAGCACTGGCTACAATCAGATCAAAGCTGCACCTTATGCCACACTGCCTGATAAGCCAAGCTAAGGGCGTGGCATCCACGATCCCGTATTCATGCTCAAACATGTAGCCACACGACTCGGATGATAGTAGCAAGTTCTTCTGAGCAGTTCATGTGAGCCCAGGACTCCAAGTTCACACGTGGGACTCACCAAATGCTTCTAGCACCTGCCTGGTGAGGGAGACTCTCAGAACGATCTACACACATTGCTCTCTGTCAGATCTCCCTGTAGAAGAAGAGCCAGTAACTAGACCCAAGTCATTCTCTGCCTGCTGCTTTCTGCTCTGCTTTCAGTCCTGGCTACACTTCCAGCCCGCCGTTCTTCTTGTCAGGGTTAAATCTTATTTAAAATTACATTAATTATTTGTGTGTGTGTGTGCACACATGCCATGGCATGTGTGGAGGTCAGTGGACAGCTTGTGGGAGTCAGTTCTCTCCTTCTAACATGTGGGTCTTGGGGATCACACACAGGTTGTCAGGGTTGGCACCCACTAAGCCACACCTCGCCAGCTCCCATAGATTCTTACAAACTAAGGAACTCTTCTGTACATTCTTTGATGCTCTCAGGCCTGCTTTCTTTGGGGCCGCTCCCTGATCTATTTCTCTCACCCTTCCCTTCTGAGTGGAGAATGCTCCCCCACGTGGCCCTGGGCCTGCCTATCCCCAACCCATCCCCCACTCTCTTGTTTTTCTAATACCCAGGATATGGATCTTTTGGTGCCTGGGCTAGCAGCTCCAGGTGCCCAGGAAGGTAAATTGACATCAGCAGGCCACAGGTGAGGCCCACCTGGGCAGACAGGCCACAGCCTTGTCTCCTCAAACGCAGAAGATCCTTGTGACCAGGGGTCATAGCTATTCCTCCAAGGCCCTTTATTCCTCCCACTCCCATCTCTGATGTCAAAGACCCTGAGTGAGAGTTGTAGAAGGCTGTGTGTGGGGGGGGTAGGATGAGTTCTGGATACCATCTGCTCTGTCCCTATTCCAG
The DNA here is from genome assembly GCA_001685075.1 of Bramus lutescens. Taxonomy (NCBI): domain Eukaryota; kingdom Metazoa; phylum Chordata; class Mammalia; order Rodentia; family Cricetidae; genus Bramus; species Bramus lutescens. Next base: position 299,865 of record LOEQ01001638.1, on the reverse strand, counting down.
AGGCACTGAGTCTTGAGGTTTGGGGTGGGACCCAGGAACCTGACGGGCAATAAGCTTCATGTGTACAGCCTCTGCTTAGAAACCTTACAGGGAGCTCTCACCTTTGGGGAAGCTGACACCAGTGCTGGGCTTCAGAGTGAGCCATCCAGAGCTTTCCCAGGACCCTCGCTCCCTCCCTCACAATGACCACAGGCCTGCACACTGGGCTCTGGGCTGTGTGTCTTCACAATCCTTGTTAATACAACTGGGACTCATTAAGTAATGGGGACCATCCTGTTAGGCCAATTAAGAGATGCTCAAACAGATAAACCAATAAAGAAATAAATGGTGGTGGCGGGGACAGTCTCTTTATGGCTGCTCTTTGGGGTGGGCTTTACAGTGTTGCTTCGTATGTGTGTTTTCCCCCCTAAATAAGCAAACTTGTTTTCTTGGGATTCCATCCAAGAACATTAGATAAATAATTGTGACCCAGGCCCAGTCGCTCACAGGAAATCCTGTCCAGGCAGACAGTGTGGGAGAGCGAGACTGTGCTATGATGCATGCGGTTGGGGTGCCCTCGGAGGTGGCATCCAGAGTATGGTGTGACTTCTCCAGACTCTGCAGTTTCTCGGTGTGACCTCGGGCAGGTCAAGGCTTAGCCTTTGGTGTCCTCCTGGCTTCTCTTTCCCCTATGCTCACATATATTAGGTTGGAGCCCCTCATTTTCTCCCTGCCAAGGGATCTCAGTGACTTGAACAGTGCAGGTGGTCACTCTGAGACTCTGTTGCCTGGAGAGGCTGTGCCCAGCTTGGCTCCACTGTTGTGTGCAGAGTGGAATCCTTGCTTATGCCCAAGATGTGCTCTGTGCCTGTGACATACCCTTCCTCCATCTTTGGACATTAGGTCCAAAGATTTACTTTTACCCTTTCTGCTCCTTGAGCGCCACAGGATCACTGAAGTCTACTCTCCCACCCCTCAACTGCCCCTCTCTCCAACCCCAGGGCTGCCTCCCACCTGCCTCTCCAGCTCCTAAATATATCTTAATCTCTGGCCTCCTCTCAGCCTGCACCTCTGTGTCACTCCTACCTTTCTAGACATTTGCCACCCTGTCTCTGAGAGAGTAACCAGAATAAGCCTTGTATCTTTATTGACCTCACCCCCTGGCTTCTCAGCTCCTTCTAGAACCAACCCAGCACCTGCTTTAGACCCCACAGAGCAGCCACCACACCACGTACCCTCCTCTTTCCCTGCTTCAACGCCAGTACGCGAATGTTCCCTCCTCCACGGAGGCTGTTTTGACTCCCTCGTGCACCCGGGGAGTAAGGCCTTGCCCTCCTCCACAGCCCTGTGACCCAATGGGAGATGGTGACTGGTTTGCCAGCCTGCGTGGCCACAGCAGCTGGACTGTGCTTTTCCCCACCTCTGTGTTTCAGGCATCTGGGATACAGGCCTGGAAGGATGTGGGCACATGGTGAGTGTTTGTTTACATTGAATTCTGCACAGTCTGCATTTGCGACCCTTCTTGGAATGGTTGTGGTCTGACTGTTAGGCAGCACAGTCGCTATCAGACACAAATCAGTTGTGGTCAGGTCTCAGGGTTCCCTGCGGCCGAATCCTTCTGAGGCTATCGATGGGATATAAATCAGCACGGGCTGGGGCAGCTTGGAAACGACTGGCAGTAACGGCTCCAAGTCCACTGATGCTAACCAGATGTGGGCTGCTGTGCCGAAGCGTGTTGCTGGTAATTAAGCTGACAAGAGTTCCAAGGTACACGAGACCAGCAGCCTTGGGGAGGTCATCCTTCTCCGTGCCCCCTATTTCGCCTCTGAGGCACTGGAGGGGCCTGGCTAGTTTATCAGTAAATGCAAGTGAGCAGCAGAAGCCCCCTCCCCTCACCCGAGAGGCAGAATATACTTAGAATTCAGCGGAGCTTTGAGCCGATTACTTATGGCGAGAGTGCTCCCTTGGGGTGCTAGGACATCTGTCCCCACCTCAGAGTGGAATGCAGGAGACTTCTAGGTAGATAACATGCTCTCCTATGGAACTTGTGAGCCCTTACGTGTTAGGGAGCTGGGGGACAACCCAAGGCTGCTCACAGCTGAGGGGTCCTCCTTGTCTGTTTCTGAGCAGCTTGCCACTCCACACTTCTTCCCAGCACATCAGGCCCCATGCTGAGGCAGCTGCATGGCTCACAAAGGGGTACAGAGCAAACCAGATCGTGCAGGTTTCCTAGTGGAATGCCCACCACCAGAGCCAGGCACTTGGGATGGCGGAGATGGATGAGACCCAGCTGCTACTCTCACACAGCTCATTTGCCAGGCTAGGTGGTGGGCCATGCCCAGGGGATAACTTCCCTAAGGGAGACACCTCAGGCTGCATAGAAATGCACGGCATGGGGCTATAGCCTCTGCAAGTTGGGGATCACAGAAGGCTTTCCTGGAGCACAGGCTTGAAGGGTGACAGGTAGGCATCTTAAGAGGACAGGTATGGACTCGCTGCATAGACACTTTGAAAGAAGACACGGAAACAGGTAATTCTGGACAGACCCACCGTGTCTAGAACTCTCAGTTCTTGAAACACGTAGTGAGAAATGAAGCCCACAGGGTTTCAGATGGAGCAGCAGGACAAGGAGGAAGAATTCTAAGACCCGAAAGGGAGGAGAGACTCTGTCTTTCTGTCTCTGTTTCTCTCTGTGTACTGGTGCCTTTTTCCCCCTGTTTTAAATTGTCCTATAATTTCTTTTTTAATTGATTTTTATGAGCTCTACATTTCTTCTCTGCTCCCCTCCCTGCCTCTCCCCTCCCCTTCAACTCTCTCCCAAGGTCC
>LOEQ01001638.1:285358-297003 GCA_001685075.1 Bramus lutescens | reverse complement strand
GATCCATGTATGTCTCTCTTAGAGTCCTTATTGTTGTCTAGGTTCTCTGGGATTGGGATTTGTAGGGTGGTATCCTTTCTTATGCAGGTGTATTTGGAGACCAGAGGCTCCAATCACTGTCTTCCCCAATCACTGTCCACCTTATTTTTGGTGACAGAGTCAGAACATGAAGCTCACTGTTCGTTTTGGCAAGTGTGGATGGCTAGCAAACCTTGTCTTCACTACCCCTTCACCGCTGCGTGAGCTCACTGACCGGTGGGATCTTCCAAAGTGAAACTCATTTTGAACCAGAGAGTGGAACCACAGGTGTCAGAGCCAGGGAACTGGGAGGGTGGGGAACAGCTAGTCTAGGGGCACACAATTTCAGTTAGGGGGAGTAAACTCAAGAGGCAGATACAACATGGCTTGATAATAATGTTCTGGCCTTAAAGCCACAATCTGCATGCCCAGGTAGTGGATATGCTATTGAGCCTGGTTTAGCTAGTTCATAGTGTATACAAATACCAAACCAGCATAATATTCACTATTTACATTTGCCAATTAAAAATAAACAAACAGGCTGGGGAGATAGCTCAGCCAGCAAAGGGCTTGCCGTATGCAAGTGTGAAGAACCATGTCCTACAGGAGCAGTGGAGGCCAATGTTGTTGCTCGATATCATGTGACCAAACAGAAGGGGGCACCTTGAAACAGCCATGAGCAGAGAGGGCTCACAGCACTTACATACATACCAGCAGACCATGCGTATGTTGTATTCCGAATGGCTGCACCAGTGAGTCTCCAGGGTGCATACCATACCAACCAAGACAGGTGCTGGCAGCTGCTGCGACAGGCTGGGAGGGTGCAATGATAGGCTCATATTCGGGTGACCAAGGTGTGTCACTTGAAAAACCTTTGGAGAGCTGGTTCTGCCCTTCACCTGAGGGTGTGGTCCTAATGGCCTGGACTGACCAGCTCAGCTACCACCTAGACCCTCATCCTGGGCCTTGGGCTGGCTCACCCTAGCAGCTGCCCCATCTCTGACATGCTGGAGCGCGCACGGGAAGGGACTGGTCCTGCAGATAACAGCAGAATCTCCATGACTTGGGGCAACAGCAGGTTATCTGAGAGGAGTTTCGATGAGGGCCCAGTGATGATGGTGTGCCAGGGGCCTTAAATCAGTTTCACTGCAATGAACATTCTGTGGGCAGGGCTGATTGGACAAAGGGCTGATACTGCGGTGTGACACACCCCAGCTCCTGTGCCACTATGAAGAGGGGTTGGAAAGATAGAGGATTGAGGTGTTTTTTTTTTCCCCATTGTTTTGTTTTTAATTAATTTGGGGGGCATACTGCAGGGATGAGGGGCAGATATGGAAGGACTGGGGGTGAGTGGGATCAGGGTATATGATGTAAAATTTCCAAAGAATCAATAAAAAAATCATGTTTAAAATAAAAAATCTTTCTCTTAGGGGAACAAGAGAGCAGGGGGCTCATCTGTTGGAGGGGTCAGCTGGAAAGCTGCTTTCAGAATTGCAAAGTGTGGGTCAGGTAGGCTCCTAGGAGTTCAGTCCTAGCTGATCTTTAAAGCCTGGCTGTTTAGAGATGGGAGTCACAGCCTCCTCAGAGTCACTGTTGGGGCTGAATATAGCACATCCTCTAAGGGTTCACATGTTTGAACACTCGGTCCCCAGTTGGTGGCACCCTTCCCCCATCATGGACAACATCCCTTCTTAAACTAAGAGTGACAGTCCCTGCTCACTTCTAAGCCGATTTTTTTTTGTTGGAACAGCAACAAGAAGAGTCACCAAAACAGGATGCCCCAATTCCATGGTTCCCAGATGGGGGTTTTCTTACTAACGCGGAGATTTTGTCTGCTTTCTTCACCTGGCTGGGCCTCCCTGTCTTCTCAGCACAGACCCTGACCCCAGGAACTGAGAGTCTGAGGGTATCTTACCAAGCATGAATTTTATAGCTGTCACCAGTGAGAACGTAACCCTCCCTGTGTAGCTTGTTATAGCTCTGCAATCTGGCACACCAGTGAAGGAGGAGTTTAGGAAAAAATAAAAAGACCAAAGTGGCTGAGCAGGGAATGGGGATCACGACCACTCTCAGAGCTGATGCTGCGGTGTGTTAGCCGTGGGCCCGCAGATGGCTTTGGTCTGGCCTGCAGTGGGTTTGTGAGACACAGGAGTGAGTTGCTGAGAGGTTAAAAAAAAAAAAGCAGGTGACTTTACACACAACTCAGAGCTTCTGGATCCTCTTAGAGAAATGGCAGCGGGGGTTAAGCCAAGGGAGGTTTTGGGGAGCACTGCTGGAGAGGAGCATTAATGGAGGGAGGAATGGGGGAGCCCTGCTGGAGAGAAAAACTGGGAAGCATCACTGGGGAGTACTGCAGGAGAGCATTTCTGGAGGGAGGTGCTGGCCTCTGCTGTGGGCCGTGCTCCTCAGACAGGCATGGACCCCATAACTTATCCCACAGAGTTCTGTTCCTCATTACAACTTTTAGGCAGAGAGCTTAAGTTGCTCCTGGTGCTGCTGGAGTTTTGGCCCTGGCTTATTAAACAGAAATTGATGGCCAAGAGGAAATGAAGGAATAGGGTGAAGGAGACCAGACAGGGCTAGAATATCAGAGCCTTGTCCACGGGAGTGCCATGTGGGGTGTAAGGGCAGATCTCCATTCCTGAAAGGAACATACTGAAGTGGTAAGGGGGAACTTGGCATCAAGGTCTGAAGAGACCCAAGAACAGGTAGTTAGCTCTGCCTACCCATCCTTCCACCTGGGGTGGAGCTACTGGGAAAAATTTGTCTGCAGTGAATGTATGTACTCTCTTCCCTGCCACCATTCCTTGCACAGCCCAATAAAGCCACTGTTTACGGGGAGTGCACAGTAGCTAAGACCATCTCCTCAGAAGCTGCCTAGCCAGCGCTAGCCCTGAGTGGAGAAACTGGAGTCCTCCCACACCCTCCCGTGCTGTGCTGGGAATGTGAATCAATGTGTCACTTCAGAAAACAACTAAAAACCAAGTCTTTGTGACTCAGAAATTCCACTCCCAGACCAATCAGGACTCAAATAACCAATTAACCCAGATAACCAGTCACTCATAATCTAACAACTGAAAAGAAACAAAACACATCAAAGAGAAAGACTTGGGCATGAATGCTCACACTTGCCTTAGCATAGTCAGAAGGCAGACGCTGTCCAAATGCCTGTGAACCAAATCGACAACAAAACACGGGCCAGCCCCACAGTGGAATACTATTCACCCGTAAAAAGGAACAGAGCACTGACACATGCTGTTACAGGATCCTCAGAGATGGTGTGCTAAGACTGTGTCATGTGACACATGTGCTATGTGTCGCTTGTGCAACATGCCCAGAGAGAAAGATCTATAGAGACAGAAAGTGGAGAGGTGTGGATGTCAGGAGGTGGAGAGGGATGGAGGGAACAGGTCCAGGATTCTAGAGGTGACAATGTTTTTAAGTTGACTATGGTAAGGGTATGGTATCTGTGATTATATTGTAAGTGCTGGACGAGGATTGTTCATCTCCAATAGAGGAGTTGAGGGTGTGGGAATAATAACTCAATCTGCTTGCAAAATATTAGGTTGCTTTCCCAAGCCTGATGGCCTAACTCGGATTCCCAGCATCCATGGGGTGTAAGGAAAAAACTGATCCACAAAAGTTGTTCTCTGACCTCTACATGTGCATCATGGCATACACATGCCCTTGGCCCCATCACAGACATGCACAAGAATAACAACATTAAAAGCTTTTAGAAACTCCTCCATTGTCAGGTCCCTGGGAATGTGGGTTAGCAGGCCCAAGCTTGCCTAGCATACTTGAAGCCCTGAGCATTGTCAAAACCAGTGTGGTAGAGCCCACCTGCAGTTCCAGAACCCTGGAGGCAGAGGCAGGAAAAGTGCCACAAGTTCAAGGCCAGCCTGGTCTCCCTAGCAAGTTCTAGACTAGGCAGGGCTAAAGAGTGAAATCCTGTCTCAAAACAAAACAGTGCAGCTTCTCAGCACAGAGTAAAAGCATAGGGAAGTCAGCACAAGGTCCGCCCTGGACTGAGTCATTGGTAAAGTCTGAGACAAATATAGAAAGAAATCAAATCAACACTGGTTGTATGACCAGCAGGTATGACCTTCAGGGCTCTTGCTTGGCCACAATGAGTCTGGGGTTACTCTCGACCCCATTTTAGCTGAGCCACTGGTGGATCCTGCTGAATCCATCTTCCAAATTCACCCAGAACCTGCTGTCTTCACCCCTCCCAAGTCGCCACCTCTTCTTCATTGCCATCGCTGGCCAACAGTGTCCACTCATTGTCTTCGGCATAGAAGCCTGCTGACTGTAGGAATCCAGGGCAGAGCCTGGCACTCTGCTCAAACCTCGCAGTGACTCTGTAAAAGACCACCTCCTCCACAGCTCGCCATGGCTCCGCCTCACCCTCGCTGCTCATTTCCTGGCTTTCCTCTTGCCTGCCTTGCCAAGCACAGTTAACCGCAGTTGCACCAAGCAAACCCTCTGCCTGCACTCATCTCACCATGGCACAGCAGTGCCAAGCCCTTAATGCACAGGCCTTTGGGGGAATAGGTCAGACCTAAATGATAGCATACTATTTTGTGAGGTCCCTTCCCATGGCCTCACACTTGACACAGAAAAAGTGAACCAGAAGATGAAGAAAAGAAGAAGAGGAAGAGGAAGAGGAAGAAGAGGAAGAGGAGACACAAGCATCAGAAATCAAAGAATAAAACATGAAATTCAGGAAACATTCAAACGGAACGTGAACTAGAGAGGCAAATAATGACCTGGTGCCCTGTCAACAAACATGGCCACCCCACGAGACAGGAACAGAGACCTCCTCAGACTGTGTCCATGCATACGCTAGCAGCACCTCATCCTGCAGCTGGCCCCAGAGAGATCTTTTTACTTCCAGGCATAAACCCCTCAGCCTTCCAGAAGGGTGATTGTAAACAAGGCTGGCCAGTGAGAAGGCCTCAAGGTGGAGCTGGGAAAAGTTGTTTATTTTATTCATGTTTTTTAAAAGAAAGAGCTACTGTTTTTTGTAGTGTGTGTGTACACACAAACACACACACACACACACGTAAAGGCTAAAGATTGACATTGGGTGTCTTCCATAATCACTCTCTATATTTGAAACAAGGTCCCTTACTGATCCACAGTTGAGGGGTTTGGCTAGCCTGACAGGCCATGAGCTGTCCCAGCACTGCCACCACACCCAACTTTTTATATGTGTGCTGGGGATCTGAACTCAGGACCTCATTTTACCTGGCAAACTCTACTGTCTGAACCACCTCCCCAGTCAGCGAACAGTACTGTTCTTAACAATGATAGCAGCATCTACCAGACTCATGGCACCGAGCCGGTGGCTGTGTACACAGAGTTAACCAGTGCCTGGACCCATCATGGAAGCCTAGCCCTACCATGAACTCCACCTGGCCGTTTCCTCATAAACCATTTTTCATGAGGTGTCAGCTCTTCAGTCTTGACATGAAACGAAGCCTCAGGAAATCCTGGGGATGTTCTCCGGGGTCGTAAAGGAGGCCATGACTTTCAAAGGATGGCTTTGCCTGCTCCCTGGAGCCTGTGGCATTATGGAGACCACATGTTCAGCTCTACAAGACACCTTTTTCTGGACTGAGTGACCTCAGATCAGAGAAGAAGGCTGCTCACGGCAGTCACCTCCCTGCTGTGCACCCGCATGGCTTTACCTCTTCCCTGAGCTGATTCTGCAACTGCCTCCAAAGCCAAGGTTTGCAGATGGGGAAACTGAGGCACAGAGAGGGTGGGACAGGGTGTTCACAGGGGGTTTGCTTGCTGGCAAACTGACAGTTGTTCAGATCCATGTATCTCTGTAAGAATGTTCTAGAACAACCAGGGGCTCAGAAATTCCCTCTACTATGAAATAATTGTGCCTTCTGAAAGTATTATATATTGTTTCAATAAAAACTTATAAAAATCTGTTGGTAGGAGGAGACTGATTAGACAGGTATATAAAACATTTTTCTACTTTTCCCCAATCATGAAATGCCTGAAGCTAGACACTAGACAACAACAACAACAAACAAAACCTAAGAGGTTTTTAAGCTTAATGTATACTTTTGGAGACAGGGTCTCAATAAGCCCAGGCTGGCCTTGTACTAACTGCTAAATCTCCTGCCTCTACCTCCCAAAGGCTGAGATACACCCTTTTGCCTGCCACACGGCTTCCCTGCCACAGTGAACCTCAAACCATGAGCCCAAAGAGACCCTTTCTCTTTCAAGTTATTTTTGTTCAGGTATTTCGTTTCAGCCACTGACACGGGGACTTCATGCCAGTGGGTCACAGCTAACGACAGCCATGGAGCCTGGCTCTTCCCATCTCCTCTCTGTTTCTACCCAACACTGAGGCACATAGCCTTCTCTGCCCCTGGAGGCCATGGTGTCCTCTCACACCCTTCTCCTGACTGGATAGGGGTGTCCCGAGTCTCAATGAGTTGCACAGATGAGGATTCATGGAAGGAAATAGATATATGTGTTTCTGAAGTCAAATGTCCCAAATGGAAGCGTTGGTGTTAGGTCGTGACTCGGTTTCCTTGCCTCTGACCTCCTAGGACACAAGCTTCTGCTGCTTAGACTTCCAGCCAAGGTGGGCTGTACCCGGAGCAGCTGGGAGCCAACATGCACCTCCTCTCTGTAGGCTGCTTCTGTATGACAGCAACAGGAAACTGGTCAAGCCAGTGCCCCTGATGTGAGTGAGCTCTGCCAGATGGTTTCGTCCACTTCAGCCTGGATAGCACATGGGTCTCCCTGCATTCATAACAAGCCTGACATCCCTGGGGAATAAAGTCACCACATCCTGACTACCTTGTATAGAAGCCTAAGAAAGGACATTGCATGGAATGTTCAAGTCACAGATACACACTTGGCAGCCAAAGAAATAGAAGGTTCAGTTGAGCAGTCACTAAGATTTTAGCTAATCAGGGTTTCGTGTGTGAGTGTGTATGTGTGTGTGTGTGAATGTGTGAGTGAGTATGGACATGAACATGAGTGTGTAGTCATGTGTGCAAGTGCATATGTATGTGTATGTGGGCAAATGTGTGTGTGCAAGTATGCGTATATGTGCACATGTGTGAGAGGTGGGTATATTTTTCAGTATTATCATTATTAAAAAAGTAATGCATTATTCCAGGAAAATTTAAGACCTAGACTCCTTACAATTCAATCCACTTAACACAAATATTTCCATTTTTGGGGCACGTGATTTCAGTTTGCTGAGATGAAGCCTCGGGGGCACGGACGGAGGGATGAAGTGTGATCAAGTGGGGATCTGTTTTCCCCTGAACTCCATACTCAGGGAACTCATTGGAACCTGAGGTGCCTGTGCTCCATGAGTGGGGTGCATTGGTAGCCCCATCATCCCTGCCACATTGGCAGAAGAATGTGAGACCACCAAGACCCCCAGGAACAGAAAAGGCTGTGTTCCACATGCTAGAGGTGGCAGGACACGCTTCCTGTGGCTGGGGATGCCACAGTCTTCCTTTACAGTGATACCCTGTCTCAGAAAACCAAACAAAACCCAGAAAGCAAACAAAACAAACACCAGGCGCGGCAAGCATCCATATTTAACCCCCCAGATGCCGGCTCAGGCCTTCACCTTCAGCCATGACCTCTTCGGCACGCTGACCCTCCTGCTTTTGTCCCTGTGGCTGCTTCTCCTCACCATTTCTGACACCTGTACCATCATCCATGCCCTCTGCTCTCTTCTTTCCCCTTGTCCATCTTGGTGCTGAGGGCTCAGACCGACCATGCCCAAGAGCCCTGTGGCTCTCTATATAGGCTCCCACACAAAGTCTGTCTTTTTCTGGTCTGGTGATTGAGATCATCTACTCTTCAGATCCGGTCCTTCACTCATCTGCCTCACTCACCTCTGTTCACGAACCCTTGAAGTTTCAAGCTTGGAGTGGGTCAGAGGGTGTGTGTGTGTGTGTGTGTGTGTGTGTGTGTCTTAGATATTCAGAAGGGTGGGGCAGGAAGAGTCCAGGAGTTCAAGGACAGCCTTGGATGGTGGTTTGAATGAGAATAGTCCCCATAGGCTCATATTTGAGTACTTATTCCCCAGTTAGTGGAACTGTTTAGGAAGGATTAGGAGGTGTGGCCTTGTTAGAGGAGCTGTATCACTGGGGGTGTGCTTTAAGGTTTCAAAAGCCCACACCACCAACCAGGAGCAGTCAGAGAGAGAGAGAGAGAGAGAGAGAGAGAGAGAGAGTCCTCTTGCTCCTGCCTACTGATCAGGATGTAAGCTCTCAGCCACTCCTCCTGCACCATGCCTGCCTGCCTGCTGCCATGGTCCCCACCATGATGGTCACAGACTAACTCTCTGAAACTGTAAGCAAGTTCTGAATTAAATGTTTTCTTTCATAAGTTGCCTTGGCCTTGGTATTTCATCACAGCAGTGGTAGCCCCTCCCAAGACACCAAGGCAACCTCATTCCCTCTTCCCTCCAAAGTTTAACCAGTCAACTCACAAGCCAGCCAAATAAAAACAACCTAGAATGCATCAATGAGTGAATTAGGACAAGTGAATGAACTGGGTCTCACTGGCAGTGTGGGACTGTCCCAGCCTAGAACCTTCTACTCCAGAGCAGCTGCCCGTTCCTGCCAACTGCCTTTCAGAGCCAGGGAGGGGAAGGATCCTTGCAGGGCTTCAGCCACCTTGTAGCAAGAGAAGGATAGAAATAGGGGTGGGATGGGGGTATAGCTCTGTGGGAGGGTACTTAGCCTAGCATCAGCAATGTTCTGGTGTTTCATCCCCCCAGAACCTCACACAATAAATTATAAAGAAATTAAGGGAAGCATCTGTGAGCCATCTGCCTGCCAGGCTTCTAAACCATATAGCTGGAGAAGCATCCACAGGCATCTCTAGGATTAAGAGCAGAAACTAAAGAGTGGGAGGAGAAGAAGGGGCCAAGACCTTGCTGTGGCCGCCCACCCAAACTGTCTTTCACTCTCAACTTGCCACCCTCAGGCCCCTCCTGTCACTGCTGGGCAGAGTAGCCTGCCTCAAACTCAGCTGTTCCCAGCTTGGATAGCTTTATAGATAACACCACAGAGCCCTCCGTCAATCATGTCAGCCCCCTGCCCACAGCAGACCTGCTTAGAATGAACAAGAGGACACCACAAGACAGTGAGTCTGGGAGTCCATTGTGTGCCCTGTAGCATGGCCAGGTGACCATGATTCATACAGTCCATTAGGATTTAATAAAGATAAGGTATTGTGGATAGAGGAAGACATTTGACATTGATCGATCTCTGGTCTCCACATACATGTACATGGGCATATGGTGACACACACAAGCACACACACACACACACACACACACACACACCAGGGTGGGGGATATAGTTTTGCTGGTAGAATGGTTGCCTACCATGTACCAGTCCTTGGGCTCCACCCCCAACATTATATGAACTGGTCATGGTGGCACACGCCTGTAATCTTAGCACTCAGGAAAGGAGGCAGGACAATCCAAAGTTCAAGATCATCTTGCCCATGTGTGGAGTTTGAGGCCATCCTAGCCTATATGAGACCTTGTTTAAAAAAAAAAAAGTAAAAATTAAACCCCTCTGTAGAAAAGATCAAGAAGTATCTTTGGTGTCGGCTTTAATAATCCCCCCAGAGTCTCATTTTTCTGTTCTGTTTAAGACTGAGGAGTAGGGGACCATGGGGTGTGTTGGACTAATCTCTTGTTTCCCTGGGCGTTGAAAGGTGAGAACAGGCAGGCTGGGTCCTGCCGGAGTAGAGCTCTCACTTCAAGTCTGTGTTGGCAGTCAGAAGCCCTGTAGCTCCTCTTTCCAGATCCTTGGAAGAACCCAGGGGATCCTAGCTGCTGACAGCTCTAGAGGAGGAGGCTCCAGGTTGCAGCCTCAGCCNCCCCACCCCCCACCCCATGCACCGCACCAGCTGCCCACTGCCTTCTCACCTAACCCTCCCCCTCCACTCTCTCTGGCCCACTTCTTCCTCTTCTGGTAATTTTGCTGGGCCCTTCCTATACTTCTAGGTAGCCTAGGAGATGACTCTGGTGACTTAGCCAGTGTCCAGGTCACCCAGGGGGTTTTCCTGCCTCTAGCTAGCATTTCATCTCCTAGAGCTCCCTAGGACCTGCACTGTGCCTCCCCTGAACACAAAGACTGCAGTCTGGTTCTCAAAAGTGGGCAGTGGGTCTGTGCCCATCAGCATTTTGCTGGGTCAGATGGCAGGTCTTTTCTGATTAAGAATATTTGTGTGTGTGGGGGCATGCAAGGTGTCGGAGAACAACTTGCGGGAGGAAATTTTCTCCTTCAACCATGGGGAGCTCTGGGGGTGTAATGCAGGGCTCGGCAGCAAGTTTTATACACTGAGCCACCTGGCCCCAGTTACATTGTAAATAAGTTTCTGAGGACCTTTTGAATCATTCCCTATAATAACTGTACCCTGATTCTTTCAAAATCAGCATATTGAAAGAAACTTCCAGAAACTTCCACAGCCCTCATTCACTGCACTACTGTTCATAAGAGCCAAGATACGAAGCAGCTTAACTGTCCATCAACAGATGAACGAATAAAGAAAATGTGATCTATAGGGACAGCGGAACACTCAGATATGAAAAGGTAAAATTCTGTCATTTGCAAAGATATGCACAGATGTGCAGCACACAGATGTGCAGAATGTAGCTATGCGCAACATGTCAGGCTTAGCCAGATGAACAGCATGAATTGCAACCTGCCTGGCTCAGGCGGGTGAGTACTGAGGGACGACATCATTTGTGGGATCTACACAAGTTGATCTCAGGGAAATGGAGAACAGGATGGTGATGACCAGAGGTTGGGAGGGTAGGGGGGTGGGGAAGATAGGAAAAGGCTGATCAGGGGTACAGGTTTAGTCAGCGAGTGGATGGAGCCTGGAGTTGCACTGCACAGTAAGGTCCATGGCTGATGATAACTCACCTAAGCAGGGGTGGGGCGGGGAGAGTGAATGGGAAGGACCGCTGGGAAAGGCCAGCTTCTGTATAGGATGTGATCACTGCACGTGTGAACCTACCACAGCTGCAGGGACCTCCAAAAACCCGGCACAAGGACTAGCCAATAAGAACAGCCAACATTCTAGCAAGCAGCACTAATTGGACTTTATGGGGGGCAGGGGTGGAGAGGAAAATGAAGGAAAAGTGGGTACTTTGGGGCTCTGGGGCATCTGGGAGAGATGACATGCTTGTGATCAAGATACATTGTTTACATGTATAACATTGTATATATGTATATAAAAAACCAACATGTTACACACATCAAAACAGCTAGCAGCCATTTGGACTCTGCCACAGAAAAACAATATACTGGATATGCCAATGACCTTATTTTTATCTTTACACAGTGTTTACCTTGTACCCCACAAGCCTGTATGTGTCAGCTGAGGATGTAGCTGAGTTGGTAGAGTTCTTGCGTAACAAGCAGGAAGCCCCAGGTTCTAGCCCCAGCACTCTGAGACCTGGTTGTAGTGATGCACACCTATAATCTCAGCACTCAGGAGGCAGTGGCAGGAGGACCAGAAGTTCAAGGTCATCTCTGGCTACACAGCAAGTTCAAGGATAGTCTGGGTTTCATGAGACTTTGACTCCAAAAAAGAAAAGATAA
>LOEQ01001638.1:250603-272484 GCA_001685075.1 Bramus lutescens | reverse complement strand
TGGAGTTCTAACTCTCTGCCAACTAACTAGGGTGTCCGTGGAGACAGGGGAAAACCTGGACACTCATGCCATGGCTGAAAGTAAACACGGTGGTGGCTCCTCCGCCCACCACTGGGATATGCTGGTGTCATGCTCCCCCCCTCCCCAGGCCAGCTTGGTATAAACTAAGGTAACCAGGAAACTTCAATTGATAAAATGCCTATGTGGGATTAGCCTATAGGCAAGTCTGTGGGACATTTTCTTGACTAATGATTGATGACGGAGGGTCCAGCCCACTGTGGGTGCTGCAAACCCTGGGTAGGTGGTCCTGGGTTGTAGAAGAAAGGTTCAGCAAGTCATGAGGAGCAAGCCAGTAAGCAGCACTCCTTCATGGCCTCTGCTTCAGCACCTGCCTCTAGATTTCTGCCTTGAATTCCTGCCCTGACTTCTCTCGGTGATAGACCGTGGTGTGGAAGCAGAAGCCAAGTGAATGCTTTCTGCTTTCCTCCCTGAGCTGCTTTTGGTCACGGTGTTCATCACTGTCACAGGCAGGTCCACGGGCCTTCAAGGAGGTTGTACGAAGAGCCAGTCTCTCAGCAATAGATGGGAAAGGTCAAAGGTTTTATCAATCGTCCCTCACCACACCTTAAATGAGAAAAGATGACCCCAAGAGGCACAGAAATGACAGGACACAGGTACGAAAATCATGCGACAGAACCTCTGAAAACGGCCATCATAAATGGAGGAAACGAACCAAAACAGTGGATTCCTTACCAAGAAAGAAAGCATGGAAGCCGGAGAAAATGGGATTTTTTTGAGTATTCAAAAAGAAAAACAAAACCATTCAACTCCTAACCCACAATTCTATGTCCAGAGAAAGCACCCTTTGGGGATGAGATGGAAACAGGCGTGTTCCTGGGTAAGGGAAATGGAAGGGAGTTGGCTGCCAGCAGATCTAATCAGAAAAGATGCCCAAAAGAATTTTGTAAAAGGGAAGGAAAGAAACACGTGAGCAGAAGTACAGGCGGATCCAGTGAGGCAGAGGCAGAGGGATTTCTGTGAGTTTGAGGTCAGCCTAGTCACATAGTTAATTTGAGATCAGTGATGGTTACATAGACCAAATCTCAGAATCAAAACAAAAACAAACAAAATGGGTAAATGGGTAAATAAGGGGAGTGCCAAGGCTCATATTGGTAATTCTAGCATGTGTGAGACTGAGGCAGGAGGATTGCTTTGAGTTCCAAGAAAGCCTGAACAATTAATATATAATGTGTTCTAGGTCTGCCTGGGCTAGAGAGAGACCTTTGCCTGAAAGGAACCAAAATTTGGAAAGTACAACGGGCCTCCCTTCTCTTAAGTTTCAAAGATTATTGCTTTAACATTGAAGCCAGAATCATAATGCTGCTCACTGTAATTCTAAACACAAACACAGGGAATATTTATGACCACTATATAGCAAATTCTGGAATGTGAAGATATGTGAAAGGAGTTAAGGGTTTTAGATTTCATTTGGTCTGGTGTAGGCATTCTGGAAAACAGTTTAGTGTTAAAAAAAAAGAACTAAACAAATATGTAATTACCATATGACCTAGCAATGGTCCCCTGGGCATTTATCTCAGAGAAATGACATTTTATACCCCCACAAAAACCTGTAGAGAAGCTGGCTGTGCCAGCCCCAAACTGAAAATAACGGAAATGTCCAACAGCAAGCAAATGACGGAACCAGGGGTGCGTACAGACCATAAAACACTTCCCAGAGGCAGAGAGGCATGAGCTATGGGGACGTGGATAACATGGACGGCTCTCAAAGACACCATGTGGAGTGAGAGTGGCTTGCTAAACACTGTGCACAGCACGAGTCCAGCCCGAAGCAGCCTTCAGATGACAGAAACAAGGGTGTGGAGAAGAGATTAGTGGCTGTCGGCAGACAGGAACGGTGAGCGAGTCAGGGCTACACCTTAGTGTGTTCTCATCATGGAGGAGTGTGTGGCAGTCTGTGCATGTGACAAATGACAGAGCCATATGCACATGGTACCAGAATCAGCTTCCTGGGATGGCATGGATGCCACGGCTGAGGGACGCTGGGGAAGAGACACGGGACTGACTTCTGTGTACTGTTTTTAATTTTTTAGATTAAAATATTTATTTACTTTTATTTATGTGTGTTCATGTGTTCCTGCTTGTCTGCATGTGCACCACATGTATGCAGTACCCAAGGAGGCCAGAAGAGGACATTGGGTCACTTGAAACTGGAGTTCCAGGTGGTTGTGAGCTGCCACGTGAGTGCTGGGGATTGAACCTGGGTCATTTGGAAGAGCAGCCAGTTCTCTTGACCACTGAGCCATCTCTCCAACTCTATTTTTTTAAAATTTTTATCTGCATGCAGGTGTGCTTATGAGTTTATGTCTACTATAGTCATGCAGGAGCCCGGGGAAGCCAGAAGAGATATCGGCTATCTTGGAACTGGAGTTACTGATGGCTGTGAGCCAGCACGTAGGTGCTGGGAAGTAAACCTAGGTTCTATGCAGGAGCAGGAAGTACTTTTAATCACGGAACCATCTCTTAAACCAAAGTTTAAAGAGATTATGCATATCTGTGGGAATGTATGACACATATATGCCCTGCATATGCAGGTGGGCACGCTTGGGGTTGGAAGAGAGCATCGGCTCTCCTGGAGCAGGAATTACAGGCGGCTGTGAGAACTGAACCTGGTCCTCTGGAAGAGCAGGAAGCTTTTAACCACTGAGCCATCTCTCTATCCCAGAGTCTTTTTGATCTTACTATACAGTTTTTTTTAATAGCTGAACATTCATTGTACATAGTCATAGGGTTCATGAGATTTTCATCCAAGCAGGTTATGTATTTGACCAGAATTATGCCCTATGCCCTGCTTCCTCTCCTCTCCCCCCTCCCCCGTTTTCTTCTTTTTCCTAGATAGGCTCACTTCTTCACCTACAGGACAGCGGTATATACAACAGCATTGTAGTAGAACACATGCCACTTCTGGTTCTTTAAAAAGCCGTCCACTTCTCTTCTGTAGAATTGCTGTCCTTGCATCTGCTCCTGTTACTACAGTTTTAGCTTTTCTTTGGTGTTAGGGTGTTGTCAAAGTTGGGGCTCTTACAGCTCAGCCTTTGAGGTTTCTTACTGCTCTGTTGATATATTTCCGAAGTCGCTTTCTCAAGTGTGGTGTATCACCAGAAATGGTTTTTCTTCTTGATCCAAGAAAGACACAGCTGCATCAGGATGTCTTGAGTGTGACTTCCTCTCTTCACATTCTATCAGCTCAGGCCCACTGAAGGACGATGCTAAGACCACGGAGATGGCTGAGGCTGTTCTGCTACTGGACCTTTGTGGATGTCACTCAAGGGACCTTGCTTATGGTATACTTGGTTCCTTGAGTGCTGTCTTTCTGTTCTTTGTTATTTGTCTATGTGTGTGTGTGCATGCACATGTGCGCATGTGTGTATGCATGTGTGTGTTCCCACACTCACTCCAGCCACATCTGGGTGTGGAGGTAGAGAACACCTTCCAGGAGCCCAAGATAGGATCTAGGGGTTGAACTCAGGTCTTCAGGTCTCCATGGCAGGCACTTTATCCACTGAGCCATCTTTCCAGCCCCTTTATTTGGGTCTTTAAAATACTTCACTACAGGAAATGAAAAATTTCAATTTATCTGGAATCCAATGAATACTTTAATAGAACAATAAAGGCTTTTCTTGAGTAGAGAGACCTTTCTTATACTGTTTCACTAATGACGTCTCTACTGTTTAGTTCTTTTCCCTCATTTATTTGTGACCAAACAGTTGTCCAGGCTCCACGTAAGAGCAGGGCCCTGTGCCATGCCCTGAGAGTTCAGGAGGAAGAAATACACAGCCTTTGATCTCACCAAGCTTTAAAAAGCCCAATGGGAAGGGCAGACATCTGACCAACCAATTTTCACAATGAGTGAAGAGTTACAAGAGGGGCCTCAGAAGTAACTGGCAGGGGGTTGTCCCTGAGCCCAGAGCAGCAGGGGAGGCTCTTAACCTATATGAGGGTTGGGAAGAAAGTTCCAGGTAGGAGAAATGGCATTCTCAACAGGGCTGGGCATGTGCAGAGAGTTCTGGCAAGCGCAGGAGGATGGGACAAGCTCTATGGTAGCTCCTGGGGGTAGAGGTGGGTGTTGTCATCCCTATCAGTGCTCTTAATCTGCTGCCTTTTTAGGTGGGGTGGGGCCCTGGAGCTGCTCGCTTCCCTTACAACCCTTCCTGCTTCTTCCTCCCTTCCTTCTTCAGGCTAGGTCTCACTCTATGGCTCAAACTGTCCTAGAATTCATTATATAACCTAGGCTGGCCTTGAACTCATGCCTCCTTAGCGCTAAGATTACAGGCATGAGCTACCATACCCATAGTCCTCTTGTGCCTCTCCCAGTTTCTCTGCCCCAAGTGTGAGTTTAAACTGTGTTCCCACTCTCACCAGGAGGCTCTTCTGCTCACAGTGGGCTCAGGTTCTCTAGTGCTGAGAACTGCCCTTTGTACAGAGAGACAGCAGCCAAAGGGGAGTTCAGGGCCTCGTGTGGTCATAGCCACGGCCTGATGTTTTCTCACAGGGAATCGGTGCTGGGCCAGGATGAGGGGACTTCAGTTTTCGTCCAGCGGCACTGTCAGTGAAAAGGTACATAGTGTGGGAGATGCCTATGTGCTCCGAGGGCAGGAAAGTGGATGTGTGTCGTCACCAGCACCTAGCGGGCTGGAGAGCATCCTAACTGGCATTACTGTGGATATTCTTCAACAACAGACAGACAGATGTATGTAAAGACAGGCAGCCTCCCAAGCATGTGCTGGTCTGCTTTCCACCTACCCCACAAGCATGCTGGAAAGCAGGACATTACTCAGCTCTCCTGTTCATTCTTGTTTTCTTTGGTGGGTCGTGGTGTTGTTATTGTTATTGCTGGTGGTGTTGTGTGGCAGTGTTTTGGTGGGTTGTTGTTACTGTTGTTATTGCTGGTGACTGGTGCTGCTTGGGTAATGGCGTGTGTGCTCATGTACAGGAGGGGTGGAGGGGCTAGGGTGCAGCGTGGTAAGAATGGTACAGGTTTCTGGCATCACCCTTATAGCTGTTGCCGCTTCCCTCGGCCCAGCAAGTTAGGCCCAGATGGGAAAGAGTTAAAATCCACACATGATTCTGGCCACCTGCTGGGTACAGTCCAGTTCTTCCCACTGCCAACCTCCTCAAGGCCTTTAGTGATGTCTTAGTTACCTCTGTTGCTGTAATAAAGTACTGTGACCAAGGCAACTTACAGAAGGAAGAGTTTGCTAGGGTTGATGGTTCCAGAGTGAAAGAGTCCTCCACGACAGGGAGGTGGGAGGCATGGTGGCTGGAGCAGCCAGTTGAGAGCGCACAGCATCAGCTAGAAGTAGGAAGCAGAGAGAGGAAAAACCAGAAATAGCCTGAATTTTTAAATTCTCAAAGCTTGCCTCTTCTTCCACCAAAGCCACACATTCTAAGCCTCCCCAAATAGTGGATCTGGGGTCCAAGCACTCAGACACCCAAGACTATGGGGGACATTTCTTACTCAGACAACCCAAGTGGGCCTGGGCATGAACCTGCCTGGCTGGGTGAGAGATAGTGGCAAGGCTGCAGGCTCTGAGCTCCCGTGGCTATGAGCTCTGTCATAGCTATAGGCCAACCACTAACTGTGGCCACCCACATGCTCATCGCCCAGGCTGTGTGCTCTGTGAGCCTCTTTCTCCTCCGGCTTCTCGTGGTCTGCCCGGCTGGAGTGTCAGCTGCCCTGACCCCATTGCCTTTCAGGATTGACTTGCTCAGCCCGGGTTTCACCTCCAGGGCCACTTATCCTCTCTTCTGTGCCATCCAGAGCTGAGGCGCAGACTCTCCTAATGCATACTGCAAAGGAACCAATTGCTCGTATGAGAGAATTGTTTGTTGTCTTTGGACCTCATAAAGGGTAAGGGCATCACGTCCACCAGGGTCAGGAGACACTGCCCAGTGCTCATTAAGGAACTGAGCCTGTGACTCGTTTCAACAAAGGTCTCCCAGCCTTGCAGGGACACCGGGTGAACAATTAGTCCGTGTGATCCTAGAAGATGACTAGAGAGATGTCAGGGTCAGGCGAGGAAACAGAGGAGGAGGTAGATAGACTCAGAGCGAGCTTCCTCGAGAAGTCAGGACTGGGTGAGGCCCGAGGGAGCAGCAGGGAGAGCAGCCTCAGATCTTCACAGGGCCAGGGAGAACTTCTGGGAGAGGTGAACCATCTTGATGTGTCCCCTGGTGTTGGTTTTGAAAAGAGACTGTGCTCGCCAAGATGCTGGGCAAAGCAGGGTCCTTCCTCCCATATGGAGTCCTTCTGGCCATACCCATGTGCACACACAGGGCACCCAAACACAAACACCCTGATGCTTGCACACTCCTGTGCGACCTAAGAGCCCAAGGGGAGGCCTATGCACACAGAATGCACCCAGGCACGCATGCACATGCATGTGTACACATAGGCGAGTTTGACTCGGAAGGCTTGCTTCTGCTGACCGCTGCCTTTGGACTAAAGCCAGGGACTCTCGGCCTTCTTCGCTAAGTGTTCTTTGCCAGTATTTTTGCAGGTAAAGAATTTGATCTCTCTCCAGCAGCAGCTCCACGCTTCCTTTCTCCGCCCATGGAGAGAAATCAGGCATGCAGCGGTATACATTCTCTGCCTTAGATAAACCCACAGTAATGCCTCCCTGTTTTACCCCACAGTCGCCAGTGATATATCATGACATGCCATTAGCTCTGGCATCTGTGTCAGGGGAAACCTAGCCCTTGGCGATAAAGGGGCATTCAGAGAGCGTGGGGCACTGCCTATCTGACCCGAGGCTAAGAGCAGCCTCTATAGTTAGTTAGGCCCCTGGCCCTTGGCTGTCTCCAGGCTGGGAAGTCTGGTTCACCGGCAGAACACACAAATCCTGTCCCTACCCTGAGGACAAAGATCACAGTGTATCCGAAGAGATGGGGACATTTTGAACCTAGGCTACAGCAACAGCCTCTGACTTGAGCCCAAAGAAAATTGTATATTTTTCCCCTTCAAGTTCAATTAAGAAACATTTATTCAGGGTCCATTATTTGTTCAGTTTCATGTTTCAGTCCTCAGCTTGAGCCTTGATTGGGGGAACAGCCTTAGGCTGCCACAGGAAGCCATGCCCTGAGGAGGACCTGTGTGCTCACGGGGTTCAAATCCTGTCTCTACCACTATTAGCTGTGTGATCTTGTACAATATACTCGATCTCTCTGCCTTGGTTTCATACTCTGTAAAGTAGAGATAAGAATAGCCCTTCTCAGGGTGACGAGGAAAGGTCATACACATAAGGTATGCAATATTTTATAAATATTTATTTTTTAAATTTTGGGTATATATGTGTATCTGTGTGTGGGTATGTGCATGTGACTGCAGTTGCTTGCAGAAGCCAGAAGAGGGCATCAGATCTGCTGGAGTTATAGGTGGTTGCTAGCCTCTTGGCATGGGTGCTAGGAATTGAACTTGGGTCCTCTGCAAGAGCAGTATGTTCCAATAATGGGAAGAGCAGCTAAGACAATGCACTGGAGTCTGTCCCCAGGACCATTATTTACCAGGGAAACATGTCAATATCCTCAGTTTCCCTTTCTGTAAAATGAAATAATCTAGATGCCATGGAGCTGTTGAATACAGGAACAGAGAGAAGTCATCTAGAGGGCCGTGGTAGAGAGCTGGTACTCAGCCAGGGCATCCTTCCCTCTGTCCTGCTTTGGGACACTGTGCCTTAGGGGAAGGTGGGCTTTGGGTCTGTGAAGGGCAAAGACCTCACACAAATGGAAACCCAAAGCTGTTTCCAGTGGGAGTCTGACCTCCTGGGGCCTTTGTTATTTTCATTTCATTTGCTCGGTTCTCAAAGACAACCCCCATGAAAAAAACAAAACAAAACAAAACAAAATAAAACACAAACAGACCACTACTCTCCTGCAAGGGAAGAGTCCCCAGTCCCAACCCCAGGGAGCCGCAGAACCCATGGCCAGGAGAAGAGAAGTGGCCTTTGTTTGCTTGGAAGCTTAAGACACTGTCAGCTCCCATCCTCACTAAATGGATTAGTGGGGGAGGAGAGGCTCTGCCACTGTCCCAGATTCTCACGGTATAACCCAAAGCAGCTCATGTGCCCAGTTAACGATCACTGTCTCCGTGCTGGAGATACTGTGGGCTGCCTTAACGAATGTATTCCCAAAGACAAATATTATTCTTTAAGGGAAGAGCTAACCTTTAGGATTGCTGAGTAGAGGCTCTGGGCTTGGAGCTGGAAAGACCTGGATTTCCAACCAGATTCTGTTCTAGCTGTGCAATCTTGCTCAAATCACTCAGCCCCTCTGAGTTTAATTTACAGTCACACACCACATAAGATGTTCATCAAAGATAGGCTGTCAACGACATGATGGTCCCAGCAGATTATGGCCGAGCTGAACAATGCATCTTGCGTAGTGACACTGTGGGAATTATAACACAGGCCTGCAACCCCTTTCTCCATACTTGCAGTGCATTGTTGTAAACACATCAATGTTATCATGTAGAGAACAGCTCACACTGGGCCTGGCAACAGCCCATCAGTGAAGGTGAGGGACACTCCTCTCTGAGGATCTATAAGCAGTTAATGACAGGGGACAGAGAGGCATTTTCTTCAGTGGTATAGCCACTGTGCCCACGCTCCTGTAAATAACCCCTCACCCATGTTCCTGCAAGAAACATTAATGAAACTCCCTGGTTTATTTAAGAAAAAAGAAAGAAAGAGAGAAAGGAAGGATATGAAAGCTAGCTGAGAAGAAAGGGAATCAGCGAGAAGAGGAGGACAAGAGAGGATAATGGGATGAATATTATCAAAATATATTATAGACATGTATGCAGATGTCACAAGGAAACCCACTCTTGTGTATATTTAATACGTGCTAATAAGAACTTAATACAAAATAAAAAAAAATCCCCTGTAGTTACACACAGTCACTGAGGCCTAACAGTGAACACCAAGTGGCTCATGTGTTTACTATACTATGCATATGCACACAAAACACACATACATACATATAAATATACAGTTTATACATAAAGCTTTTTGTGGAACAGGTCAACAGCTGTCTCAACCACGATGTATTTACGGCATCAAGAGCTGTCATGGAAAGTGTCCTAGGCCACACAGGTGTCTCTCAGTGTATCCTGTATCGTGATTACACAGCTAAACTACCTAAGGGTGTGTAGGATACGGCTCCCAGAACAAATTCTGGTGTTAGGGACACTAGGCTGTGCATGTGCACAGGGAGCTGAACTTGACCGTGGCTTAAGGTCCCAGCATGAGATACACACGCCACCAGCCAGGGGACATCCTCCTCTCGTGTCAGAGGATCTCCACAGACCCATCCTGCTGCCCTGTGTCGGGGGCACTGCACGGTAGAGATAAAGGCCCAACAGGATGCGGGTGTCAGCAGAGGACACAATGTGCAGAGACCTGGTGGGGGCTGGGCTGCACAGGCCTCAGTCTGGACTGCATCAGCTTCACAGACCTTGGACTCAGCATGTCCCTGTGGGCCTCGAGGGCTCAGCTTCTCTTTTTGTAAAACAAAGGCTTTCTCTAGGGATTCCCAAGCTTAGAAATACTATAGAAACAGAAACAGGTAGTTTCCAAACATGGCTTTTTTGTTTGCTCATTCTCTCTCTCTCTCTCTCTCTCTCTCTCTCTCTCTCTCTCTCTCTCTCTCACACTGGCCTCAAACTCGAAGTCCTGCCTTGGCCTCCTGAGAACTGGGATGATAGGCGTGTGTCCCCAGGCCTGGCCCCACTCATGATTCTGAAGTATACACATTTGAATACTATGGCTCCCTGAGTTCCTTGAGAGAACAATTCCTCAGCCTTGGCTGGAAAACATGCACCGTCTGAGGGCTATATAGCCATATGTGCTCTGTACCTTCTAGGCATGGTCTTTCAGCTGGAACCTCACACTCACACAGGCAGTTCTATTTACCCAAGGCTACCAGTGGGCTCTTCTGATTCCCATCAGGTAGGAGGGCAACATGCTTAAGAACAGAGTTCCTGGGCAATTGGGAACAGATTCAAGCTAGAGGGCATGGGGTGGGGGGTGTATGGCTCAGGGGTACAGTACTTATCTAGCATGCACAGAACCCCAGGTTCCATTGCCAGGTTCCCTCTCTAGTACCATGAATCAATCTCAACCTCCACCCCTGCCTGTCTCTTCCCCTCCTCTCAAAATCTAAGCCAGAGAAGACCTGTGGCCCTGGGGACTGCAGCATAGAAGGCTCACAGGCTGTAGCTGTGTGGGTGGCTCAGATGGGCAGGCAGTGGCCGAGTGTGGCCCATTGGGAAATCCCATGATTCAACACTGCTGCCACATCCCAGGAGCAGGGTGAGGCAAGACTGTCATGGCCCCAGCCTCTCATTTATTCGCCCACAGGAGCGTCATTCTTCTAATGGTTACTGCAGTCAGGGGAAGCATGACCTGGCCGTTCCCATCTAGCTCTGAAGGCAACCACTGAAGAGCCCAAAACCACCGCTCGTTCTATAGCTGTACCGTTAGTTAGCTGCAGAGAAGGATGTCCCTGAACAAGTCATTATAATCTTGGGAGGCAGTACCTGTGGTATTTATAGCCAAACTGCGAGCTGGGAGCATGGCTCAGTGGGTAGAGCGCTTGCCTAGCTTACAGCGAGCCTTGGGTTCGGTCCTCAGCACGACATGAAACGTGGTGTGGTGGGGTATGCCTGTAATCCAAGCACTAGGGAGGTGGAGGTGGGAGGGTCAGAAGTTTAAGGTTATCATCAGTTACATAACTGTCATCCTAGAAAGCTGCCACCAAGGACAGGTGTGGTCCCTGTTTTCTTTTGAACGTCCTCTAGACACAGTTTTTCTCCTCCTTGTGTCCTATTGCTGTAACAGAATGTCTGAGACTGGGTGGATGGCAGAAATAGGAGGTTTGTTGAGTTTTGGAGACTGGGAAGCAAGCACATATACACTCAGAGTCATCTTGTCCTCCGCACACCATGGTTTTCTTTAAGAGAGAGAGCAAGAGGGACGGATCTCGCTTTTCTAGCAGCACATTGTGTGACAAGGACGTCAATTCACTCATGACAGCATAGCCCTAGTCAGCATCTCTCCTCAAAGCCCCACTTCCCAACACTTTTGGGGATTATATTTCCCAGACAGGAACTTTAGAGAACCGAGCGTCATGATATCCAGGAAGAAAGTGAGGATCAGTGAAGGCTGCTGGGGATGGGTCTGCTGGTGTCTGGTGACCCAGTGCTTCGGGATAATGTTCTTGTCAAATGTCAGAACACTCCCTCCTCTCCAGAGAGAGATTCTCGAGTTCTCAGAGACTGAGGCAATGGGAAGTATATACCTCTGGCTTTGCACCTTCCTTAACTAGCAGATAATCCCGGATTGTCAAGCACCAAGAGGCAGAAAAGCCCATTTACAGATGAGGACAGTGGCGTTTGGGGGAGTTAAATGACTTTCTTACCATTACGTAGGCTGTCAGAACCCTCCCTATCTCAGGCCCCCTTCTCAGCTGCTTGGCCTTAAGATAAATCTATGCTCCCTTGATATCTCAAAGGTATAGACAGGACCCAAGTCAGGCAGCCTCCCTTGTAGGACGGCATGCATGCATTCTTGCAGAAGCAAGCATTCGCTCACACAGCCTTACTTTGCATTGATGCCAGGGCAGCCAGCAGTACTCTGCAGAACAGAGGCCACTGTCTTTGACAATGCTTATTGAAACAGCTTCTCTGCGTTGGGCATGGAATGGTCAGTGAACTGAAAATCTGCCCTCCCTGTTTGGGATTCTGGGGCAAGTGCTGTACTCCATGGGATGCAGGCAGGGGAATAACTAGGCATTGCAGAGTAAACCTTTGATCTGGGACCCACGGTGTCTGGGGTGTGCTGCTGCCCAGGAAAGACCATAAAGTGAGAATGTCAGTGGGAGAGCTGAGTGGCTGGGGCCAGGCAGGCCAATCCCAACTTTGCAGCTGTAGTCACCAGGGGTCCGGCAGGTCAGGACTAACAGTCCCTGGCACTCTTCCTTAAAACACATATTCCTCCATAAAACTTGAACTGTCCACAATGAGACTCAGACTCTGGCACTGCCAGCTGGGCCACCACGAGATCACTTCTGTTCCCGGCTTTAAACTCAGCATCCCTGTCAATCTCCAGGCCATCATGAGAACTCAGTGAGCTCATGCTTGTAAAGACACCTTGATGTGGGGGTTCAGGGGGCAGCAAAGGGGCTCTTCATTCCAGGCACCTATGGGGGGTTCTGGTTCTCATCTCCTCTGGAGATTACTGGGAATAAAGAGGCAAGAATGGAGCTTGCGCAGAGAAGTTCAAGCCTGCTTCCTATTGCCACACACATTCCTTGGGATGTATGACTTTCTTCCCTGTAAGATGGAGACAATGGGGACCTAGTGAGATGGCTCATTGGATAGAGGTGCTTGCTGCTGAGCCAGTCTGGTGACCTGATTTTGATCCCTAAGTTCCACATGGTGCAAAGAATGGACTCCTACGAGTTGTCTTTAGACTTCCACATGAGTTCTGTGGCATATGAATCAATCAATCAATCAATCAATCAATCAATCAATCAATTTAAGAATATTAATGGGCACAAAGGGGCTGGGGAGATTATCCAGTTGGTAAAGAGCTTGTGAGGACCTGAGCTGGAGGTCCAGAACCCACTTAAGAGATCTAGGCCTGATGGTGTTTTCTTACAATCCCAGAGCTGCGGAGGTGGAGCCTGGTGGGTCCTGGGGCTTGCTGGTCACCCTACTTGGCATGTGGCAGGACAGTGGAGGCCCCATCTCAAAAAGTGAAAAGGTTGATGGTACCTGAAGAAAGGCATCCAAAATTGTTCTTTGTCCCCATGCATACACACATGCACAATGCATGAGTGCATGCACATGTGCATGTGCACACACAGACACACACACACATACAGAGAGAGAGAGAGAGAGAGAGAGAGAGAGAGAGAGAGAGAGAGAGAGATTGTATGGCAGAATTACGGAGAAGAGAAAAATGTGAAGTAATCTATAAAATCAACAGCCCTGTGCATAACATTGATGTCTCCTAGTCCCATATTGGTCTCAGTTTCCTTATCTGCCCAGAGAGGATATTAATATTGACACCACAGGGCTCTGGTGCGCTGGATAGAAATCAAATGAGATGTCAGCCATGGGACCGGCTAGCATATGTCTGGCATTCAGTGGGTGCTCAATTGATGTAGAGATCAGGTCCTGCAGGTTGCCAGGAGGGTTGAGATGAATGGGAGGGGCCCATGTGCCATTTCAAAGCAAGATGCAGAGTGCAGGGCATCTGACTCCCATTACCAACCCCTTCCTTATCTGCACTCAGATTTTATTTGCAAAGATGCTTTGAAAACCAGCCAACTGAGAAAGCATGCCATTTTCATCTCCCCGAACATGGCAGCAGTGGTGTATCTTGCTGGAGCCCGCCTACAGGTAACTGAGGGCAGGAGTCTGCTGTGACATTTCTCTGGTCTTAGCTCCCGGATGACTCCATCAGTGTGGTGCTGAGTGCAGCCTGGAGAGAAAGACACCTTCTGCTCTATTTGCCTTGTGAGGGCCCCATTGTAGGGGCTTCTATTTCTAGGCCTTGCTTTGGTGCTATTGTAGATTTGGGGTTTGGTGGGGTCAGGTTGGGTGACAAAAAGTTTAGGAACCAGGGCTGGGATGCAGGTCGGTGGTGGAGCGCTTGCCTCATGTTCCCAAGGTGTCACATCACAATGAAACAATAAAAACCCTCAGGACACTGAGCTGCAGAGTACGGACTTTGCCCTGCTAGTTTTTTGGTCTGCCTTTGGACTAGCACTTCTCCCCTCTCCCCCCTTTCCTCCACTTTGGAGCAATACTGTATATCCTGTGCCATTATATGTTGGAAGTATAATACTTGTTTTTGATTTTGATTTTATAGGGGATTGCAGTTAAGAATCTCAGAAGCATTGTTGAGACCGTGATAGACTATGGGGACTTTGAATTGGACTAAATGCATTTTGCGTTATGTTATGGCTAAAAGTCTATGGGGGCCAGGGATGTGGAATGTGTTGGTCTGAATAGGGATGGCTCACATAGACTCATATTGAATGCTTGGCGCATAGGGAGTGGCACTATTAGGAGGTGTGGCCTCTATGGAGTAGGTGTGGCCTTGGTGGAGGAAGTGTCACTGTAGGTGACACACTTTAAGGTTTCATATATGCTGAAGCTATCTATGCTCAACACATGATTCCTTATGCTGCCTGCAGATCAAGATGTAGAACTCTCAGCTCCTTTTCCAGCACCATGTCTGTCTGTGCACTGCCATGGCTAAACCTCTGAAACTGTAAGCCAGCTCCTTTATCTTTTCCTTTGCAAGAGTTGTGATGGTCATGTTGTCTCTTCACAAGCAACAAAACCCTAAGGAAGACAGAACCCCCATCTATCTGCTAATAGGCTCAGGGTGTGTACATCCTATCCTTGATAAAATCTCCTGCAGTGTGTGATCCCCCATTCCTTGCCTACTAGCCCAGATCTGAATCAGCCATTTAAAAACCAGATTGCCCAGAAGTCACAGACCAAGAGAAAATACCTGTGGGAAGCACACCTGATGAAGGCCTGCTGCTTCCAATATATAAAGAACACTTCCAAATCAACAATAAGAGAACAAATGGTGAGGTTAAGGTTCTTAGCAGAGACTTCCCTGGGGATGAGCACAGGCCACACAGCTGATAGTTCAGCTTGACTGGTTTGGAATCACCTAGGAGACACACCTCGGAACAGTATTTCCAGAGAGGCACAAATGAAGCAGGAGGACAGGACCATAGATGTAGGCGACACCATTCCAAGGGGTTGGGGTTCTGGACTCAGTAAACAGCAGAGAATGGGCTGAGTACTGGACTTCATTTCTCTCTACCTCCTGACACTGGGCACACTGGACCGGCTGACTCACATTCCTGCCACCGCCCTTTCTGAACAAGAATGGGTGGTGTCCCCTTCAAACCCTCCCTCCTTTAATTTGCTTTGGTCAGGCATTCCTCACAGGAGAGGGACTACCACACAATAGTGCAATGTTTACAGAATAATGCATGAGCCAGCTCTCGCCACCGCTGGCCGGAATGCAGATGGTAAAATAGGACTGAACAGGATTCGGTCCCCCAAAGAGAAGAGTCATCAAGCTGCACGGAGATATAGTATGCATGCCAGCACCAACTACTAAGTGAAGGCAGCCACTCCGAAAGGGGCAGGTGCTGCTAGATCCTGTCTAGATGTTGTTCTGAAAAAATCCAAAGATGAGACACTGAAACTGTTAGCAGACACCAGGGGTTTGGGGCAGGGGAGGGGTGACTAGACAGGGTATGGGGATTCTTTCTTAGGGCGTAAACTGTTATGTGTGACATGGTACTGGTGGCTCCACATATTCCATAGAACCTACTAATGGCACAGTACCAAGTGAAGCTGAACATGAACTCTGGGCTTTGGGAGATGATGTGGGAATGTTGGTTCACCAGTTGTGGTGAGTGTTCTCTGGCTGGGGGTGTTGGGAACCGGATGCTGTGCACAAGCAGGGACCAAGCCTGTTGCCTGATTTGCCTTTGAACCTAAAATTGCTGTCTACTATAGGAACTCTGGGGCCACCAGACTTCCAGAATGAACTCTATCACCTACTTACCTGTGAGCCACCATCCAGGGGATCCACTCCTCTGCCCTCCTGTCCCACTTTGGAACTTCAAAGAAGGAGTTTTGCATTCAGCAAGACAGGGAGCCTGGTGGCATCTGTGGGGTCTGGCCTGTCATCTTTGTGAACACTATATTGGATCTGATCCTTCCAGTGGGGCTGAGCTCACTTCGGACCCTGCTGCAGGAGCTGGGAGGCACAGAATATATCCAATACGGTTTTCCTAAAGGAGGCAAGCCAGACACCAC
The DNA here is from genome assembly GCA_001685075.1 of Bramus lutescens. Classification (NCBI taxonomy): domain Eukaryota; kingdom Metazoa; phylum Chordata; class Mammalia; order Rodentia; family Cricetidae; genus Bramus; species Bramus lutescens. Next base: position 256,547 of record LOEQ01001638.1, on the reverse strand, counting down.
AGATGCTACCACACTTCTCCCTAAAATGCCCATCTTGCTTCACACTGTCCTAAATACCAGCTCCTTCTCAGAGATGGCTGCCTTCCCTGGGCTACTCCTGGACTGTTTGCCCCACCCCCACACCAAGACACACTTTCTCATTTAACTCCCAGAACAAGCAAGAGGGATTATTACCCCTATATTACAGGCAGGAATGCAGCTCAGAGAGGCTTAGTGCCATGTCTGCGGTGTAACACACATAAAGCAGCAGGCTCCAGGAACCCAGGTGGATCAAAGGCCAACTATCAAACAGGATGTGGTGGCACGTGCCTGTCAACCAAGCCCTGGGGAGGGAGAGGCAGGAAGATCAGAAGTTCAAGGACATCCTGAGTTGGGAGTCAGCCTGGGACACACAGAACCCTGCCTCAAAGAATGGGCACTAGTGTCGAGTGTACAGAAGTGCCTACAGCTTTTCCTTTCCCCTCCTCCTCCTTGTCCCACCATGAGTTCAATTCATGAATGGTATAGGCACACAGATCTTAGAAAGATCAAGTTCTCAGTCCTGACAAGTCCTGACTTGGGTGTCAACATTCATCTGTTTATTTAATAAGTGTCTTAATCTGTTTCCTGTTGCTCTAATGGAAAATATGAAGCCAGGTAATTCATAAAGAAAGGAGGAGGTTTACTCTGGCTTACACTTCTGTTGGAGGTTCAAGCCTGGGCCACCACATCTGGAGAAGGCCATGTGTTGCTTCAGCATGGGTGAACAATATAAGCAAAATGGGTGTCACATAAGAGAGGAAATGGGTAAGTTTGCTTCTCAACTCCTCACTCTGGAGGTAATGATCCAGACCCCAGAGGGTGAGGACTCTCTCTAATAAGGTGCCATCAAGTCATTTGTGGCCTAAGCACCTGCCATCAGGCCCTGAATGACAACCACATGGTTGAGTCTCAAGAGTGCAACAGGATTTAGGTGGTATCAATTGTATTGAAATCATAGCAGCAAGAACCCTGAGAATCTGTCCTGTGCCACGCCAGGTAGGGAGAGCCTTCCCTCCTCCTCTCCTTGCTGATCTGCCTTGTTCACTGGTCACCTCTCCTAGCCCCATGTGGTCCTTTCCCTACAGTGATGCGAATGATGTTTGTGTGGCCAGTGTCTCTCCATCAGGTGGGCACATGTCCACACTCTTCAGACTCCCAAAGAGACATGGGCAGGGCTACACCTCACAGGCTCCAAGAAGGGAGTTCAGAAGCTCATCCAGTTGTGGTCTGAGATAGTTCATATTCATTGTCACCATGACTGGACTTGGAAGCGTCAAGAAGACAGGTGAGGTGAACTCCTCACTAGACTATGTCTTCACAGTCTAGTACTTCACACTGTCCTAAATACCAGCTCCTTCTCAGAGATGGCTGCCTTCCCTGGGCTACTCCTGGACTGCATAGGATTAGCTAAGGAAGACCCATCCTGAAGGTGGGCAATGTCATCCCTGGGGAGGAATTCTAGACACAACAGATGGGGAAGGAGCAGGGGGCTGGCTGAGCGCTGGCAAGCCCCTTCTCTGCTCTATGGTCAGCCAAGCCCGGAGCTGCTCCCTCCTGTCATACACCCCACTGAGATGGACTGGGAGCCAAGGAGAAACTTCTCTCTAGTTGTTGTGCTGCAATGATGGAAGAGTAACAAACACGAGTCTGAGCCTCTTCCTCAGCCCCCGGTTTCCCGCAGTGAGACATCTGGACCCATTAGAAGCATTATCCATTTCCCACTCGGGTATCAGAGAGGAGAAAAAGAGGAAGCAGCGATCCTCAGCAATGGCATACTGCAGGTACCTCCTGGGAGAGGACTTCTCTCTAGCTACAGGGGCGAGCGTCAGAGCCCATAGAGCACAGGGATAGGGCTTTGGTGGGACAAACCACCCTGGACCCTAGTCAGGATGGCAGGAAGTCAAGGACAGCCTCTAGGATCCTGGCCTCTGCCTTCTGTCCCTCAGCACCGTTAGTGGCAAGGATGGACTAATATTCCAGAAGGCCTCTGCAGCCTAGCCTGGGATCTGGAGCCAGGACCTGTAGTAGGGCACTGCCACACTGCTTACTGGATGGCTTCTTAGGGCCTGAGGCCTCTGCCTGGTAGCCAGGGCTTTCAAGTCCCTAGCACTGTGAATCTACCTCTACTGTCCTCTCAACTTGTTCCTACGATGATGCCAGAAAAGCCTTCTAGAAGACCACATCATGCTCCATGGCTCCCTATTGCCTATTTAGTACTATCTGGGTATGATGGTTTGAAAGAAAATGGCTCCCAAAGGGAACGACACTATTAGGAGGTGTGGCCTTATTGGAGGAAGTGTGTCTCTGTGGGGATGGGCTTTGTGGTCTCTTGCTCAAGTTTCCCTCAGTGTGACAGTCAGTTGACTTCCTGTTGCCTGCAAGATGTAGGGTTCTGTTCTCAGTTACTCCAGCGTGGCTGTCTGCACGCCGCCAAGCTCCCTGACATGATGATAATGGACTGAACCTCTGAAACTGTAAGCGAGCCACCCCAATTATATAAATGTTTTCTTTGTATGAGTTGCCAGGGTCATGGCGTTTCTTCACAGCAACAGACACCTTAACTAAGTAAGACACCAGGTAGCATAGCCTCCCTTCAAAGGGTCTCACAATGGCTTTTCCATCCTGCGGCCTGGCTTTCACTCCATCACTCATCTCATTATGCCCAGGGCCCAAACTCTGGTGGTGTTCTTGCTGTTTCCCCCACCAGGCTTTATCCTTTCTCAGTCTCCATCCAGGCAGGCTATTGAGCCAACATTCACACCCTACTTCCCACGGGGGCAAGTAAATCAGGCAGGTACTCCATCCCCTGGGGCACACCTGGAGGGGCTCGTGTGCATCATGCCACCAGCTGAATTTTAAGAGCATTCAATATTTGTGGGTGGAGCTATCAACCAGATACTTGGAGCCAGAAGGCTCAGCATTCATTTCCTGTTTCCCAGAGCTGGCTTCTTAATATTCCTCCCGCTGTGTGTAAGTGATCTCAAATGAGGAATTTCTTCTATGGAAGCAGTTAACAAAGCTGTACTGTGACCTCTCAAGCGCCTGGCTTCCTGTGACCCTGCCTACTGCAGCTCTGCTGCTTGGTGCCAAGAATTCTAGAAACAGTCCTGATTTCAAAGCCTATGAACGTCACTGGCTGCATAACTCGATCCAGGCCCATGGCCCTCTGGGAAGGCCGACTGAGACCTGGGAGTTAAAAAGTGCAGCTCTGACAGCCTGATTCTCCCATGCTGTCAGTGCCCAGACTTGTTCACCTCTGGGGAGAAGTCAGCGCGTGTGTGCCTCTGTGACGAGCACATAGGAGTGTGGGCATGTGACGGATGCTGGGGCTCACCCCTGATCTCTGAGCAGGGGTTGAGAAAGAGACAAGCTGCGTTGGATGGTTCTTTTCCAGGGCAACTTAGGAAGTAGGGGCTATGGGTGGAATGAGAAGAAAATGATCTAGTGTTCCAGGCCTTGGTACCTAGGGATGCAGCTACTCATGCATCCTCATGCACCTGTGTGGCTCTGTGGGTACAGAGGGGCAGGTACAGCTTCCTTTAGGGATCATTCAATAAGTATAATGGATGCCAGTGTGTTGGTGTGGACGTATAGGAGTGAGCAGCATACACAGGGGCACAGAGCAGGGAGATGACGGAGCCGTGTAGGAAGAGTAGAGATGTTGAGGCAGAGAAAAGAAGGGCGGCAGGCCTAGTAGATGACACAGAAGGTAAATTCAGTTTATGAACTGCCAGTTCTGACTGGAAATGCTGAGGAGGTGTGGGGTGTGAGGAGGTGTGGGGTGCTGAGGGAGTGTGGGGTGTGAGGGGGTGTGGAAGAAAGGAGCCCATAGCAGGATCCATGAAAAAAGTGGGCACAGGGTGGTGAGATGAAGACCCAAGTTTGATCTCCAGGACCCATATAGGGGAAAGAGATAACGGACTCCTGCAAGTTGTTCTCTGACCTTTATACAGGCACCATGGCACATCTCTGCTGCCAACACACACACACACACACACACTCTCTCTCTCTCTCTCTCTCTCTCACACACACACACACATACACACACACACAGAGGGGGGGAATAACTGTAATAAAATATTTTTAAAAAGCTGGCAAGGTGGTGTGCTCCTGTAAAGGGAGGTAGAGTCAAGAGGGTCCCTGGAGCTCACAGGCCAGCTAGCCAGATCTATGTGGCCTGAGCCCTTTCTTTCTGGGGAGTCTGTCCCACTCCCCTGACAAATGCATTTACTCATCCACTTAGAAGCTCCTGGACCCCATCATGTGGGGTTTCCATCAAGGCTTCCTTATCTGGCCTGGCAGATTCAATCATTGATTTGTTGGGGACTGGACTTAGTCTCTAGCTCCCTCTCCTTGGAAGTGTCGCACGGGGTTGAAAATTCTGGACCCTCTAATCCATCTAAGTCTGCCTTGGCTCCTGTGAGGCCGGTCTCCTCCTGAAGCTAAGGGCCCTGAGACACCAGATGTCTCATTAGCATACAAAAGACACTTTTACTACTCCGAAGAATTCAAGCATTTCAGAAGTGGGGTGCCAGGAACCCATAGAGACTAAATATTTATTTCTTTATGACATCATCTTCTTTGCATTAACCCTTTGTATGGGTGGACTTGTGCCCCCATAAGCCAAATTGAATTCCTGACCCCCAGCACCTCACATGGCAACCATACTTGGAGACAGTTGTTTAAAGAACAGATTAGGTTAAAGCGAAGCCACTGGGGTGGCCATAATCCAATATAACTGATATCTTAGGAGAAGAGATTTTATTCCAGATATACACAGAGGGACATTTGTAGGAAGACAAATGTCCTCTACTAGCCAAAGGGAGAGGTCTCAGTGCTGGGGTCCTCCAGACTGGTAGAGAATTGAGTTCATTTCCTCCCAGAATCCCCACCCCCAAACTGTGGTTGTTTGTCCCAGCAGCCCAGAAAAAAGAGTCTTCACCCTCTCAGCCCTGCCAGAGCAGAGACCTCATCGCCTACCTACAAACATCTAAGTCAAGGCTTGGAGAGGTTCGATAGGCCTAGCTGTGTTACACAAAGATGCTCAAAGTCACAGGCAGGGAAGCAGTGGCCATGTTCTTTTCTGCTGGGCTCTGCAGCATCCCAGACCTCCTTATACACTCCTTGGCTCAGGCCTCCGTTGTCCAGGACAGACACTGGACCACAGGTGATCCTACCAGGCCAGCTTCACAGGACAACATGGCCAGACCTGGACTTGGACCTAGACATTGAGTTCTGCTATTTTGTGGCTGTATGACTGACAGGACACCCATCATTTATGTCTGAACACTTCCTCTTTGGTCCCATGGTGAGGCTCAGTGAAAATCATAGGTGCAGAGGTTGTTGAGTCTCAGCCTGAGGCAAGCGTTCCTTTGGGGTCAATTCCTGAGGTCTTTCTCAGCTCTTCCTGGAATTTCAGCCTGGAGACCTGACCGGGGACCTCCCTGGGCAACTTAGGGAGGAAGGAAGATGCTGCCCAGGGTCCTGGGAAAGGCAGGAGGGAGCCCACCTGAAATGAACTGCCCCTCTAGAAGTGGGCGCACCATCTACATCTCAACTTCATCGTTGAGGAAACTGAACCCCGGAGTGACAGTTGCAAAGGGTATGACGATCTCAGGGCTCCAGAGTGGGAAGTGAACAGAGGTGAGATTCAGACCCATGTCTTTCAAAGCTTCTGCCTTTCCCAGAAAAGCAGTGAGCGGTCTGTTTGTCTCTGCATCCACAGTGAGGCTCTCCTAGGGTCTCCGCCACTGACCCCAGCCTGTCTCTGCACCCACGGTGAATCTCTCCCAGGGTCTCCGCCACTGACCCCAGCCTGTCTCTGCACCCACGGTGAGGCTCTCTGAAGGCCCCCAGCGCCGACTCCAGCCTGTCTCTTTGTCCCTGGTATGGCTCTCTCAAGGCACCCCAGCGCTGACCCTAG
>LOEQ01001638.1:227433-237562 GCA_001685075.1 Bramus lutescens | reverse complement strand
CAGAGAGACAGAGAGACAGAGAGACAGAGAGAGACAGAGACAGAGAGACAGAGATACAGAGAGGGCCAATCACTGGGCACCAGCACTGATGCTACCTAGGGGTGTGCTAAGCGCCACATGCATGAGCCCATTCCATGGTATCATCATGTCATCCCAGCTGTGCTGTATCCATAGCTACCACACCGCTAAGCCATTGACGGTTCTCTTTTTCTCTGTACTGCCAGGCAATCAGTGTACCACTGCCACAGGACGTTTTCTAGCTCTAGTGTTACCATTGGGGCTACTACCACCACATATGTGGTTGGTCCTTGGCAAGAATGGCATTATTGGTTTATACAACTACTGTGAATAGGTCAAACTAGCAACTGTCCCCAGAGTTCATTTTTCCCATCTTTTGTAACAAGAAAATCCTGAAGAGTTTGCATTTCCCATATTTCCTTGCAGTTAGGTACGGGCACATGAATATTTTCTGGCCCTTGGGCATCCATAGAAATGATACGTACAGTTTCCCGGGCACACTCTTAAAGGGAAAGTGAGCTTCCCTACCTGCCTTTCCTTTCTTGCTTTCTGAGTGAAGACTAGAACAGATGGAGCAGGGGACCCTGCAGGCCGCCACATGTTGAGGTCCATGGCACTACACAGCGATAGGAACCTGGGTCTCCCAAACCCCTTGGCTGTTAGATCAATGCCTGTTCACCAACCTAAGAGGACAACACATTGCTATGTAGTCTAACTTTCTGTCCCAGCATCCAAACCTGTCAGGACAACTTCAGGGTATTGAGAGACACAGTTGTAATCGTGACTACTGTTGATATACGGGGAGTGGGGGAAGCCCTGGGTTTACATGAGTACATCCATATCAAGGACCCCAATACTCCAGACTCAAAGGAATTGGCAAATCCTTCCCCGTATTAGGCTCAGAAAACTGGCAAAAAGCCTTCCTCTGGTCTGTGTGCAAATGTTGACAGAGTGCACAGAAAGCAAGAACCACAGCTTTCTCCTCTTGGATGCTTACAGCCTAAAACTGTTCCCCTCGAGACCTCCTCCTGAGACTAGCTAACTCCTTCTCCCTGTGTTGTGCACATTAACCGTGCTAAGGTTCTGGATTGTTGTGCAGTAGGTTGATGGTGCTGCACCATCAGAGCAAGCATAACCTACCCGAGTCCAGCTGTTCTGTAAGTGTGTGTCTGTTGTTTCTTCATTCCTGTACCACCCATGTCAGGTTGCCAGAACTAAGTTGACGGAGCTGCAATTCTCAACCTGTGGGTCACGACCCCTTTGGGGGTTGAATGACCCTTTCACAGGGGTTTCATATTAGATAGCCTGCATGCCAGATATTTACATTAAAATTCATAACAGTAGCAAAATTAGTTATGAAGTAGCAATGAAAATAATGTTATGGTTGGAGGTCATCACAACATGAGGAACTGTATAAAGGGTCACAGCATTAGGAAGGCTGAGAACCACCATTCTATAAACTATCCACAACAGCTGTAGAATGGAGTCCTCCCAGGAAAACAGCAGCGTCTCCTGCTTGAGGACTCCGCCACAATTGGACCTGCGGACTATTGATATTTACTCATAGGAGTAGGGTCAATGAACCTTCCCCTGAGGTTCCAGAAATGTCTCCCAACCATTTCAATGCAATTCCACCATGATTGCACATGGCTTTGGGGGTGCTAGAGAATATAGACTGGGGGAGGTTAACTGAGTGGAGCTCCATCTATGCAGCCATCATCCATGTTGGATGAAGATTCTCCAACCATGCTCCTGCCAGTAGCCCCTCACCCATGCTCTGTAAGTAGGCCCGACAAAGACATTGGTTCCTGATTGTGCTTTGGTTTGTGATTGGGACCTAATTTGAGAGGGTGGGTGGCACCTGCATGTTCTCATTCCATTAGCTAGTTACCATTTGTCCTTTTTACAGATGGGGAAACTGAGGCTGGAAGAGGAGGGTGACATTGACTTGGTGACAGTCAGGACGGGAGCCTATAGCTGATATTTCTGTTAGCCTGTGCTAGGTTCCTACTTCGAGGTCAGTACATTCTCTTTAAAACTACTTCACAAGACCTGCTGTTTGTATATTGATTCTGAGCAAAAACAGTGTCAGGGAGCAAATGCTTCTATTTTATTAAAACTAAATCCTGTTAAAATTCAATTTTCAACTTTTATTAAACCAATTTTGCTTTCACAGCAAGCTTTTCTATTAAAAAGGAAGGAAAGGGAAAAATTAAATCTGTTGACCAAATATTTACATTTTAAGAGCCTTCACTTTTTAAAATATCCCTTTCAAAGGAGAACCATAAAATTATTTAATTTCAATTCTCTCTCTCTCTCTTTTCCCCCTTTCCTTGAACCAACCATCTTCCTGCCTCTACTCTTCAAATATTGGAATTACAGGAGTACAGCACTATATATACCAGGCTAGTTATCTGTTCGTTTGCAGTGCCAGGGCTTGAACCTAGGTCATGCTGGGCAAGCATTCTTCTAGTGAGCTACATCCCTGGCATGCCCCTTATCCCAATTTTCTTTTTACTTAGTAAAAGTCTCACCTATACTCTTTATCAACTGAATTCTACTATACAAAACTCAAATCCTATTATGTAATTGCTTGCTTAGAAATCCTCAGGGGCTGAAGAGATGGCTCACTGGCTAAGAGTGCTGTCTGCTCTTATAGAGGGCCTGGTTTCAGTTCCCAGCGCCCACATAGTAGCTCACAACTGTCTGTCTATAACTCTGGTTCCAGGGGGATCTGACACCCTTGTCTGGCCTGTGGATATACCCACATGCAGATACATGCATAAATAAGAAACTAAATCCTTAAAAGAAGAAATCCCCAGAGAATCAGAAGCAAGGGAAGGATCCAGTACTGTCACGAAATAATAAATCAACCATAATGAGAAGGAATGAAATCCCACTGTTCGCAACAACATGGCTGGAGCTGGAGTTCATTATGTTAAGTGAAACAAACCAGACCCAGAAAGGCAAGCACTGCATGATCTCATGCATGTGGAGAGCGTAAGACAGTTGATCGCACAGAAGTAAACAGTGGGACACTTGCTTGCCAGGGCCTTGGAAGGCTGAGGGAGGGGCAGGGTGGGAGCTGACCCAATGGGTACTGTGTTATGACTAGGCAGAATAAGCAGGTTCTGGTGCACAGTGGAGTGACTGTAGACATGATAGCACACATATGTTCCCCCAACAAGCCGACATGAAGGGTCTGGGGAGATGGATGCTAGGCTAAGAGGGCTTTCTGTGCAAGCGTGAGGACGGAGTTTGAATCCTGAGCCCCTACATAAAAAGGAGGGCACAACTGCCCATGTCTGTAACCCCAGCACTGTGGGCAGTGGGGACAGGAGAATGGCTAGGGCTTGCTGGCTGCCAGTCTAGTTCTAAGATCAGTGAGGGACTCTGTCTCAGGAAAGTAAGGTAGAGAGTGACAGAGCAGACACCTGGTGTGTGCTTTGGCCTCTACATGTGCACACATAGGTGCACACGTGTTCACATAAATGCATGCAAAACACACATGCATACACACACTACTTAAAAATTCAAAAGAAAAGATTATGTTTTTTTCACTAGAAGGAAATGATGGCCTCTCAGGGAGCTGACACACTTTGGCTGCTGGAGCACAACACAGCACGAGGGAGCATCAGCATCATGGGATCGCCGAATTGAAGCTTTCATGTGTTGACTAGAAATGGTATGACAAATTAAGACAGATACTGCTAGTTCTTACATAAGAAGAGCAGCCAGTTACAAGATGCCACGCGAGGCACGATCCTGTTTTGTTTTCTTTTCTTCCAGTCACTCAAAATATAGCACACCCAGGAATCAGTCGAGTGAGGAAAATAGCGTTTTAAGTGTCCACATGAAGAGAAAGCTTTAGGTGTCTAAGCGATACAAGGGGCACTAGAGTGAACACAGAAGCACAGTGTGTCTTTGGACGGGAAAACAGATCCACAAAGAGGGAAATCCTACATTAAATCAACATTAACACAGAGCATTCTGCATGTAGGAGTGGGCTAGCCCAAACCTGGCATATGCACTGATTTCTCATGTACATATATACCCATATCAGATAATTATTAAAAAATTGCAGATTCTAAAAGAAGGGGCTAGAGAGAGGGCTCAGTGGCAAAGAGCATTTGTTGATCTTACAGAGAACCTGAATTCAGATGCAGCACCCACACTGGGTGACTCACAACAACCTGTAACTCCAGCTCCAGGGGATGGGACAACCCTCTTCTGATCTTGGGCACCTCCATGCATGTGTGTGCTCATACGTAGAGATGTACACACAAAGAAATAGTAAAGTAAGACTTTAACACTAAGCATTATAAAAATAGAGTTATGGAGATGGCTCAGAGGACCAGAGTTTGGATTCCTAGAGCTCATGTACATGGCAAGGGGGCATGGCCACCTGCCTACAATTCAAGGCTCAGAAAGCAGATGCAGGAGATCCCCCAGAGCGATCTGGCTATGGAGACGAACCACAGCAGCAAGCTCTGGGTTTGACTGAGAGACCATGCACAGTGGTGGAGGATGGTTTCTGACAGGGATCTTGTGCATATGTGTGCTTGTATACACGTGCACACACACACGCATTGACATGCATTCACATCCACACACTTTAAAAAAATTAAATTCTGAAAGAAGTAAGCAATAAGGATGGACCCTCCCCCACCAGATACAAAACTATATTTATTATAGAGTCTGGGCAATCAGAACAGTCACATTCCATGTGAATTGACTAACTGGATGAATACAAATAAAATGTCCCAAATGTCAATAGAGCTCTGCATCCCATCATAGGAGATGGCTGATAATTCAGTTTATTAGAGTATTCGGTGGCCACCAGGCCAGCTCTGCAGACCACCTGAGATAATGATGTAAGATTCACAGCTCATACTTCACCCATGATAAATTCCAGGAGGGTCAAGGAACGAACAGTAAAGATGAGACCATACAACAGTAAGACAAGCTAGGACAGACAGCAGAAAAACCTGACAACATGGATTAATGCCAATGAAAGCAATCTGCACCCCAAAAACTATTACAAGCAAACTGGAAAAATCTAATGATACATAAGGGAGAAATGGTTCTAGCTCATTTTATAGACAGATCTTACTTCCCTAAGACACAGAGGGAAAAAAATAAAATAAAACAAAAACCAGTGATCATTGCTCAATCATGGTTCCTATGGGCGCTGCAAAACAAAAACAAAAAACTAACCAACCAAACAACAAAACACCCCAAAACCAACAGCCCTCAAGAACCCCCATAAACAAAACAAACAAAAACACCCAAAACCTTGGGGACACACACGTGTTTCATTGCTTTGCAAATTTGTAAGATTTCAGATGCTCTCAAAGCAGGTCATAGTTCATCACCTGGAGACGTGCGGAGGCCAGAGTGTGGGGAACCAGGAGCGTGAAACTGCACAATATCCATAATAGTCTGTCAACAACCAGGGGCCGAATGACCAGTGACTTCCACTGCTGATCACGTGGATGTTTTTACATGCTTAGGAAGCAGCACACGCAATACCAGAACTTTCTTTTTGAAAAGATTTGGTGTGTGTGTGTATTCACAGGGGTGCATCTGGAACTTTTCATTTACTATGTCTGGACAGAGGTGGACATACAGGTCACCCCAAATCCCCTTCTTCAGTCTCATTAGCCAAACACAGTGTCATCCTTCATTTCTATTCTGCTTTAGCCCAGTGGGCTTAGATTGCTGGTATATTTTCCATTTCCATGGCTATAACAAAATAGTTGAGGCTAGGAGATTAAAAAAATGTTCACTTAGTTCATAGTTCTAGAGGCACGAAAGCAGGATACTGCAGCTTAGTTCTGCTGAGAGTCCCATGGGGGGTGGCTGCATGAGGTCTCATGGGGAGACAGGAAGACAGGTGCACATACAACTCCATCTTAAGGGAGCTAACTGTAGTCCCAAGAGAGACGACTTAACCCCTTGTAAGGGTGACATAAGCAGCGACTCAGCTACCTCTGTGTTAGTCAGCTTTCTGCGGCTGTAACAAAATGCTTGGGAGAGATCAACTGATGTAGGTAAGGATTTCTCTGGTCCACAGATTCAGAGGCTTCAGTCCATGGCTGGCCCTATGGTTGACTTTGCTTTTGGAACCACTGTGAGATAGAGCTTCTTAGTGTTAGGAGTGTGGAGTGGAGGAGGTTGCTCACCTTATGGTGGCCAGGAAGCAAAGAGAGAGCTCACTCTCCTAAGAAGAAAGCCTTGGCCTCCACACCCATTAGGCTACTAATCCACTATGGGCTCACTCATTGTGAGGTCAGAGCCCTCAGGATCCAATCACCTCCTGAAGGACTCAGCTCTGGACACTGGGGCACCGGGGACGGTGCTTGCACCCACGATTCCAACCCTAGCAGCTTCCCACTTAACATTGCTCCCCCAAGACTCACAGGAGTCCTCTTAGGGGTGCCCTCAAGCTGTAGGCCAGACTCACACCTGGATGACTGGAGCACTTCCTACCTCTGCTGTGAGATCCAGAACCACGGAAGCCGCCTCACGTTTCCTTCTCTGCAACTTGCCTCTGCTCAGCACAGAAAGAAGCCCAGGCTCCTTTGAAAGCTGGTCTCCCCATGCATCACCCAGATGCTTAAACTTGACAAAATAATGCGCCTGTTTGTTTAGAAGAATAAACAGGCAAGGACAGCTAAAGGCATTTTTAAAAAGGAAAATAGCAAGAAAGAAACTTGAATTAGGAAGGAGAATTCCATAATGGCACGGTTCAGACTCTTTGGCCACAGTACAGATTTTGAAGAGCTGTCCCAGGACCAAACAGTTTCACACACACCATGGGAGCAAAACAGATTGTTTAGCAAATGGAGCTGGGATGATTGGGTATTTGGAAGACCTTCAAGTCAGAGCCTCTCCCCGGCCTTTATACCATAATAAATTATAGAATTAACAAAAGGTTACAGGACTGGGATAGCTCAGTGGTTAAGTACTTCCCTAGCAGGCCAAAGCCCTGGGTTTCATCACACACACACACACACACACACACACACACACAGTTTATTCACCAGTGCTCATGCATATACACAGTTAAGTATAAAAATAAATGAAGCCTTTTATATTTTTCCCTAAGCTTTTATAACTTCAGAAAATGTGTATTGCTTTTGCAATTTTGTAAGGAAATAAACAATAAAAGTGGAAAAATAATAAAAGTAGAAAAATAAATAAAGCCTTATACCAAGTAGGAGCACACACAGGAAAGCAGCTAACAGCTATCAGATGGAGCTGGGTTTTCTGAGCACACACAACGACAATGAGAGAAACAGATCAACAAATGGAATTAGTTAAAAAATTCCAATATATGTTATAAAAATTGCAAGGAAAATAAAAAATGAAAAAATATTCCAGCAAATATAACAAAGAGTGGCTGTTCTTTGGATATTAACACCACCTCACAGATTAAGCTGGACACCTAGAGTCCCAGCTACTTAGAAGGCTGAGGCATGAGGATGACTTGAGCTCATGACTTTGAAATGAGCCTGGGCAACATAGCAAGACAACTATTTTAAATCAGAGAGAAAATACTAAGGGTTAACAAGAGGGTTCAGGTGGTGAAAGCCTCTGCCACCAAGACTGATGACCTGAGTTCAAACCCTGGAACACACAGAGTTTAAGGGGAGAACTGACTCTTAAAAGTTGTTCTCTGACCTCCACACCAGCGTGGTACCCCTCACATACACAAAGTAAACAAATAAAATGCAATCTAAAAACAAAACAAGACAAAACACTAAGTGTTCTGACTTTACATTCCAAAGACAATTCAAAATAGAAGCGCCTCTGTCCAAGACCATGGCTGATAGTCCTGGGCTGGAGTGATTAAGGAAAGTATCCACCTGTGTTTGTCTGCAGCACTGAGCTGCCCTGCTACTAATGATAAGTAAAAAAAAAAAAAAGTTGATTGGAGTGTACAGCTGCAGGTCTTTTCATGAATTTAGAATGTTCTGGGAAGGCACTGGGCACATGGCCCAGGCTGCTGTCTCATTTCTCTTAACAATCTGGCCACAAAATTGATCAGCAATAAACATGCAGGGCGCAGATGCAGGGCAGTACTCTCCCAAACGACAAAAAGATTCCAACACAACCTTTATGATGTGCAAAAGTGGAGGTCATTTATATCTAATAAGGGATATCATGTCCCTATTATAAAGGTGTTCCCTAAGGTCACAACTTCATCTCCCACTCCACCCCCTCTCTCTCCCACACCAAACAAACAACAAAAAAAGCTCAAAAAGACAAGAGAAAAGCCACAATCCTTTGAACCCTGTTCAGTAACTAGACTCTGGGAGGGAGTGTCAACATATATGCCCTGGCACACAGCGGGCATGTTGTGGGATGGTGTGAGTGAATTCAGTTGGTATTGTCAGAGGCAGGATTTTCAGCAAGGTCGTTGATCCTGTAGCCTTAGAGTCACATTGAGAACTGTGGTAGGCACTTGGAGGTACACTTTAGTTTGAAAAGGAACAGCAAACATTTTCCAGTTCTGTACATGGACAAGTCTGTCAGTATCTGTCGTAGAACACTATTTTAAGGTGTGTTACTTTTGTTTATGTTCTGGAACATTTGTTTAATGATGTAAATAGTGTTTGAGTAAATAAAATTCACCTGTGGTCTGGAGGCTGCATCAGCAACCTTGCTGACAGGAAGTAGCAGGGAGAAGCCAGGTGCAGAAGGGTTTATAAGGAAGGGCGAGAAGCGCCATAAGGACTTCTTGGGAGACGTGAAGAAGTAAGCTGGGTGAGCTGCTTGCTATTCAGCCTCTCTGGAAAGCAGGATTCTACTTCAACCTTTGAAGCTTGAATTATTTAGCAGGGCAGAGATTTTGATAAGTTCTCTCAGTAGTTTTGAAAGAGTTGGTACTGAGGGAACAGAATTTCTTTAGGCTGCAGCTCTTGATGCTGCTGGTAGTGGCAGTATTGCAGTTGCTGACTAGGATAGCCATAGTTTAAAAGGCAGATGATTAAACAGGACAACAATTGGCACCCAATGTGGGGTGCCAAAATATTTTGTAATGTTTTATTCTTTTTTTTTGGGGGGGGGTGGGAGGCCTGCCACCCAGGTCCCAAATCACACATGGAGGCTTATTCTTAGTTATGAATGCTTGGTCTTAGCGTGGCTTGTTTCTTGCCAGGTTTTCTTATCTTACGTTATCCCAACTACATTTTGCCTTCCTCTATTTCTGCATACCTTACTTTATTTACTTCTTTCCCCATGACCTGCTGTGTAGCTGGGTTGTTGGTCCCTGATTTCCTCCTCTCCTTGTTCTCTGGCTCTTCGTTCTCCTTCTGTTTATCCTCTCTGCCTGCCAGCCTTGCCTGTCCTTGTTCCTGCCTCGCTATTGGCCATTTGCTTCTTTGTTAGGACCATCAGGTGTTTAGACAGACACAATAACACAGCTTCACAGAGTTAAACAAATGCAGCAGAAATGAAAGTCACATACCCGAAAATGATATTCCCTAACAAGTATCAAGGGGGATACTTATAATATGCTGATTGTGGTCTCTTACATATTCCCCCTCTAACAATATATAAGATAAACTTGCATATATTCCCCACATTTAATATGTTAGAACATGAACCCCCAGACTCTTATGTCAGTGGTATTCAGAGGTGAGGCCTTTGGGAGGTGTTTTAGCATGCTGTCATGATAAAATACTCTGACAAAAAGCAATTTAGAGGATAGATGGTGTTATTTCAGATTACAATTCCAGGTCAAGGTCTACCATGGTTGAGAAGCCAAGGCAAGAACTTAAAATGCTAGTCTCATTGCACCCACCGTCAAGGGCAGAGAGAAATGCCTGTATGTATGCTCTCTTGATTGCTGTGCTCTGCTCAATTTCTCCATTCTCACATCTAGGGAACGGTGCCACCCACAGGGGGCATCACTTAATGAAGATAATCCTTCCACAGAAATGTCCTCAGTCTAGCATGGTGTAGACAACCCCTCACTGACATGCCCACAGTCTAACACAGTGTAGATAAACCCTCACTGACATGCCCACAGTCTAACACGGTGTAGATAATCCCTCACTGACATGTCCACAGTCTAACATGGTGTAGATAATCCCTCACTGAC
>LOEQ01001638.1:192859-214294 GCA_001685075.1 Bramus lutescens | reverse complement strand
AGTACATAGCTATGATGGGCAAACTAGCAGGGTCTTTCTGGGGTCTTTCACTTCCCTCCTGGGGGAGCTGGCCCACTTCTCACAAGCAGGAGCCCTTACTGTGTGGGGAGCTAGACATGCACACACATGCTGCCACTGCCTGTGGGGAGACCCTCTCACCGAGTAGACACTAAGGGGCAAACATTGCCAGCTGGAGGCTGGAGGCTGGGGCTCCAGTGGTGATGTCATTGTGAAGGAGGGGTTGTCAGAGAGAATGGCAGGAGAAGGTCACACTTGTGCTCAGCTGTGAAGGACGTCTCATAATCCTGCAGTCCTCTTCCAAGGTCCTCTTGTGAGTGCCAAAACTACACCCTCCCACACACTTCCTGATTCCTGCGGGGGGGGGGGCAGATCTCTTACTGTTGACTTAATATTTCTCTTCAAATTGACCCACGTTTTTTTACTTAAAGTTATTTTAAAAAGTAAATGTTATACAATTTGGAATACAGAAAACCAGTTCTCCTTGCCCAAAATAGAAAGAGACTCCAAAAATAAATACAAGGGAGGGAAGTTATTGAATTACAACCAGATATGGTACTATGCTGGAGGGCTGGCATGGGAGGCCAGCTCTGTGTGTCAGGACAGGGAAATCAGCAAGTGTCCCCCAGGCGCTGCTGAGAAAGAATTGAAAAGGAGTTGATTCCACTTGCAGCCCCAGTTCTGTGGTGTGGTCAGTGCCCAGGATGAGGTGGACAGGAACTGTCACAGAATAGTGAACAGGGGAGTCTAGTCACACCACAGCCTCTATTTCCTAGGGGCTTCGGGTGGCCTCTTTCCTCTCCCAAGGCCCCTCCAGAGGTGACCACACCTCCCTGACCTCACACCCACACCTCCCAGTGCTTGTCCTTCTGAGCTTGGATCTAGGAGTTGCTGAGTTTGGGGTGCATCTGAGGCGGCCACACATAGTCTGCACCATCCTATCTGCTCCGCGGGAGATGCAGGCAGAAAGACTGAGCATGAGTGAGTGAGTTATGGAGCCCGTGGTTCCTGTTGGTGTGTACTGGGTATGGGAAGGGGTAGGCCTATTTAATATGTAACATTTCAGAAGGCTTAAGAGTACTTCTTGCTCTTGTAGGGGTCCTAAATCTAGTCCCCAGCATCCACACTGGGTAGCTACTGTGGTCAGGTAACTCCAGCTTCTGGGGATCTGGTGTCCTCTTTTGGCCTTTGAGGGCACCAGCACTCAAGTGCACATACCCACATACCAGTCACCCATACATACATAAAATTTAAAACTGAAATCAGTCTTTTAAAAGTTCAAAGCTACCACCCACCAGACACTGGCAGCCTGCTCTCTTTTTACAGCCTCCTCTCTTTTTTCTCCTTATCTATTTTAAGTATTTTGCCTCATGGGGACCAGCTTATGTCCTTGAGTAACTGGTTTCTTTTACTTAGCTCGAAGTCCTCAAGGCTCATCCACACTGTGGTATGTGTCAGAACGTTCATTTTGTTTCTTTGAGAGAGGGACTGGCTATATTGTCCCCTGCTGATCTCTAACCCCTGAGCTCAACTGAATCTCCTGAGTAGCTAGGACTACAGGCTTACACCATTCTGAGGCTTTCCTTTCAAAGGCTGCACACGATCCTGTTGGTAGGCACAGGCCACACTTTGCTTACCTCATCCGCTGATGGACACTTTGCTGGTCCAATCTGCAGGCTATTGGGATTAACATGCTTTGGATACACAAGTACAAAAGTCTGTTCAAGTTTCTGCTTTCAATTCTTTCAGGCACATGTCTACGGATAGATAAAAGCCTCCTTTATTTTTCCCATGTGCTTGTGTGTATGGTGTTTGTGTAAGAGCATTGCGTGGGTACATATACCTATGTGGCATGTGTGTAGAGGCTAGAGGTTGAAACTGGTTGTCTTCCTCAATCATTTTCCACCTTATATATTGAGGCCAGGTCTCTCACTGAACCCAAAGTGCATTGATTTGGCTAGTCCAGCTAGCCAGCTTGTTCCAGAGATCTCTTGTCTTTGCCGCACCAGAGCTGGGATGCAGGCAGGTTGCCATGCCTACGAAGAGCTGGGATGCAGGCAGGTTACCATCGCCTACGAAGAGCTGGGATGCAGGCAGGTTGCCATGCCTACCTGGCATTTATGTGAGTACTGGGGATCTGAACTCTGGTCCTTACACTTGGCATGGCACTTTACTCACTGAGCCATCTCCCCAGCCTCTTTAAAGCATTGTCTATGTAAACTACAGGTGATGACTTCCTTTTTAATTGGGGTAGCAATGATGGTGCTCGAACCTAGGTTTCATGCATGTATCACTGAACCACAGCTCAGTTCTCCTACTTGCAACATCATTAGAAAGGACCTCATGACCACTGTGACACTGCCCAAGGAATCGGGTCGCTCCATCCATCTCCTACCTATTCTTTCTGGTCTAACTGGGTAGTGCTCACTGCTTCACTCTTAGAAACAACCATGTCTCTTGTCTGTGGGAATAGAATCTAAGACCTTCTTGGAAGCCAAAATTGGAGGATGCCCAAGTCCCTTATGTAAATGGTACAGTATTAAATGTAGCCTACACAATCCTCTTGAATACTTTAAATCATCTCATGGTTTATAATACAAGGTCAATGCTAAGTAGACAGTTGTTACACTGTATTGTTTAGGGAATAATGGCAGTGGCGGGGTCTGTATATGTTTTGCACAGATGCAATCTTTCCCCGCCAAATATTTTCAACCTGCGGTTGGCCGATTCCACAAATTTGGACCACACAGATATGAAGAATCAACTGGATTATTTTTATAAGCCTCAATGTATTACAAAAAAAAGACCACAAGAAAACATGTGCTGAAGACCCAGATCCAAGTTGTGTGAGTGTCAGTCCCAGAAACAGGTGTGGGCTGAAGCGGAAAGGGGAAAACATAGCATTGGCCCTGCAAACAGAGGCACAACCAGGCACTCTATGCAACCTGAGTGCAAGGCTCCCACTCGGGCCCCAGCCTTGGAGATCAACAGCGCAGCCAGAGCTCAGAAGACTCTGACCTCTAAGAGGTCCCTGTTCTACCAATAGGGACACTCAGCCAGCCACCTTCTGGTGAGCTGCTTGTACCTGGTGAAACCAGAGTCGGTCATTGGGAGAAGGTGGGAGATCTTCACTGAGGGTCCCAGTGGCCCTGTGGACATGGGCTGAGAACACATCCTCAGTGATCTAACTGTCCCACCATACAGAGCCCCGAGGGGAACATTCGTCACAGTTATATGATTTTTTCCAGAAGTGTATAAATATAACTTATTTATTTTTTCCAACATTAATATCTTTTATTGATATTTGGGAATTTCCCATCATGCATCCGACTCACACTCACTTCCCAGTCCTCCCAGGTCTGCACCCAACCCTTGTGAACTGCCCCGCACCAAAAGGAGGAGAAGAAGACAAAACAAACAAACAAACAAACAAACAAACAAACAAACCCAGACCAATCTGTATTGCCCATATACACACTGGAGCATGGTCAAAGCCCCGGTGGCCCATTCCTTAAAGAAAACTGTGTCCATTCCCACCTGCACCCCTACCAGAAGCCATCAGATGTGGAACTCTACACTTCAGTACCGTTATCATAATTTTAAGAGTTCTCTTCAATGGCTTTCTGTCTAGGCTGTTACGCTTTTGGGAGGGTCAGTGGGGTGGGGGTAGGGGTTATCACACAAGTCTTCTATGTCCTTCTTTCTCAACTGTGAGTCTGCAGTCATTGGCAACATGGCAAAAACAGTTTCCTTGCCTTTTACAGTCAACGGGAGCATGGATCATGGGCATCCACATGGTTTCCAGCATCAGTACATGCCACAGACCTCAGGGTGGTCTCTGGACCATCAATATGGAACTCTGCTGCAGCACGGGCCCTGGACACCATCATAGGCCTTAGCAGCAGCAGCAAGGCTATCAGCATGGCCTCCAGGGCAACTTGGGCCACAGATGCCAATACCGTCATAGATGGCAGCCTGATCCACAGATATCAACATGGCTCCAGGCGGCAGCACAGACCACAGACATCTGCATGGCCTTCGGTGGTAACACAGGGCATGGACATTAGCAGTCTCTAGCTGCGGTAGGACCATGTACCCAAACTTGGCCCTACAGTAACACGACAGGATCTCATTCTAACCATTATAATAGGACTTGCTCTCTTTCAAATGCTTCCACTCAATTTATAGTAGAGTGCAAGTAGTTGTTCCAGCCGACCAGTCTCTTTCAATTCCAAGTACCTCATCCTTTCCATAGCCGGGGCGTGCTACATCTGCCTGGCAAATAGGGAGCAGCTGTGGGGCTCAACTCATAAATGAATGGAAAGTCCTGGTCCATCAACATCTGGTTCAGCCATTCTTCGAAGCCCCTTCTCCAGACTGTGGCTTTGCTTTGAGCTGACCAGCCAAGGCTTGTGCCCACCTCCCAAGGTGGCTACCCTGAGCTCTTGGCTTTGGCTTTTCTGTCCCCATGCTTGCCTTCAGCCAAGACATAGTTACCTGGGCATGCACGGTGCTGCCATCTAAGCAGGTCTGGGCTGTGCGAATACAGAGCTTGGCAAACCCAGCTGCCGCGACAACCATTGCTCTCACTCGAAAGACAGCCTAGAACTTAAAAGGCAAAGGTGGGCAGTGGCTGAGGACGTAGCCCAGTCTGTAGAATGCTTGCCTGGTTTAAACAAAGCCCTGGATTCCATCCCCAGCAGCACACAAACCAGATGTCGTGGCTCATGCTTATAAGACCAGCATTTAAGAGAGTAGGAGCTCGAGGTCATCCTGGGCTACACAACGCGTTTGAGGCCAACTTAGCCTACTTGGTTTATCAAAAAGATAAACAAAGAATTAGAAGTTAGCCTACAATTGTCCAAAATTCATTGAGCCAGACAGCATCCTCAGCCCAAGAGGATGTCCCACTCCCTACTCAATACAAAGCCTGCCTGTGCTGCGAAAGGCATGGCGCTGACAGTGTTGAGCTGAGGATGGCAGTGGGAAGACAAGAAGGCCCAAATCTAAGCCAGCAAAGGGCCAGAGTGTAGACCGTAACACAGAGGAGGGAGGCTGAAGATAGGTGGGAACCAGGGCCGCCGGGGCATGCGATGCTACCTGAACCCCAATAAGGCAGAAACCCAGAAGCCTCCTGGTATTTTAACAGCCGTGTATTAGTCAGGATTCTCTAGAGGAACGTGTCCGTCTTAGTCAGGGTTTTTATTGCTGTGGAGACACATCCATGACCACAGTAACTCTTGTCTCAAGTTCAGACATTTAGTCCATTGTCATCATGGCAGGAAGCATGGCAGACACGGCACTGGAGAGACAGCTGAAGAGAGCCCACCCCCTGTGACACACTTCCTCCAGCAAGGCCACACCTTCAAAAATGCCACTCCCTGGGTCTCTTATGGCCATTTTCATCCAAACTTCTGCAGAACAGAACAGATAGAGTGAATCTACACACAGATATAGAAAGGGATTTATTAGAGTAGCCTACGGGGTCCAGCTAGTCCAACAATGGCTGCTTACCAGCAGAAGGTCCAAGAACCCGGTGGTTGTTCAGTCCACAAGGCTGGATGTTCCAATTGATCTTCAGTTTGTGTCAGAATCCCAAAGGAGTAGGCTCTAATGCCAGTGACGGAAAGGACTTGCTGGTGAGAGCCAGCTGGAAGCTTCCTTCTTCCATGTGCTTTATACAAGCTGCCACCAGAGGGTGTGGCCCAGATTAAAGGTGGATCTTCCCACCTCAAAAGATTTGGATTAAAAGTGGGCCATCCCAAGTCAAATGATTTAATTAAGGAAAAATCTCTCACAGGTGTACCCAGCCACTTGGATTTTAGTTAATTCCAGAGGTATCAAATTGACAACCAAGACTAGCCATTGCAAGCTACCTACCTGGAAATATTTAGACTCCCACAGAATACAGTAGCTTTTGCTGGGAACACTGGAGACTGCACAGAGGGGCTGGAGAGAGAGGAGANGGCTGTGTGGGAAGAGCTTGAGGGACACAGCCGGTCCATGTGATCTTCAGAACCTCAACCACAGTCCCTATGCCAGGCTCCAGGTGCTAATAACAGGTAGACAAGGGTGTGCGGAAGGTCTAAGCCAGTGGCTCTCAACCTTCCTAATGCTGCAAACCTTTAATACAGTTCCTCATGTTGTGGGGACCCTAACCATACAATTATTTTTGTTGAATCTTCATAACTGTAATTTTGCTACTGTTATGAATCATAATGTAAATATCTGTGTTTTCTGATNGGCTGTGTGGGAAGAGCTTGAGGGACACAGCCGGTCCATGTGATCTTCAGAACCTCAACCACAGTCCCTATGCCAGGCTCCAGGTGCTAATAACAGGTAGACAAGGGTGTGCGGAAGGTCTAAGCCAGTGGCTCTCAACCTTCCTAATGCTGCAAACCTTTAATACAGTTCCTCATGTTGTGGGGACCCTAACCATACAATTATTTTTGTTGAATCTTCATAACTGTAATTTTGCTACTGTTATGAATCATAATGTAAATATCTGTGTTTTCTGATGGTCCTAGGTGACCCTTGTGAAAGGGTCATTTGACCCCCAAAGGGGTCACAACCCATAGGTTGAGAACCGCTGGTCTAAGGCATCAAACTGCTGGTGCTTGGCACACTGGGGCCCACTCAAAGATGTCTGATTTATCAGGTCTCAGGGGAAACGTCTGATGACCAGCCAACTAATGATTATATATTAGGAAGGGTAAGGTGTCAATAGTGACAATGTTTACTGGCAGGATAGCCATAGCGACCATTCAAGGGACACTTGGACGCTAAGTGCTCTGACTCATGGTGAGTACTAAGCTTCACAGCACCCCGGTGTGAATATGCACCCCCATACTCAGGCACTGGAAATGTAATCCCTAATGCGACAGCACTGAGAAGTGGGGCCTTGGAGGGATGTGAGATGGAGGGGGGGGTCCTACCCGTGTAATAGATCAGTGCAGTTGCTAGAGACTTAGCTTATAAGTGAGCTCCTGACACAAAGGGGAGTCTTTTCCTGTCTGTCTTGTGTGCAAAGCTCTCTGCCATGCTCAGACTCAGCACGAAGTTTTTCAATTGGATGCTGGTCTCATACTCTCAAATTTCCTGGTCTCCAGAAACATGAGACATTTGATTTTTTTTAATAATTTGCCCTCCATGAGTTATTCTGTGAGAGCCGTGGGAAGGAGATCAGACACTCTTAGAGGGTTTGTTACTGTCACCATGTTCTAGATGGCAAACGTGAGGATCAGGCCAGTTATGCACCTCACCTCAGGTCACACAGCTTCTCAACAAGAGAGTTGAGACTGAGTCCTTCTCAAAGGTCTGTGCTGTTTCTCCTCTTCCTCCAGCTGTTTATTTCTGGCCTGTCCAGCCCACAGGCCGATCA
Source organism: Bramus lutescens (assembly GCA_001685075.1). NCBI lineage: Eukaryota > Metazoa > Chordata > Mammalia > Rodentia > Cricetidae > Bramus > Bramus lutescens. The sequence continues at coordinate 206,895 of LOEQ01001638.1, read as the reverse complement.
GCAATACATAAAACCTCACGGAGCAGAACCCCAGGACTTCTGCTGCTGTCTGGCATCCCAGGGAGGCACTGCGTCTATCTACATAAAGCCAAGCACCTGTACATGGGGCTGGGGAGAGAGTTCAGTCAGCAGAGTGCTCGCCTCACAAGCATGAGGACCTGGTGGTTCTGCAGAACCCACCTCAGATGTGGTGAATCTGACTTGGTAGTCCCAATGCTGGGAAGACAGAGACAGGAGGCCCAGCCCGTCCTGTCTACTTGGAGAGTTCCATGTCAATGAGAGTCTGTTTCAGAAAACGTGGACAGCACCTTAGTACTCTGACCTCCACAGATATGTGTGCATGTGTATACACATGTATTCACATTAAACACCCCCCCCCACACACACACAGCCACCAAGTACCTCGAAGGCTGAAGTGTAGCTCAGAGGTAGAGTTCTGACCTAGCACACACCAGGTTTGATGCCCAGCACCAGAACAAAGCAAACAAAAACTTCCCTCAAGCACCCTTACTGCTCTGAGGGGAATATTCTCAACAACCACATCAAGCTACTAATTTTTATTTCATTGAGTTCCCCTCCCTTAGTAGGATTTAATCAAGCTGGATGTGGTGGCACACACCTGGATCTCCAGCAGTTAGAAGACCACGGCAGGAAAATCATGAGTTCTAGGCCAGCCCAGACCACATAACCAAACCCTGTCTCAAAACAAAGAAGGGAATAAGAGGGGAGGTTAGGAGATGGCTCATTGGGCAAAGTGCTTGCTGTGTATCAAGGAGGACCAGGCGCAGATCTTTTGACACCCACACAAAAGAGCCAGGTGCCACAGGGCATGCCTGCAATCCCAGCACTGGGAGAAGAATACAGGAAGACCTCTGTTGGTCACTCAAGCTAATCAGTTGGTGAGCTCTGGGTTTAGTGAGAGACCCTGCCTCAAAAAACAATATGGGGAATGAGTAAGGAACACACTTGATGTCAACCCCTGGCCTCCACATGGAGATGCATGGACTCATGAACCTGCACACGCATTGGCATGCACATGATACACGCAGACACAGAGACACACAGACACAGAGACACACAGACAGACACACAGATACTCCACCACATCACGTCAGTCTAACAGCGTGAGCAGAACCCCGCCCCACTGCAGTCCCAGCATAAAGAAGACATCCACCCAGAGGCTTGGATTAGCCCCAGTCGGGAACATGCATAGGCTTTGCAAAATTGTTCCCAACTTGAGCTCTCAACCTGGGAACAGGAAACTCTCTGGCCCTGAAATTCCACATGAGATTCTGCATGAATAGGCACTTCTGTCTGAGCCCTGAGCTTTCACCAATTCTCAAAGGAGCCCCAGAGGACTTCATTCATAATTAACTTTAAGGGTCCCCCTGCCTGCTGCTTCTTGTTTTCAAGGAAACTTTAAACTGTTCCCAAAACAGGCACTCTGGGAAATTAGGAGTGCAGACATCTTATGATAATACAGCAGCGGGTGTGGTTACAGAAAATTCTAAATGGCTCTGTTAGTTTATTTATTACCAAGTAATTATTTTATTAGAGGTCACGTCTGAGGCTTTTGCTCAATGTAACTTTTTCCCTAAAATACTCATTTGTGTTGGGGCGATGTCTCAGTCAGGAAAACCTGTCTAGCCTTACAAGCATGAGGGCCTAGTCTGATCCCCAGGCCCGTGTGAGAAAACTGGCTGAGGTCACACACGTTTATAATCTCAGTACTTGGGAGGTGGAGGCAGGCGGACCCTGGGGACTCAACAGCCAGTCTAACTGACTTTGGTGAGCCCTAAAACAACCAGAAATTCTGTCTCAAGCAATATGAAGTGCAGAGGTGCCTGAGGAATGTCACCCAAGGCTATCCTCTGACATCCACAGACATATGCACCCACATGCACACACACATGTATGTGCACACACAATCTCCAAATCTTATTTTGTGGGAGTGTAAAAATAAAAACTCAGGGTTGGGAATGGGGCTCAATTGTAGGGCATTTGTTTGGCATCTTCAAGGTTATGGGTTCAAACCCCAGAACCCTCAAAAACAAAACAAATAAATAAATTCATATTTAAATATATAGCAAGTCTATCATGTTTCTTACTTTTCTAATTGTAAAGGAGAGTAGTACATAGAAGACTTACATAAGGAATATTTTTTCCTAAATATATTGCTCAAGTCTGAGTGAGAGTGTAGCTAAATGGAAGGTTATAGTTAAATGGAAGGTTTTATATATATATATATACAAATATATAAATATTTTATATATTAATCAACTCATTTATTGCATTTGCAGTGAGTTCTGTTCTGAGCACTGATTTTGGTATACTGCAAATAAGCAGAAGTCAGTTTCTCTAAAAAACAAAAAAGCCCCTTGCATTTAAATGGGGGACTAGAGATGACCAACCAAAGCCACAAACTCAACATGAAAAGAGAGAAGATAGCAGTAAGTGCATATTGGCTTTGTGAGGCTGCTATAACAAACACTCCCAAACTTAGTGTTTAAAGCAACAGAAGTTCCTGGCCCACAGCTCTGAAGGCCAGCCATCTGCAATAGCAGCATCCACAGGGCCTGGGACTCCTAAGCACTGAAGAGGGTCCTTGCTTGATCATCTCTTAACTTCTCATGGTTGTCAGTAAGCACCGGCACTCCTTGGTTCCTGGACACATCACTTGTGTTGTTACCCATGCTATCACATGTTATGCCCCTTGTGACTGTCTCAGTGACCAATTTTTCTTATCCTCTGTGGGCACCAGTCACTGGGAAGTTAGGAGCCCCCAATTCATTGAGACCTAGTCTTAACTGATTATATTTACAAAAAATGGGCTTTCTGGAAGGGTGAGATGGCTCACTAGGCATTTGCTGCGCATGTCTGATGACTAAGTTTGAGCCTTGTAACCCATGAAAAGGTGAAAGGGTAGATCTTACTCCACAAAATTGTCTACTAACCTTCACAAACACACCCTGGTATGTGTGTGCCTCCCACATGTGTATGCACTCACAATTAGATATTTTATATATCTTTTGGAGGACACACATAACCCAGAGTAAGTGTGATATAGGAGTCAGAGCAATGGGCACTAACATCTTTAACTAGAAGACACACCGCTAGAGCAGAGACCTAAGTGGAGTAAAGAAATGAGCTCTGAGGGTGAAGGGTACCTGGCAAAGAGCCCAAGGAAGAAACATCCAGGCCCATGTACCTTACTCAAACTATACAATAATGATCAATGCTTGCTGTTTGAGCTGTTGAATGCTGGGACAATGAGCAGTAGTAGAAAGTGACAGTCTCACCCACAGTCTTCATTTACTGTCTATTACTATTGCTATATAACAAATGACTACCAACTTAGATGCTTAAACTTGTTTAAGATTTATTTTTATTTGTGTTTGTGTATGTACATGTGAGTGCAGTGCCAATGGAGGCCAGAAGAGGGCAGTGGATCTTCTGGAGCTGGAGTTACAGGCGGTTGTGAGCTGCCCTCTGTGGGTGCTGGAAAGCCAACCTGTGTCCTCTGCAAGAGCAGCAATCACTCTTAACTGCTGACCCATCTCTTCAGCCCCAACAGCTTAAAACTCAATTCCCAGTTTCTGTAGGTTACGAGTCTAGATCCCTGCTTAGGGACTCACAAGGCTGGAGCTTTCGTTGGTTGTGTTCCTTTTAGGAACCCATGGGTCCCTTTTCAAGCCCATACAGCTGTCAACCGAATTTAGTTCTTTATAGGTATAGATCAGAGTTCTGCTCTTGTTTAGTTTGGGTCAGGGGCTCACTCTATTGCCCTGGCTGCCTTGGAATTCACAAGCCTGTTTCAGCCTCCCTGGTGGCATGATCACAGATAAATAGCACCACACACATCCCTTTCCTCCCTGGTTATTGGTCCAAGCCCTTTAGCTCCTACCGACTGCTAACAGTCCTTTGCCACATGCTCCCCTCGACAGCCTCTCACATTGCAAATCCCCCCTGATTCCATGTCTCTGATCTCTTGATCCAGATTTAAAGAGTTGAAGTGATGAAGTCAGCTGGATCATCTCCACTCATAAAATTTACAAACATAGTTTATTACACAGTTTATTATGAAAGCCACAGCCAGTCTACACAGAGAGGCCCGCAAGGACCAGGAGTCCTTGAGCCGTCTTTTAAATTCTAGAAGCAGTAAAGGCTGAGATTCTGTCTTCTAAACAGCAAGAGTCACAAGAGGCTAAGGGAGGAGCTACTGGCACCAGCTTTTAGCTCTTTATGTCCATTTACTGGGAGTGATGGTCTTATAGGTAACCCCAAGGACTCGGAAAACAAGCAAGCCAATAAACCACCTTGAAGATTCCAAAACTCTGATCAGGAGAGCCAACAACTGGAATCTGGGGACAGAGAGCATTGTATGTAGGGACAGAGGCAGAGTAGCTGAGTAGACACAGATCTGCCCTCTGTCCAAACAGAATCCTCCAGTTCTAGCCTTGTGTACTCAGGGTCCTGAGTCGCTGACAGAACTCAGCAATTCATCTTGCCGGAAACAAATGGTTTGTTTAAATCAGAAGCAGACAGCCCAAGTAGAATTGCGCCCCTAGAGTGTCCTTCAAGCCTCTTTCTTAGGCGCCACTAGGTCTTCTAGACAGTTCGGCCCAAAAAGAGAAGTGGTTAATTACTGTTCTCGTTGCCTAATTGTGAAGCAAAGACCTTGCAGGGTATTTGAAGGTCTGCCTTAGGAACACAAGCCAGCAAGAGAAAATGTGTGTGTTTACAGTGGTCTTCATATCCTCACCATGAAGGCGGAGGAAAGAGAAGAAAGCTTTTGAAGCATGACACCTAAGGCCCTGGCTGGCAGGATAGAATTATTTCAGAAGTTGACTCTGAACAGGTACAGCTGGGCCAGCTAAATGGCTTGGTGCTTGCCACCAAGTCTGATGATCTGAGTTTGATTTCCCACATGGTGGGAAGAGAATCAACTTCTGCAAGTTGTGCTTTGAGGCCCACATGGGCTCTGTGATACTTATGATTGCACTGCCTTCCTGTACACACACACACTGTGTGTGTGTGTGTGTGTGTGTGTGTGTGTGTGATGATGGTCAATCAATCAATCAACCAACGTAACTAAAGAATTTGAGTAATTGACATTTGTCACCAGGATGCAGACAACAGCCGGATGAGGTAGATGTTCATGCCCAATTTGCAGATGAGACACTGAAGCCTGGATAGAAACTAAATTTGCCGAATCCTGGCCCCCTAATTTCATCTACAGGTGGGGCTCAGCACGTGGACACATGGTGATGTGGCTGGGATGGGGAAAACATGAGAATCTAGCCAAGGTGGGCTGTGGCATGGTAGGCCAGGCTGGCTTGGACCAGATGGTGCCTGTGGGTATCCGGGTTGACTTTGCTGGGCCCCACTTGGACATTAGAGATGAAAGTGTTTTCTGAGTTCTGCTAAAGATCTTGACAAGGGAGATGGGAAGGTACCACGTCTGGCCAGAAGCAGCCATGGCTGCAAAGATGCCCGGGAGGGCAGGAAAATTTCGAGATTGTATGGAACACAATGGAAACAGACTGGATTAGCCCAGACTGACTGGGACAACATTTCCCTGGGGCTGCATGTCTGTTAAGTCTGTGCACACAAGCACATGGCCTTGAGACTCAAACCCAAAGAGGATTGTTTTGTTTTGTTTTGTTTTGTTTTCAAGGCAGGGTTTCTCTGTAGCTTTGGAGCCTGTTCTGGAACTAGCTCTTGTAGACCAGGCTGGCCTTGAACTCACAGAGATCTGCCTGCCTCTGCCTCCCCAGTGCTGGGATTAAAGGCATGCGCTACCATTGCCTGGCTCCCAAAGAGGTTTCTTATGTCACCTATATGCCACTTGTGTCATCCCAAAGCTGTGGTTTTCCAAGCTCTGATCTTTTACTTGGATTGAACTTGCTCTCTCTTTCCATCATTCCCACCCCCAATACCAGGAAATAGCTGAGTGGGCTCCCCAGAAATGATTCTCATCTGGGTAGCAAATATTTCCATGGCCAAGCAATGNACTCACAGAGATCTGCCTGCCTCTGCCTCCCCAGTGCTGGGATTAAAGGCATGCGCTACCATTGCCTGGCTCCCAAAGAGGTTTCTTATGTCACCTATATGCCACTTGTGTCATCCCAAAGCTGTGGTTTTCCAAGCTCTGATCTTTTACTTGGATTGAACTTGCTCTCTCTTTCCATCATTCCCACCCCCAATACCAGGAAATAGCTGAGTGGGCTCCCCAGAAATGATTCTCATCTGGGTAGCAAATATTTCCATGGCCAAGCAATGTCCCCTTCTTGTCTGGAGAAATCAAATTAATGATTCATTGGGGCAGGTATTTGGGCTCAGTTGTTTTATTGTTGTTGCCAGATATTCACGGGTTTAAAGAGGTGGAGCTGAGAAAAAAGCTGAGGGGACCTTTGAAGGCATCTGTACCTTCTGTCAGAGGTGCCACTGTAGGATGGTGTCCCCCAGAATGTAAGGACACATATCTTTGGTTCCTGGAAATTATAGAGACTCTGATGGAGTTTCTGGATTGAGCATCAAAACACTATCAGAATTCTAGGAGGAAACACTTTCCAAAACATCCAGATTTCCTGTTACCCTGATGTTCCTGAGTCACAACAGCCCACACTGAGACCTGGCTCTTCATCAGGATGAGAACAATGCCAGTGGTTAGAATGAGGAATGGTGATGTCAATGGTGAAAGCCAATGTCCACTCAGTCCTTGACAAGCTCACACATATTGTGTGCAGGATTTTGTGTGGGACAAGTGATGTCACCCAACCTGAGTCCTTAGCAGAAGTGATGGAGACTCAGGACATATGACTCACTTTCCCAGAATCACATAGCTATTGACATTGGGAGCCAGGACTTCCACATGCCTGTCCAATTCCAGAGCCTGAGCCATGGCATCCCTGGGGATACAATCACATGCTTCACAGTGGCAAGGGGGAGGTTTTAGGCCATTGGGGAATGTTCTCAGTTGGCAGAGCGCTCACCTAGCAGGCATAAAGCCCTGGGTTCGATATCTACCACTGCATAAAATCGGGTATGGTGGTACACACTGGTAATCCCAGCCCTCTGGCGGTGGAGGCAGGGGTCAGGGTTTCAAAATCATCCTCTGCACCACTGTGAACTTGAGGCCGGCCTGGGCTACACAAGAAGCTGTCTTAAAACCAATAGCAGCAACAGCAGCAGCAGCAGCAAAGTGGGGATGGCTGGATTTTGGGTTCCTGGTCTGAGGTGAACGTCACTCACTCTTGCCCCAAGCAGGCAACAGGACTGTGTATAGAAACCTCCAGAACTGTGTGCCCAAATAAATCTTTCCCCCTTTAAATCTCTTCTATCTGGTATTGGTTTTTCCAGTCACAGAGAGCTGACACGCTAGGCTTTGCTGTAACCTTCTCTGCCAGAGGGGGCAGATGAGCTAGGGTCTGCCAACAGACCTCTGTGGGATCTGGAGGGTGGGGCTGGCATGTCTCTGAAGTGGAAGCCCTGCCTCTTGCCTTGCCTTCCTCTGCTCTCTCCTCCAGATCCTCCCAAGCTGGCCCTCTATCTCTTGCTATGGTGCAAACTGCCTGAGCAAGATAACACACTCTATGGGTCCCCATTCTCGGCAGTGGCAGGTCAGCCAGGATGGTTCTGACTTCTGTGAAGACAGGGAAAGGACGCTCCAGGGAGCATCAGTGCAGACCAGGATGGAAACTGAATTGTGGGCAGGTGGCATCCGTGTGTGGTCCCTCCCCTGGAGCACGAGAGTGCACATGGGGGTGAAGTGGGAGCCTGGGTCCCCTTGAAAGGTATCGCAATGAAAAGCAGTGATTTGAAAGAAATTCTTGAGTTTATACGCGCTTTAAGCAGTTTGAATTTATATTCAATTAAAATATTTTAGATTTATTAAAAATTATTAAAAAAACAAATTATGTGCATGCAGGGGGATGTGTCTGTATAAGGGTGTATGGACATGAGTACAGTGCCTATAGGGGACAGAGAGGGGGGTCAGATCCCTGGGAACTGGAGTTATCGGAAGTAACTTCTGACCTGGCAGGTGCTGCCACCATAACATACTGCCTCACCAAGGTCTCCAAAGCAACAGGGCCAGTTCATTATAGATTGAAACCTCAAAAGTAATGAGCCCAAATAAAGCTTCTCTTTTTATAAGCTGAATATCTCAGGGACTTTTTTAAATTATAGTGACAGAAAGCTGAGTAGCAGAAAGTTCCAGCCTTCAGGGTCTTAGAATGCGACTATTTAGAAAGAGAATTAGGGTTAAGTGAGGTCATTCAGTGGACTCTAATCCGGTGTGAATGGTGTCCTCATAAAAAAAGGAAGCTAGGATGTGGACACACACAGAGGGAAGACCAGGTGAAGACAAAGGAAAGAAATAAGAAGATGGTGACAAACACATCCTCTTTTAAAGACAGGGTCTCATCATACAGCCCTGGCTAGCCTGGATCTTGTAGTGACCCAGCTGCCTTTGCCTTCCAAGTAATGAGATTAAAGACATGGGCCATCATCCCCACTCTGGCATTATTGTCATTTTGAGTTTGGACTCCCAGATTCTGACTGTGAGAAAACAAATTTCTGTTGTTTAAGACTCCCAGTCTACAACATTTATTACGTCAGACACTAGAGCAGGGCCTGAAAAGGAATGGCGTATTGCTGCATGCTACAACATGCATGAGGATCAGAAGACTCCTAATTGTGCAAACCCATGTTTGTGAAATACCCAGAACAGGATAGCCACCTTTCCAGGGGCCTTTCCTCCCTTTGGGAACACACATGAGGTGTGTGGTTTCGAGATGACAGAACAGATTCTGGTCCGGGCCTTCACTCCACCAAGTACTATCTGGTGACCTTGGTAAAGCTACCAGACTCTTTGCCTCACTTTCCTCTTCTTTAAAATGGGGGTAATAGTGGTGCTGGCTTTACTGGGTGTGACAAAGGTTAAATGATTTAATTCACGTAGCACACTTAGGCCCCCGCCTAGTGAGCATCACACGTGTTAGCCATCATTTCTGCCTTCAGCTGCTGGTGCGCCTGTGTGCTCTCTGCCCTTCAGGAATCCCTTGAGGGCAGAGGCAGATTGGCAGTCTCTGATTTCAGGCCTTGCATTAGGGCAGACAGAAACTAAATGAAAGTTATTTTCACCATGAGGGAGAGGAGATGACTGATCCCTCGGCTCCTAATTCTTATGGATCTGCTAACCTAAGAGGTTTAGGAATACTTCCCCTGACCAGTCCTCATCAGTCCTTTGGTGCAGCCCATAGCAAGCCCCGCCAGGCAGGGACTTCACCAGACCTCCATCTTGCCTCGGGAAAGAAACATTTTCTAGGGGATGTAAAGTGTTGTACCTTGGTTTCTGTTGCTGCGGTGATAAAACACTCTAGCAGAAAGCAAACACTATATAACCTTGGGAAGGAAAGGATTTATTTAATATTACACTTCCAGGTCACAATCCATTATTGAGGGAAATCAGGGTAGGAACCTAAGGTAGAAACCATGCAGGGACACTGTTTCCTGGCTTGCTCTATTAGCTTTCTTGTGTGGCCCAGGCCTACTTGCCTAGGGATTTACAATTGCTGGGCCCTTCCATATCAATCATCAATGAAGACAACCCCTCACAGACATGGCAACAGGCCAATCTGATCTGGGCAGTCCCTCAACTGAGACTCCCTCAGATGACTCTAGGCTGGGCCAAGTTGATAGGTGAAGCTAAAGAGGGCACAGGGCTATTCCAATTCAGGAAACTCAGAGAGGACCAAGGGAGTCACGATCAAGCAGGGATCCCCATACTGTGGTGGCCTATGGGTTCCCTGTCCATGTGGGCCATCAGGCTCAGTCATTGGGCCTCAGGGTCAGTCACCAGGCCATCTTCTGAGGGACTCTTACACCAGCACTATGTTACTCTGTGAATAGCTTCTTGAGGCCTGCCTCTTGGGTGGGCCCTTCACTTGTAGGGTCCCAAAAGAGAGAGTTCTGTGTGCTAGGCCTCAGTGTACTAGAGGGGCCTTTCATGTCAGGAGTCACAACGGCTACAAGACAGTTGGAGGCAGTGTGGCCTGACTCCAGGGAACACCATCGCCTGGTAGGTGGGCTGTGGGCCATTAGGGTTTGATAGGGTAGTCTACGTAGGAAACCAAATCCTCCAAACATGGGCCAACACATGTATTCACACCAGGCCACAAGCTCCTGCCAACCTAAAACCTGTTTTTTTTTTTTTCCACAAATCCCAGAACAGGGTAAGAGCCCCTAGCACTTTCCTGTATATGCAGCACAAAGGTTTGTTTTGGCTATGCAGTCTGTTTCCAATTCTACTACTGGAGGAAGCACAGAGGGTAGGGGCGAAAGGTGTATGTGTGGATCAGTTCTGGTCTTCTAATACCCCATGGTGACTCAATTACATCTGAAAAAACACCTCAATAGAATTAGTTTTCGGTTGCCTAGAGGGCCACATTCCGTTTTGATTCAGCAGACACATGGAGGAAAGGCCAGATCAGAAATCATTTAGTCTTTTCTAGGAGAGGCAAAAAGGTTCCCTGGTTTGAGCAAGTCCTAGAGGTACCAGTACTAGAAGCTTGGTCCTCATGCAGTAGAGGTGGTGGGGCCTTTGAGAGGTGGGACTTAGAATAAGGCCATTGTGTCACTGGAAGATATGATCTTGCAAGAGATTAAGGTAGCTCTCCTGGGACCCTGGTTCATCTTTGAGATTATTATAAAAGCACAACACCAGTCCTTTCCTGCTCTTGCACGTGCTCTCATCAGGACTAGCCCCCACTCTGTCCAGCCTCTGAAACAACGTAAATGCTGTAAGATACCTCACCTTGGTTGTGTTGTTAAAGTGACAGAAATGAGACAGATGCAGGAGTAAGAAGGGGTTAGTCACCTGCCACGAGATAGAGGTACTGGGGGAGCAGGGGCTNCTCCATAGAGGATGGAGAACTGGACAGCGTGATCAACTTGAGTCTACTTTTGCTTCAAGGGTGCTGATGAGGGACCTCCTGCCCAGGGATCTCCAAACAGGAGTGATCTACTTGGTACATCCCTCTCTGTCTTACTGTGGAGAGACACCATGATCATGGCAACTCTTAAAAACATTTAATTGGGGTGGCTCGCTTACAGTTTCAGAGGTTCAGTCCACTGTCATCATGGCAGGAGCATGGTGACATGCAGACATGGTGCTGGTCACAACAGGAAGTGGTCTGTGACACTGAGTGAAGCTTAAGCAAAACAGACCTCAAAGTCTGCCCCCATAGTGACACACTTCCTTCTGCAAGCCCACACCTACTTCAACAAGGCCACACCTCCTAAGTGCCCCTCCCTATGAGTTTATGGAGGCCAATTAAATTCAAACCACCACACCCTCTATCCTGCTATTCAGAATCCCCTATCTGTGAGTGCATTAGTTTCCTCTCTGTGGCTCTGACAAAACATCATCACCAAAGCAATCTGAGAAAGAAAGGGTTTGCTTTAGCTTATGGTTCCAGAGACAGAGTCCACAGAAGAGTGAAGGTTTGGCTCCAGAGAGAGAGTCCGCAGCAGTGGGGGAGGCATGGCGAGAGAGAGAGAGAGAGAGAGAGAGAGAGAGAGAACAATAGTGTGAAGGAATGGCTCCAGGGAGAGAGTCCACAGTAGGGGGAAGGCATGGCGTGGCAGCAGTAGGGAAGGCGTGACGTGGCAGCAGGATGCTGACTCATGACTTGTCTCATCCACACACAGGAAGCAGGAGGGCAGGAAGTAAGACAAGGCAAAACTCTCAAAGTCCACCCCCAGTGAACTATTTCCTCCAACAAACCTTCAATTACTAAAGGTTCCATAACCTTCCCAACCAGCGCCACCACTGCGGACACAAGTCAGTGGAACACATTTCCCATCTGAAGCATCACAATGAGTCACTATGGCTCCCATCTCAGCCAGCCAGGAAGACCCTCGACATCTAGATGGACCTGAAGAACAATTTTTTTCTCACCTGAGAACACCTTTGTCTCAGGGTACAGTAAATCCAATGTCACATGAATGGCTTGAGCTGTTGAGCCTTCAACAACCAGCAATAGCTATGCTTGTAGTCAGGGCTGCCCTGCTCAGAGCTGGAGTCCCTGTTCTGGTGCAAGCTCCACCCCAGCCCCTGGCGTCCGTATACCCAAAGAATCTGGAATGTTCTGGTAGATGTTCTGCCCCAAGCCCCCTTCTCCATCTTTCTCCAAACCCTGCCACATCTCAGAAAACCCATCAAATGCCCCCTGAAAATAGACATGTGGTTTTTCTGTCTTCTTCCCCTATCTCCTCTCTGGTGGCCAGACAATCATTCGGAAGCATTTTACCCATTAAACCTAGATTTTTTTTTCTAATTTGGTTTGATTTGTTTTGATTTGGATTGCTATGTCAGCAGAGAGGCTTATGGAGTGCAGAAACTTTTCAGTCACCAAAGACACCCCTCATGTTTTGGAGTGATCTTCCTGATTACATCATCTCTGTTCTGAGATTTACCCAGTCCTCCATATCCAGCTACCAACCTTCCCTCAGGCATCAGGTTATGTCCCTTGAGCTTCAGGCTTTCTGATTCCCTTCAATCATCAAGTCTATTTTCTATCACAATAAGAAAACACATGAGGATAGTCCGTTTGAATGAGGGTAGCCCATTCACATGTTTGAATGTTTGGTACCTCTTCAGGAGAGAGAGATGGAAAGGAAAAAGCTCAGACTGGAAGCAGAAGTAAAACAGCATCATTCCTAGAGTGGCCTGTGGGCCATGAGAAGCCACGAGTCCCAGGCAGGGAGCCCCGGAGTGGCCCGTGGGCCATGAAGGCCAGCAGGTTCTAGGTAGGGAGCCACATGGTAGGTGAGAGACAGAGGGATAGGCACGCCATGCAGGTAAAGTTGGATATTGATTTAGTGGGTTATGGAAGGGAAGGAGAGAGGGAAGGAGAAGGGGGACGAGGAAAGAAAGGGGGGAGAGGAGAGGAGCCACGGCAGCAGCTACCTCTGAGACACACACACACACACGCACACACACGCACACATGGAAAGGGAGAAATAAAATTTGTCTGCCTGGGGGGAGTAGGTGGGGCTTGTCTTTTAAAGGGACAGGACAGACCATTACACCATGCCTGCTTACTTCCTGCCATGATGATCATGTACTAATTCTCTGAAACTTTGAGTACGCAAAGTACCCAATTAAATGTGTTCTTCAATAAGATACCTTGGTCACAGGTCTCTTCACAGCAATAGAATAGTAACAAAGACACTGGGTAAGATATATATAAAAGAAGTTTATTTGACTGGATAAAAGAGGAAAAGAAGAAAGCCAGGTGAGCTAGCATCCCCATCTCTGCTTCCTGATCCATCAAGAGGAGCAGGTCCCACCACCCATCCTTCCCCACCATGATGGACCATATCCCCTTAAACCATGAGACAAAAGAAACATTTCTTCCTTAAGTCACTTTCTTAAGTCACTTTAGTCAGGCATTATCATAGCAATGAGAAAAGCAACGAGTACACTTGGCAGGAACGATAACTGTAAAACCATAACTGATAAGATGATGGACATTTATGCATGTTTTCTCTATAATCTAAGTGCTTTCCACGTATCTAGTGTTTTAGTCCCTTTATAACAACTCTAGGTGGTAGACGATGTTACTTTACCTATCTTACAGGTGAGACAATCGGGGCACGGAAAAGTTGGGAAACTTCTCAAGGCCACACTATAATGATAAATAAGGAAGAAAGGCAAAATGGGTAACTTTCAGTGGGCCCTGCCAAGTTGTGCCAGTAAAGCAAACACAACTCGCCCAACAGAGTTAGTGCGAGAGGTTTATTAGGGGAGGGGAGAGGGAAAGCGTGAAAGAGAGAAAGGCCGTGTAGTGTAGGAGAGGGGACATGAGAGAGGCAGGCAGGCAGGCAGAGAACAGGGAGAACAGGGAAGAGACGAGAGGAAGAAGAGAAGCAAGACGGGGTAAGAGGAGCAAAAGGCAAGAGCACGAGCTGTGTCTGGTGGGCCCTCTTAAGGGCTGCACATGTCACCTAGCTGATGGCGGAAAGGT
>LOEQ01001638.1:179130-190257 GCA_001685075.1 Bramus lutescens | reverse complement strand
TCTCTCTCTCTCTCTCTCTCTCTCTCTCTCTCTCTCTGTCTCTCCCTCCCTCTCTCTTTCTCTCTCTCTCTAAACAAAGAAAGAAAGAAAGAAACAAATAAATGTAAAAAACATTCATTAATGTGGAGAAGAATGGTGGACCAGCACAAGGCCTCACAATGGAGAGTTCTTTGCACTTTTCTTTTTTGCCTCATTTGTCCCAGGCCCAAAACTGAAAAGCCAGAAACCTGGTGAATTGGCACAGGCCAAAAGGGAGGATGGAGTCCTAAAAAAGTCACCTTATTCTAGCCACTGGCCCAAGGAAGAGGCATTCAGGCATGAAGGAGGACTTAGACAGTAATTGCTGGACTCCAGCCAAACATCCCAGAGCAAAGGAGGACCCCACTCTCATGACTACCATCAAAAGTCTTGAGGGGAGTCTAGACTACCCTTTGAGTAACTGGATGAGGCACCCCAACACTGCGGCTGGGGTGGCACCAGAGAAAATCAAGTAGGGAGCTGAGACGTTCATCTGAGTAGTAGGCCAGTAGTGAGATGATGCCTGGGGTGCTGCTGGAGACCAACTTGGGAGCCAGAATGTCACACCTACCACAGTATCAGTAAAGACCCCTTCCTCAGGTGTCAGTGGCCGCAGGGGAGGGACCTGGACTTGTGGTACTAATTCGCAGAGCATCAGCACCCACCAACCATGCGCTCTGGACAGGGCAGTGCCAAGAAGAAAGCCAGCTGTCCTAGTTCAGTCTTGTGCTGTGATTAAAATACATCAGCAAAAAGCAGCTTAAGGGGCAAAGGTTTGATTTTAGATTATAGTCCCAGAGGGACAGAGTTCACCATGGTGGGGAAGGAAGCAGGGCATGGGGCCAGAGCAAGATGCTGGCTAGTCACATTTCTGTCACACACAAGAGGCAGAGAGTGACAAGAGGAAGTGAGGTGAGATTCCAGGTCCCCAACTTCCTTTACTTGTAGATAGATCACTCCAATATAGGCTTTGTCCCTGTGTGCCTTTCTCCTCCTGGGTCTGCCTCTGTGTCTTCTTCAGTGTTTAAATAAGGATGCTGTTATATAGGATCAGGAGCCACTTTAAGGATCTTGTCTCATATCAATCTTATAAAAAAGCTATTATTTCCAGCTAGGGTTGCATTCAGACACTGGGGTTAGAACTGGGGTGGTTAAACTCATAGTACCATCATCATCAATGGCCATTCAGAGAATGGACAGGCCTGGGAGGATGGAGACAGGCTTAGAGTGGGATCCAGACTTACAGACTGTGTCCAAGCATTGGAGTCCAACATAATGGAAGACCACTCACCTGAGT
This sequence comes from Bramus lutescens, assembly GCA_001685075.1. Classification (NCBI taxonomy): domain Eukaryota; kingdom Metazoa; phylum Chordata; class Mammalia; order Rodentia; family Cricetidae; genus Bramus; species Bramus lutescens. Next base: position 188,942 of record LOEQ01001638.1, on the reverse strand, counting down.
GAGCCTGCTAGCAAGGAGGGTTCAGACCTGCAGAAGGAAGGGCCCAGCAGGTCTGGCCAGCTGTGATCCTATGTTGAGCCACACAGATGATGAAAACCCAGTTAAACTGGACCCCAAGACCATGGTTGAAGGAATCTTCAGGCCTCAAGTAAGGCTTCTGAAGGGACAGACTCCTCATGCAAACAGTCTTAAACACAGCCTGACAAACACGTGGGAGGCCAAGAGCTGCAAGGGCACTAGAGGAGTGGACTGAACAAATAAACACCGGAAAACAAAAACCAGGCAGGACTAGCTTCCTGCCCAGCACTGTTCAGGACTTAAGTCTGTCCAGGCAGGCAGGACTCGGCCTCTGGGTATTTTCCAGTCCTGGGTGAAGATATTTCCCGTTGGACCAAATGACTGACAGTTTGTTGAGGCCACATGCTTCCTGGGTGTCCTCCACTATGGCTTGCACATGTGAATGACAGTTGGCACACAGGCAGGGGGATGATCTGGAATACCAGGTGCCCACCCCCAGGCAATGTTTTCCATACTGATTCTGGGAAGAGAGGAGCCTTAGAAGTAGACCGTTTGGTCTTGCTCATCCAAAAAAATAGACCCTAGGGCATTGGAGCAGAGATGAATGCCTAGGACAGTGGAAACACAGTTGGGGCTAAGATGTGGTCTGATCCCTGGCAAGAGTCGCTAAGAGGGGCCAGTGGTTGCTCCTAAAGATATTAACACAATGGCATTTGTACTATAGCGCTATTTCTAATTCTTCCTAATGATGGCATTTCTAACCAAATTTTCCAGGTTTAATACTTGTACCTATGTCTTATAATGGAAACCTTGGGTCCCAAAGACATGAACATAATTGTGTATGGCTGTGTTTGTAGAATAGTTTCCAAACAGCAATGCCATTTTTATTACCAACAATAAGACTACTGAATCCAGTTTAGGTTTTATTGGCGGTTCCTTTTTGTCTCTTTGTTCCATTTGGAATGCACAAATTGCTGTGTCTAAGTCATTTGAAGCAAGCCCTGTGAGGTTAAGCCATCAATTGTGTATACAGGGCCATTTGTTTTCATTTGTTTTCCCTGTTAGGAGATGGGTTTTATTCTTGTCAGTTTAATTTTGTTTTTCAGTTCCATAAACTGTTTATAAGGTCCTAAAGACAACTCACAAAATGAGGGTACACTGTGAGTGGCTTATTCATCTACTGTTTCTTATTTTCTTTTAAAGACTTTGTCTCTAATTGTGTGTGTGTGTGTGTGTGTGTGTGTGTGTGTGTTTAAGGGGGTATGTGTATGTGTGAGTGCAGTACCCATGGAGGCCAGAAGAGGGCATTAGGTACCCTGGAGCTAGAGCTACAGAAGATTGAAAGTTGCCAGATGTGGATGCTGGGAATTGAACCTCCATTCTCTGCAAGAGCAGCAAGTGCTCTTCACGGCTGAACCTTCTCTCCAGATGCAAACTTCTCTCTCTCTCCTCTCTCTCTCTCTCTGTCTCTCCTTCCCTCCCTCCTTTCCTCTCTCTCTCTTTCTTTCTTCTTTTCCTTCCTTCCTTCCTTCCTTCCTTCCAGCATAAAAACAAATATGTTTGTTCATACTTTTCTCATGAGAAAGGTAGTATCATGCACACATTCTTTGCCTGGTGTTCTGAGGTAGTAACCCTGACAATGAAAGCCTCACAGTGAGCTAGGGAGATGGCTCCTTGTGCAGGTTCAGAACGCACCTGAAACCCCAGCACTGTAGGGAGTGGAAACAGGAGAATCTGGGGATTGCTCAATGCCAGACTAGTTCCAGGTTCAATGAGAGACCATGTCTCCACGAATAAGAAGTGTGGCAAAGCAGAACACCCAATGTCTTTCTCTGGAGAGAGGGAGAGAGAACACAAACCCATGCAGAAGTCAAAGGGCAATACTGGCGAGTCTCAATGAAGGATTGTCTACAATAGGTTGGCCTGTGGTCTTGTCATGGGCAAGTCTTTAATAAAGTTAACCTATATGGGATAACCCAGGCCACTGTGGGTGGCACAATTCCGTAAGTAGGGGTCCTGAGTTGCATAGAGTAGAGAAATGGAGCTGAGCACAAGCAAGGAAATGAACATGCGTGGCTTCATTTCTGTCTGCTGTGACAAGTTGTCTCAGTTGTGACCTGCAGCCATGACTTCCCTGAAGAACTGGACATACAACCTGAAACTGTGAGCTCAAATAAACTCTCTCTACCTTACGCTGCTTTTTGTCAGGGTGTTTCATCCCAGCCACAAAAAGGGAGGTAGGACAAGTTCTTAACTGGACCGTCATTAGCCGGGAGGGGTTAGGATCAGATAAGAACAGCCAATAAGGAGATGGTGATGTCAGAGCTCAGCCTCCTCAAGGACAGCCTCCTATACTTTGCTCTAGATCATTCTTGAAGTCTCACACAGTGTTGACACTATATAAATAATTGCTATAGTGTATTGTTTAGGGGATAATTGCAAGGGAGGAAAAGTCTACACATGCTCAGTACAAACACAAGGACTCCCACCATGAATATTTCCTACCCATGGTGAACGTGGGCTGCGTAGACACAGACTGCATTTGCCTGGCATTGATGAATGGGGCTCAGCCTGTGAAATGTCACAGGTATAAAGCCAAATGACCTCCAATGCGAAACCAGCTCGAGCTTGGGCAATCTACTTTGCTGTCAGAGGTTCAATCTTCCCTCTGGGGAATAAGAACCAACTTCTTATCTTGTAGCGGTATCAGGAGGATTAAGTGGAACCAAACACAAGAAGTACCTGGTGTTGAGAAGGCACGGCATAAGTGATCTTTTCCTCAAACAGCTCCAACTGTATAGGATGTTGTTTGCTAAATATGTCCTGAGCTGGAGTTCTAACTGTTTATAAGCCTGTCACGGCTGCTGCCAAACTATGTGACACCGGACAATTCCCCTGTCCTCAATGGGACCTGGTTTCCACAGTTTAGAAGCAGGGGTTTGGTCAGGACCCCCAGTCATTCATGGATGGTTTAAATTATCTCCTGAGATGGTTTCTATTAGCTTCTAGAAAGGCAAGATTCGGAGCACCACACTTGATCAGTTGCTGAAGGAGAATCTGCAGTGTATTTGACCCCACTTGATCCTGGGCACACTTACGTTTGAGGTGCAAAGCCCTAGCCGATCTCCAAGGTTCTGACTGTCTCTGTCTCGGCTTCTGTGGTCTTTCTACTGTGGCTGTGCTGCATAGACTTAACCACCATCTAAGTCGCTACATAGTACCATTCAAGTCCTATCGCAAGCAGAAAGATTTCTCCGAGTGCCCAGCACAAGGTAATTCCTTGAGCAGCTGTTCCAAGGACCATCAGTGCATTTGTGCTGGCCAGCTTTTCACTGTTATAATGAAATACCCAAAGCAAGGTGTTTTATAAGGAAAAGAATTTAGCTCATACTTTCAAAGTTCCAAGAGAATAGCACAGGGTCAGTGGAGTTGCCTTGTGACCCCCACGTTACCTAACATAACACGGCTGATGGTATGTCAGGGCATATGTTGGGAGGAAACAATTTTATCTCGTCAGGATTTTAAAGGGCTGAGTTGGACAAGTGCAGGCTCTTGTAACAGCTCTCCCAGGAGAACTACCTTCTAAAGGCATAACCCATTGACCCGAGAACCCAGGAGGCCTTGGCTCCTTGAAGCTCCATAGTGCCTTCCAAAACCATCCTTCAGTCACGGCAGACCTGCAGGGGATGTAATTAAATAATTAAGCCACACCCAAACTCTAGCAATTAGATAATTTAATCACATGCTCGCTAGTTACCGATCATCTGTTTTCTCTTGAGCTGCTACTTGAGCCGCAGACAGTCACAGTAGCTTATGGATGTGAACACGCTTGAGAATACATTGTTAGGCAATTTCATCCTTGTGCTCACATTGAACCAGGGCAACTGTGACTTGACAAGGTCACATACTGGATGGGATCACCCGCAAAGAACACACTGTTATGTGGACAGCTGATGTAGAAAACATTCTTATTGAATTTGTATGCTGGGTGTATTGTCCTAAGCCTGTTTCCAGCTATTACTACTGGTCTGAGGCAGGAGAATGGCTCAAGCCCAGGATTTCAAGATGAGCTTGGACAACAAATTCTACAGCTTTGTAGAAATCGAAAATGTGGACAACTTCTGTAAAACTCATAGGGATTCAATAACAAGATTTCTGTTGTGTGTCCTCTGTCTGTTCCTGTCCATAGGAGAGTCGCAATGCTTAATCATTCCTCTGAAACCATATCCTAAGCACAGCTCTGACCACTGCTCTTTAAAAAGCTTCAGTAAACGTACACTTTCTATTCCTTTTATAAAGAAAATGTGGATGTGGTGGCACATACCTTTAATCCCAGCACTCAGGATGCAGAGGCAGGCAGATCTGCTTGAGTTTGAGGTCAGCCTGGTCTGCAAAGCCAGTTCTAGAACAGCCAGGGCTATTCTAGAGAAACCCTGTCTCGAAAAATAAAACAAAAACAAAACAAAACAAAAAAACAAGAAAAATAGAAAGAAAAAAGAAAGAAATTATGGGTGTGTACATGTTCATATGTGGGAGTACTCCATTGTGTGAGTACATACGTACATATGTATACATGATTGTGGAGGTCAGGGGTCAACCTTGGGTGTCAGTGTTAGGAGTTTCCCATCTTATTGTTTGAGAAAAGGTCTCTTTCATTGAGACCTGGCACTCACCAATTAGCATTAGTTGACTGGCTAGTGAGCCTCAGAAACCCATCTATCTCTGTCCCCCTGGTGCTGGAATTACAGGCACCTAACACTCTACAAGGATTTTTTGTTGTTGTTGTTCTTTTTTTCGGTGTGTGGGTGCTGGTGATTTAGCTTGGGTCATCATACAGGAGTGTCAGGCTCTTTACTGACTGAACATCTCCTCAGGTATGATGGCTGCAGAATTTGATACAACCCTTTTAGGAAACACTATGTGTCCAGAACAAAAAGATGTTCCTTGTAAAGACAGTCCTGAGATTTATCTTCAACAAAACAAGCCTTTTGATGAAGAGCCATGTATGCTTTGACAAAAGCCTAGGAATGAGCTCCATGCTAACAGCAACTGGGTGTGAGCCTCTGATGGGAGATTGCAAATACAGAAAAAAAGTTTATTTCTTATAAGGTAAAGAATTCAGAATGTGAAATTTGGTGTATAATTGTGACTGATATTTGGAAACAACTACAAATGAAGGAACAAAGAACTAGAAATTATATGAATTATTTCCTGCTCCCATTTATTTCTTTTAATTTTTGCCTACTTTTTGTTAAACTTTTAAAAAGTTTTTTAGAGCCATCAAAAGAAGACTCAGTGATTACCTTGAAAGAATTTGTTTGTGGGGTGTTCATGTGTGCAATGACAGGAACTTGACAGCTGAAGTGTCAGGAACAAAAGGAGGCCTGGGGGCTGGAAATCACCAACTTGAAGGGAAATCCTAACCTGCTGCGTTGAGCTGCCAATTCATTCATTCATTCATCCCCTGGCTTCTAAAATAAGATTGCATTCGCAGATTGCCAGTGGGCTGTGCTCTTGCCCAGAGCCAAAGCTTCCAGACATCTTTGTTGTGGTACCAAGTGTTCTCAGAAGAGCTCTGGTCACAAGGATCTTCCAGATCCCTCCTTCCTCTAGTTTGCCCTGGAAGAAGTCCCAGGGGAAGAAAGCCTCTGGTCCCAGACTCATCCTGCTCTCTGTAGTGACCTACAGCGCACACCATCCAGCTTTCTTGCCAAGCCACCCACGTCTCTGGAACACTTCTGAAGCCTGGTCCCTGAGATGGTGCATCCATCTTAAGAAATGGGCATCAAACTCTCTTTACGGGAGAAGCAAAAGGAATTTTCAACATTCCTGGAAAATTGTGAGGATCTCCACATGTCAGCGTCTCAGACCCTCTGTATCAACTTGGCAGCAGTGTCTTTGTGATTAATGTTACTTGGTGCTGGGGTGGGGTGGAGAGTTTGCACTGGGCAGTGTCTCTCTGGACAGCAATTTGGAAATGATGTGCTGTCTGTCCTGGTATGTCCTGTCTAGGAATCTGTCACAGTGAAACTGGGCATTGGATCCGTGGATCAGGATATTGGACAATGGGGCTGTGTCCTACTGCATCCTTAGGTGACCTCGCAAGTCCATGCACATCACAGAACAGAGTTAACACAGGCTGAGAGCCAACACTAGGTCATGTGCCACATTCAGATGTGTGGTCTGTTCATGACTGAAACATTATATGGTGTAACCGACAGGCAGATGTGGGTGCACAAGGCTGTTCTCTGCAGTGCGACTTAGAAAACACAAAACAGTTGAAGTGTCCGCTAAATACATTACAGCACACACTTGCAATGTAATATGTATGTATGCATGTACATGCACAGGCACCCTTGAACATGTATACGCTGGGGATGTGTGTATATGCATGTGCATGCATACACTGGGGACTGAACCTAGGGCTCCATATGTGGTAGGCAAGCTCTCTACTGCTGAGCTAGCTGTGCTGGCAGCCCCTGTCTTTTAACGACTATTTTGAGATGGTTTCACTAAATTGCCCAAGCTGGTCTCTAACACAATTCCATATCCCAAGCAGGAATTGATCTTATGACCCTCTTTCCTCAGCATTCTGAGGACCTGGTATTAACACCATGGCAGGTTTCTAGTGGAGGTGTGTGTGTGTGTGTGTGTGTGTGTGTGCATGTTCATATATATTCAGGCTCATTTGTATACATGTGCAGATACATGTGAGCATGCACGCATGTGGAGGCCAGAGGAGAACTTTTCTTGCATGTATGTGGAGGCCAGAGGACAACTTTCCTTGCATGTATGTGGAGGCCAGAGGACAACTTTCCAACTTTCCAAGTGTAGTTCCTTAGGGGGCCATCTACACCCCCCCTTTTTTTGAGATGGGCTTTCCCCACTGTACTTTGCCACACAGGGCACATAGGGCAGGCAGCAAGCCCCAAGGTCTGCCTGTCCCCGCCTCCCCAGTTTTGAGATTACAAGTACACCACTACGCTTGACTTGTTTTACATCCTGGGGATCAAGCTCAGGTCCTTGTGCCTGCAGAGCAAGCATTTTACCGCTGAGCCATTGCCTCAGCCCTTAGTGCAGCCCAACTGCATTGGCGATACTGTGTAGATGTGCGAAGAACGATGTCAAAATATGGCTGTGGACTGCTCAGCTCAGACATCTGTGCCACAGTGCTGTGTGATCCTGTCTTAAAGAGGAAAGGATCTACGTACATGACGAGCTAAATGCACCATCTAAGATCAGGTATGGTGGAGCACATCTTTAATCTTAGCACTCAGGAGATGGAGGCAGGTGGATTTCTCTGTGTTTGAGGTCAGCTTGGTGGACATAGTGAGTTTTGGGTCTGCCGAGGTTACAGAGTAGGATTCTGTCTCAAAAATAAGGAGATGACTAAAACAAACACACGAATGAATAACTAAAGCAAGCCACCTCCATGGTGCCTAACTAGAAAGGCAAATCACCTGTGGCTCCTCCAGGGCAGATGTGGATGGTAGTGAGCACAGGTCCTGCCCAGTGGAAACTCAGCATGGATTATCAGGGAGAAAGAAAATGGCAGAGAGGCCACTGAGCTGGGACATCATATCCCGGTCTAACTGTGTGACTAAACTATAGGGAAAGGGGAGAATGACTGTTTCCTACTATTCCAGTGAGGACACGTGGACATAGAGCTTTGTTTGGCTCTGTGAAGTCACAGTTCTGCCCTGCCCACCCCTAGGCTGCCCAGCTCTGAGAGGCTCTGAGGCTTCTGTAAGGACAGCAGAACTCTGAGTGAAGGACCCACAGGTCCTAAATCTCATTGGACCAACGTGGGCTGTTTGCCCACTCTGCCCTTTGCCAAAACCACGTGCTGCATCTTGGCCATGTTACACACTTTCCAGATGATGGGAATGTCTAGGACCATGCAGCCCATGAAGGGCAGAGGTGGGCTTTGGATCAGGGAACCTTCAGTCATGCGAGAGCAATGAGGAAAGGAAGAAGAGAAGGCTATATTCCAGACTACACATTTCAGAGAATAAGAAATGAGACGGGATGTCAGTAAAGACATACCACATCCCGGAGGTGAGGACAGCCTGGGATAAGGGGAGCCTCAGGTGGACCCAGAAGATGACTCATTATTGGTAGGGCCCAGGAGGAAGTGACCATGATGGAGGATGTCACAAGAACTGCTGATGCACACTGGGCAGATGCCAAAGAGCAGATGCTGTGTTTACCGGCTACTCTGCAGCTTCAGTCACATGCTCATTGCCACATAGCACAGAGCTTCTCAACCTGTGGGTCATGACCCCTTTTGTGGGGTCAAATGACCTTTTCACAGGGGTCACATATCAGATATCCTGCACATCAGATATTTACATTATAATTCATAACAATTGCAAAATTATACTCATGAAGTAGCGGCAGAAATAATTTCATGGTTGGGGCTCACCACAACATGAAGAACTGTATTAAAAAGGGTTGCAGCATGAGGAAAATTAAGAATCAGGGCCCTAGGAGGTCTGTCTTCTTACAAAACACAAATGCTGTCCACATTAAGCACCAGGTTCCTTTTCTCTTCTCTTAGCCTCTTCCATCTATAGATTTGCCTATTTGAGGCGTCTTCTATGAAACCGATCATATGGAAATAATGTTTGCCCTTTTGTGACTGGTTTATTTAACTTAGTACGATGTCCTTGAGGTTTATCCAGTTTGTAGTGTGTGTGAGAACATCTTCCCGGTTAAGGGTGAATAATATTCCACTGTATGCCCAGAGCACACCTTGCTTGTCCACTCATCTGTCCATTGGTGGACACTTGGGTTGCTCCTACTTCAGCTCCTGTGAGTAGCATCTCCCTGAACTTGAATGTGCAAACATTTGTTCAAGACCCTACTTTGAATTCTTTTGGGTAGATATTCAGAGGCAGAATTTTTAGCTAGGTATGGTGAGCTATAGCTATAATCTCAGTTATTTGGCAGGTTGCGGCAGGACAATCACACGCTGAAGGCCAGCCTAGGAAACACAGTGGGACTCTGTTCCTCGCCCCAAAGCATAATTGCTAGATCAGGCTGTGACTTTGGTTTAAATTTAAAATTTGAGAGACTTCCATTCTATGTTTCATAGTGGTGGCAGCATTTTAGATTCTTAACCTGGGCAGCATTAATCCCCAGCTTGTGCCCTTCTTTTGATGCATCTCAGAAGGGTACTTTAGCTACAGGAACCTCCTACAGAGCAGGGGCAGGATGAGCAGTTGTTCTTAGAGTACAGAAGAAGACTGTCCCTCCCATGGATGTATCCTCAGTGAGATCCCAGAGGGAAGCCAGGCAGGGAATACACGGGGGCAGGAGCCACTGTTCTGAGAAAAAGGAGACAATGACAAGATTTTATTTGGAAAATTGTTTTGGCGACAAGTCACGGATCTTACCGAGTGTGACAGGTGTTGTGAGACAGATATTTATTGTCTCTTACAGTGCTCTACAGTGGAATCGGAGGGTCTCTTTATAAACACTCCTGATTTCCCCCAGGCAGTTCAGAATTCATTGCTACGCTTGGACATCACACCCTGGGGTCACAGGGACTAGGGCCACAAAGATGAATTGACTTCAGGGCCCACAGACCATCAGGGAAGCTGACGCAGCAACCCACTGCCCACAATGGCACACAGAGGGTCATCTTTGGGATGCCCAGGGTATAGGCCAGCATAGAAAAAAGTATTTGTAACTAACGTGACTGGGAGGAAAAACACCACATTCCTGGGTGTGGCTACATCCTCTCAGCCTCAGAATTCATTTGCTCATGAAGCACAGGTTACTGCTATCCA